>JBAIZL010000006.1:47705449-48165449 GCA_036971475.1 Prosapia bicincta
TTAAATAGTTTAGGAGCAAGAGCGTGAGCTTGTGGATTTTGGAGGAGACGCTACAAGTATCAGTATACACAAAATTCATTTATCCCTTTATTATAATAAACTTTATGAAAGCAATTATGCTCTTCTAAAAAATCCAACAGAGAACGAACAATTTCTGCAAGAGGTACTTAAAGCTAATCTTAGCAAGATTAGAGATTGGACACAGATCAGTATTTCACAAGACAATTTGAGAAAAACAAGTGCTATGTTTGGTTTGATTTTGTGCATCACTTGGGATAAATTTAGTTATTAAGTAGATGACATTTGCACAGCTAATGGAGGAGATGCTTAACATTTGTTGTAAATTTACTTCATTTTTATTTTGTTTAAATTTCAATCTCATATATTTGTGTATAGATCATATTTGTAATTAATATAACGTTTCTAAATCTGGTCATCCTTTTTTAAACATCGTGAACTTGTAACGGGTTAGAACCTTTTTTCGTGGGGTAAGTATATATCAGGGCTTTATTAAAAATTTATGTTAATTACTAATTAACAAATTAATTACCTTACTTACCCAGGGCTCTATCTAGTTCTCCGTTTCCAGCCAGGCATAATAATGTCTTTCTGTAAACGATCTTCCGATATCATTGGAAGGTAGAACTAGGTTACTTGGGAATGAAAATATAAAGTTTTAAAATACAATGTTATACAATTTATTAATCAGTGACAATTACAATAGAACAAAAGACAGCAATGTGTCGAGTAATTTAATTTTAATTACTGCTAGTTATTCCATACATTTGAATTACTTATTGAACTTTAAAATTTATATATATCGACAAGATAGTAACTTAATATTTTCAATTGAATTTTTAGAAATGAATATTCAAAGGACAATTTCTACCGTTCATGTGTTAACCGTTTATCATTTAAAATTCAACTTAGTTAACATTAAAATACATTTTCTTTATAGCTAAAACGTACCTGGTTGTGCACAATAAAACACTTTAAAACATATTAAAGATTGCCCATGGCTTTCGGAATCACTAAACACTTAACACATCGCTCTTGCAAATCCGCGCACTTAAACAAAAATTATATAAACATTTACTCGTTTGAAAAACATAAATTATCGCTTCTGACTTCTTCTTTGGTTGCGTTAATAAAATTCGGTACCGGCCTTGACATCTTAAATTTTGAATACTGGAAGCTTATAAATTTCTAAGTTAAGTCCGAAAGTGCATACGTCCGTCTCGTTCAAAGACTTTTG
This sequence comes from Prosapia bicincta, assembly GCA_036971475.1. Taxonomy (NCBI): domain Eukaryota; kingdom Metazoa; phylum Arthropoda; class Insecta; order Hemiptera; family Cercopidae; genus Prosapia; species Prosapia bicincta. Next base: position 47,706,705 of record JBAIZL010000006.1, read on the forward strand.
GAGAAGTGGGCCTTCTGAAGGTACAAGCCAGCGGAACTTTCCCACCCTCGATTATTATTTCGAATATTTTGATTGGTCCGTCAGATCATGCGATATCAGACCATGTTACGTCACATGAGGTGATGTGAGTTTTTTTAAGTTAAGCTACCAACTCGTACGATATTTTACATTTTTACCCGCTAGGGGTGCTACCATCTATGCTAACTTCACAATGAATTACAATCGTACAAAGAGAACAAAAATTTTCTTTTATATTCGGACGATACAATTATTAAATAAAAATCAAATATATAAATGAATTTATAAGTAACACCTTATTTTTAAGAGTGTTACATTTTCTCTTGTCGACCTGAAAAGAAAATTTTTGTTCGACATTACATCTTATTACTACTTCAACATTTTATACATGAGTGTGTGCAGTCCCCTTTTACAATTGAAGAAAACTTACACTATGTAGAGCTCTAACGTACTATAGTAAAAGTGTAAACAATCTATTCAATAACGGATGTTTTTGTTTACTTACAGTCTCCACTATGGAATGATCGCGATTCCCCCTACGGATGTACATCCGCTTCTCACGTAAGCTCTCACGGGCCTACCGTTGACTAACCATATTTACAATATTATTTTGCAAACTCGTTTTACACACTTCACAAACCTTGAATTTCAAGTCCATATCTATAAACTAATATTCTTAGGTTTCGTTAGCACTTCATTGTTTTAACAACCTTATGTTATTATATTACAACTTTGTACGGCGTATGTTATGAATTTGTTAACTTTTGAAAATTTAAGTCCCATACCTTAAAATTCTTTTTCCTTTTTTTTTACATTTGCACAAAGGATAATCAATAGTAACTCTTGCTTGTAAACGCATACTCAAGTGGTATATTTAGATTGTACACAATTTGGTCAGTCTGTCGTGTAAAGTCTGGATTCCTAGTCGTATTGGAATCGTGTTGTGTTAAATGTAATAGAAGCTATAAGTCAGTCAGCCTCGTGTATTTGTGTGGGCTATATACCATGCAGGCATGACATATATGTTGTTGTCGTGTTGTGTATGCAATTGCATATAATCGTATATACCTTTACTTGTATACCCTATGACATTTTTCCTACCCCTTTCCTTTTTATAAGGAATTTATCTTTCAGTACGTCCCTGTTTCAATTTTAATTGACTTATATGAGCTCTTCTTATATTATTGAGGTTATTACTTTGTTGGATCAGTACAGACACAGGACTAAAAAAATACAATATTTTATACGGACCTTCATATTTCATAGCCAATTTACTTTGAAAATTATCAACCTTTTTCGATAAATAATGGCATCTAACATAAACCTCATCCCCTATTTTAAACGGATGTTTATTTTTCTCTTTAACATATTTTCCGTATCTTTCGTTGCGTTTTGAAGATTTTTTTAAATTTTCAACTGCTCTACCAATCTTTTCTATCCATTCCCCCTTCGAACACTTGTTCTCTATTATATCATTTAAGCCCCACATGTTGCTTAAAGGATCATTCGGTTTATAGTTAAACAGTAATTCGAATGCGGAATATCCAGTAGATTCATTTAGAGCAGAATTTAAACTCCTCTGCAAAAGGCTTATTCCTTCGTCCCAAGATGTTTGTTTGTTATGGAAGTATGCTCTTAACATGTTTTTAACGTTTTTAATATATCGCTCAGCGCGATTTTCACAAGGCATATAGGGGATAATTTTTGTATGTTAATATTTGATTAGTTAACAGTCGTGTGTTGTGAGTTTGGCGGGGTACAGTATGTGATGCCACTAGAAGTCATGCGGGCAATACTAAAAGGTAACCCTCCGCCATACTTGCGTGTTGTGTGGGTTGCAGCTCTTAATAACCCTATCTTCAGGATAGAAGTTAGACTTTACCCTCTAAATTAAACGAAGAATAAGGTGTTACAAACTTTAAAACCATTTGGAGGTGCATGATTATCCTGGTAATACTGAACAAAGACATTACAGGACACTACATTATAGAAGTGTATTTACTGTAAAAGGATCATTTCCAGGCTGGCCACCAATAGGGAAAAATGTATATTTTGGGACTTACCCAAATAAGCAGTTACAAAATTGTCTAATGGGTTTACTACTCCGATGAGAGGGTAACATTTGAAACAAAACACTTACACTAAAACAAAACTCAAAAACTATTTATCGCGGTTATTCATATAACTAGAATTTGACATGACGGTATTGCGGCCTGGGTTACTACTTGCAAGTATAGATTAATGAGCATTGAACAATTAGGGTGGTGGTTATCGGTTAGGGTGGGAATGTGAACTGAAAAAGGGTGATCCAGCTCTATCTAGTGCACAAAACTGTTATGCTGATATCAGCTATTGTAGCTAGCAGAAAGCGGAATAATGTCCTAGTGTATGCTGTAATGAGTTAGGTAACATTCCAACAGCTGATAAAGCACTTAGCGGTGAACCATCAATTAGAGGAAGCTCATTTCTCTGAGTTCTGTTCCGAATTCAGAAAGTTACATTTTTCCCATTACTAATATACTGTAGGTATACGTAACGCAGTGTTTACGTTCCGGACAGTTTTCAAGTAGTATACTGGTCTCTGAGAGTTGTGCCAACACAAACATATTGGTTTCAATTATGTATTGCATTTATTAAATATAATACCAAATGCAGAAAAATTATTATAAGTTTGTGTAATTTATCGTCAATTAAAACAACAGGAAAGAAGCCGCACTCTACGCAATTAAGAAATAACAACAGCAAGAACTAGTGAAATGTTGTTATTGCGTTTCTGGTAGGCTTTTTTGACAAGTGTTTACATGGGAGAGATTATTGCTAGAAATGAGTCGATCTTATATTGTTGTACATTTCATTATACGCAGACACAGCATGTTCTACTGCCCGTTATACTTTAAAAAATGTGAGAAATCTGGATCCATTTCTGAACCAATGGCACGGACTGTTTTAGAAATGCCATGGATATTGCTTTGCCTTTGAATTTTGTTTGTTGAACAACAACGATGGTTTTTATTGACATCGTTTAGAAAAAAAACTTCTTACTTACACTTTTCATTAAACGCGATTCGGACTAAACCAGTGCATTGTTCAACGCTGTGAGTCACAGGCAAGACTGTTACTAAGATGTCTTGCGTTACTGTGAGTCTGTAGTGTGTCTTTGTTCATTAAGTAGTTCCCTACGCACTTTCCTATAATCGCTCACTAATTTTATTTACATTTTACTGAAATAATTTTATTATTTTTATCACACTTAACCTCACTTCAATTTGTCGTTTACTGTCCTGCTCATTCTCTACTTTCCTTTTCCAGATTTAAACTACTTACCTAGTCCGTACAAAAGTAATGACCTATCTCTTGAAGTATTATTTTATTACAACCCCTATAATTCAAGAAATAGATCTCCGGTGAATAAACTCCTGAATTTAAAAAACAAAACAAAAAAACAATTAGCTACAAGTTTATATGGCAAAATTAATTTATGTTAATAAATACTCATAGATGGGCAAAATTAACTTTTACTATTTCTAACCTAATCCATTTCCAATTATATACGTAAATTTTGTTATAACTTATGTATTTGTACTTGAACGTTGGATTACATCATTTCTATCTTTATTTATTATTCAAAACAATACGTATTCCATATATTATCTTGCTTTGATATAACATTTTTTCACAATAGTTTTCGACCTTTTAAGGGTGTAATGTGTCTCAACTTTTAAGGTTTCTTTCACAAATATTTCACTTTTATGGTGATTTATGAACAAAATAAAACTATTCCTTAAGCTTATTACTAATGCTTCATAGCTTTTACAACACATTTAGTAATCATACACACACAAGTTTAAATTAGAAAAAATGGTATCAATTTTGCAACTTATAGATAAAGCCATTTAGAAAATGAAGCCTATTTAGGAAAGCATCATTGACTACCAACGAGCGTCAAAGTTAAGCATTATAGTTTGTATTTATATTTTAAATTATTTCCTTATTGAAAATATTTTTTTAAAAGACAGAATTAAAGCTTTTTAAGAACCTGGTCAGATGCTGGCGTTGTCTGTGTCAATGGTAAAAAAAATATAATTCTTTTTGGTTGATTGTACTTGTTTGGTAATCACACTATCGGAGGACCAATAATTATTATAATTATATAAATTAATATTCTGTACTTACGTGCCCCAAGGAATACACACATTAATCGCACTCGCGTATTAGATAAGCGATTTCTGGCCAGAAAACTTGTTCCTATTCCACGCACTGGTCACATTCAGTTTAAAATTAAATAAATAGTTGCCTTAACTTACACTAGTACCTAAGGTACGGAGATTGAATAAGTATAAAAATATAATAGAACGTAGTGGTGTATCGGACTACACTCCGGAAAGGTCTAACTTGCTCTGCCGTTGAATCTGCAGGAAAAACCTTATCACAGGTGAGCTTTGCCTTGATTTAAAATAAAAGAAATGAGTCTATATTACATATTTTAAATACGTAACAGTACTTGTTCTAAAACTCTGTATTGGTTTCGGCACCTCCCAGCTTACACCTCGCACAACTAATAACTATTCTATTCCATTTTTAAGGTTTATTCCATTTTTGAATACTGACTTTGTTAGACACTTCCGGAATATTTGTAGAGTGTGTGTCCCAAACGTCGCTGCCTGCGTCGCTTGCAACATTAGGCTTCTTCTTTTAGTTCCTATTATACCAATCATATTTATGTTACTATGACGACTTATTGTGCTGAATTTCCTGGGATTTTCACTTATAGGCTATACAAGATGGAGTCTGGATCTCCTAAGGAATTCCAAGAAAACTGTGAGAAATCGGTAAATTACATCATAATATGTGACGTGTACGATACAGTATATATTAGCAATAAGGATTATTAAAACAAGAAGAAGGGGACACATTGCTCTTTTTAAAAACAACGAACTTTAATCCTCAGCTATTACAAACATTGCCTAGACAACCAGCATTCTCTATAGTCTGGCCATCCTAAGTTGTTAAAACATGTTACCAGTTACAACACTCTTTGTGCTTGGGAGTCCTAGTTTATTTCATTCAGAGACCAGTTCTGGATTCTTCTCTTCTTTTTCCTAAACCTGTGTTGTCTCACTAAACATTAAATTTGCGAGTTTTGTTATCTTGGTATATTGTTATACTCGGGCCTTATTTGGACGTTATTTAGTTGTTTCAGTTAAATTATAACTGTGCTTTCAGGACTCAATAGGTCCTAAAAAAAATGATAACGCTACGTAAAATGTTTAAAGTAATGTGTAAATTTTAATAATTGTTTTAGAAATCTATATCAATTTTTTATAATTAGCTTTTAATAACAAAACAAACTTAAAACATTTGTAAGGTTTTTTTTTTGTTATAATTGTGAAATGAAATTACTTTATTGGTGAATAGTTTATAGAGCCTATTTATACAAAAAGGTTTTTGTTAAACTGTTTTCGACTTGTTAAAAGCTAGTATATTGAAATAATAAAACGGGGATATAATAATGTAAAAGAACTCTCCTGAGTAAGGAGTTTTTTGTTGTTTGTGTTTCCATGCCTCTTAAGTATTTCTTGTATCGTGTGATGAATTTTCTCTGTTTCACGTAAGTAGTAGTTAGAGTAGTTGATTAACATGATCTTGTATACTCCCACTCTTTCCTGCTTGTTCTAGAGTGTGTTTGTGTTGTGTAGGGGTTTTTTGGTAGTTTTAGATGTTTTAAAGGCAACTTTGTATTTGAGTTTTCAGAATGTAGGAGGTATTTTTGTTACGTTTATTGTCGTTATAAATACGCGTTGTGTACTTTTGTTTCTGTGTATTATTAATCTATGTGTTATGTTATGTGTGATTCTCAGTTTATAAATGCAATGTATTTTATCGTGTTGAGTTAGTTTCTTCTGTTTTCTCTGTTCATGGATATGCTGGTTAGTCTGTGAATTATGTTATGTGTGATCCTCAGTTTATAAATGCAATATATTTTATCGTGTTGAGTTAGTTTCTTCTGTTTTCTCTGTTCATGGATTTGCTGGTTAGTCTGTGAATTATGTTATGTGTGATCCTCAGTTTATAAATGCAATGTATTTTATCGTGTTGAGTTAGTTTCTTCTGTTTTCTCTGTTCATGGATTTGCTGGTTAGTCTGTGAATTATGTTATGTGTGATCCTCAGTTTATAAATGCAATGTATTTTATCGTGTTGAGTTAGTTTCTTCTGTTTTCTCTGTTCATTGATTTGCTGGTTAGTCTGTGAATTATGTTATGTGTGATCCTCAGTTTATAAATGCAATGTATTTTATCGTGTTGAGTTAGTTTCTTCTGTTTTCTCTGTTCATGGATTTGCTGGTTAGTCTGTGAATTATGTTATGTGTGATCCTCAGTTTATAAATGCAATGTATTTTATCGTGATGAGTTAGTTTCTTCTGTTTTCTCTGTTCATGGATTTGCTGGTTAGTCTGTGAATTATGTTATGTGGGATCCTCAGTTTATAAATGCAATGTATTTTATCGTGTTGAGTTAGTTTCTTCTGTTTTCTCTGTTCATGGATTTGCTGGTTAGTCTGTGAATTATGTTATGTGTGATCCTCAGTTTATAAATGCAATGTATTTTATCGTGTTGAGTTAGTTTCTTCTGTTTTCTCTGTTCATGGATTTGCTGGTTAGTCTGTGAATTATGTTATGTGTGATCCTCAGTTTATAAATGCAATGTATTTTATCGTGTTGAGTTAGTTTCTTCTGTTTTCTCTGTTCATGGATTTGCTGGTTAGTCTGTGAATTATGTTATGTGTGATCCTCAGTTTATAAATGCAATGTATTTTATCGTGTTGAGTTAGTTTCTTCTGTTTTCTCTGTTCATTGATTTGCTGGTTAGTCTGTGAATTATGTTATGTGTGATCCTCAGTTTATAAATGCAATGTATTTTATCGTGTTGAGTTAGTTTCTTCTGTTTTCTCTGTTCATGGATTTGCTGGTTAGTCTGTGAATTATGATATGTGTGATCCTCAGTTTATAAATGCAATGTATTTTATCGTGATGAGTTAGTTTCTTCTGTTTTCTCTGTTCATGGATTTGCTGGTTAGTCTGTGAATTATGTTATGTGGGATCCTCAGTTTATAAATGCAATGTATTTAATCGTGTTGAGTTAGTTTCTCCTGTTTTCTCTGTTCATGGATTTGCTGGTTAGTCTGTGAATTATGTTATGTGTGATCCTCAGTTTATAAATGCAATGTATTTTATCGTGTTGAGTTAGTTTCTTCTGTTTTCTCTGTTCATGGATTTGCTGGTTAGTCTGTGAGTTATGTTATGTGTGATCCTCAGTTTATAAATGCAATGTATTTTATCGTGTTGAGTTAGTTTCTTCTGTTTTCTCTGTTCATGAATTTGCTGGTTAGTCTGTGAATTATGTTATGTGTGATCCTCAGTTTATAAATGCAATGTATTTTATCGTGTTGAGTTAGTTTCTTCTGTTTTCTCTGTTCATGGATTTGCTGGTTAGTCTGTGAATTATGTTATGTGTGATCCTCAGTTTATAAATGCAATGTATTTTATCGTGGTGAGTTAGTTTCTTCTGTTTTCTCTGTTCATGGATATACTGGTTAGTCTGTGAATTATGTTATGTGTGATTCTCAGTTTATAAATGCAATGTATTTTATCGTGTTGAGTTAGTTTCTTCTGTTTTCTCTGTTCATGAATTTGCTGGTTAGTCTGTGAATTATGTTATGTGTGATCCTCAGTTTATAAATGCAATGTATTTTATCGTGTTGAGTTAGTTTCTTCTGTTTTCTCTGTTCATGAATTTGCTGGTTAGTCTGTGAATTATGTTATGTGTGATCCTCAGTTTATAAATGCAATGTATTTTATCGTGTTGAGTTAGTTTCTTCTGTTTTCTCTGTTCATGGATTTGCTGGTTAGTCTGTGAATTATGTTATGTGTGATCCTCAGTTTATAAATGCAATGTATTTTATCGTGTTGAGTTAGTTTCTTCTGTTTTATCTGTTCATGGATATGCTGGTTAGTCTGTGAATTATGTTATGTGTGATCCTCAGTTTATAAATGCAATGTATTTTATCGTGTTGAGTTAGTTTCTTCTGTTTTCTCTGTTCATGGATTTGCTGGTTAGTCTGTGAATTATGTTATGTGTGATCCTCAGTTTATAAATGCAATGTATTTTATCGTGTTGAGTTAGTTTCTTCTGTTTTCTCTGTTCATGGATTTGCTGGTTAGTCTGTGAAATATGTTATGTGTGATCCTCAGTTTATAAATGCAATGTATTTTATCGTGTTGAGTTAGTTTCTTCTGTTTTCTCTGTTCATGAATTTGCTGGTTAGTCTGTGAATTATGTTATGTGTGATCCTCAGTTTATAAATGCAATGTATTTTATCGTGTTGAGTTAGTTTCTTCTGTTTTCTCTGTTCATGGATTTGCTGGTTAGTCTGTGAATTATGTTATGTGTGATCCTCAGTTTATAAATGCAATGTATTTTATCGTGTTGAGTTAGTTTCTTCTGTTTTCTCTGTTCATGGATTTGCTGGTTAGTCTGTGAATTATGTTATGTGTGATCCTCAGTTTATAAATGCAATGTATTTTATCGTGATGAGTTAGTTTCTTCTGTTTTCTCTGTTCATGGATTTGCTGGTTAGTCTGTGAATTATGTTATGTGGGATCCTCAGTTTATAAATGCAATGTATTTTATCGTGTTGAGTTAGTTTCTCCTGTTTTCTCTGTTCATGGATTTGCTGGTTAGTCTGTGAATTATGTTATGTGTGATTCTCAGTTTATAAATGCAATGTATTTTATCGTGTTGAGTTAGTTTCTTCTGTTTTCTCTGTTCATGGATTTGCTGGTTAGTCTGTGAATTATGTTATGTGTGATCCTCAGTTTATAAATGCAATGTATTTTATCGTGTTGAGTTAGTTTATTCTGTTTTCTCTGTTCATGGATATACTGGTTAGTCTGTGAATTATGTTATGTGTGATTCTCAGTTTATAAATGCAATGTATTTTATCGTGTTGAGTTAGTTTCTTCTGTTTTCTCTGTTCATGAATTTGCTGGTTAGTCTGTGAATTATGTTATGTTTGATCCTCAGTTTATAAATGCAATGTATTTTATCGTGTTGAGTTAGTTTCTTCTGTTTTCTCTGTTCATGAATTTGCTGGTTAGTCTGTGAATTATGTTATGTGTGATCCTCAGTTTATAAATGCAATGTATTTTATCGTGTTGAGTTAGTTTCTTCTGTTTTCTCTGTTCATGGATTTGCTGGTTAGTCTGTGAATTATGTTATGTGTGATCCTCAGTTTATAAATGCAATGTATTTTATCGTGTTGAGTTAGTTTCTTCTGTTTTCTCTGTTCATGGATATGCTGGTTAGTCTGTGAATTATGTTATGTGTGATCCTCAGTTTATAAATGCAATGTATTTTATCGTGTTGATTTAGTTTCTTCTGTTTTCTCTGTTCATGAATTTGCTGGTTAGTCTGTGAATTATGTTATGTGTGATCCTCAGTTTATAAATGCAATGTATTTTATCGTGTTGAGTTAGTTTCTTCTGTTTTCTCTGTTCATGGATTTGCTGGTTAGTCTGTGAATTATGTTATGTGTGATCCTCAGTTTATAAATGCAATGTATTTTATCGTGTTGAGTTAGTTTCTTCTGTTTTCTCTGTTCATGGATTTGCTGGTTAGTCTGTGAATTATGTTATGTGTGATCCTCAGTTTATAAATGCAATGTATTTTATCGTGTTGAGTTAGTTTCTTCTGTTTTCTCTGTTCATGGATTTGCTGGTTAGTCTGTGAAATATGTTATGTGTGATCCTCAGTTTATAAATGCAATGTATTTTATCGTGTTGAGTTAGTTTCTTCTGTTTTCTCTGTTCATGAATTTGCTGGTTAGTCTGTGAATTATGTTATGTGTGATCCTCAGTTTATAAATGCAATGTATTTTATCGTGTTGAGTTAGTTTCTTCTGTTTTCTCTGTTCATGGATTTGCTGGTTAGTCTGTGAATTATGTTATGTGTGATCCTCAGTTTATAAATGCAATGTATTTTATCGTGTTGAGTTAGTTTCTTCTGTTTTCTCTGTTCATGGATTTGCTGGTTAGTCTGTGAATTATGTTATGTGTGATCCTCAGTTTATAAATGCAATGTATTTTATCGTGTTGAGTTAGTTTCTTCTGTTTTCTCTGTTCATGGATTTGCTGGTTAGTCTGGGAATTATGTTATGTGTGATCCTCAGTTTATAAATGCAATGTATTTTATCGTGTTGAGTTAGTTTCTTCTGTTTTCTCTGTTCATGGATATGCTGGTTAGTCTGTGAATTATGTTATGTGTGATTCTCAGTTTATAAATGCAATGTATTTTATCGTGTTGAGTTAGTTTCTTCTGTTTTCTCTGTTCATGGATTTGCTGGTTAGTCTGTGAATTATGTTATGTGTGATCCTCAGTTTATAAATGCAATGTATTTTATCGTGTTGAGTTAGTTTATTCTGTTTTCTCTGTTCATGGATTTGCTGGTTAGTGTGTGAATTATGTTATGTGTGATACTCAGTTTATAAATGCAATGTATTTTATCGTGTTGAGTTAGTTTCTTCTGTTTTCTCTGTTCATGGATTTGCTGGTTAGTCAGTGTGTTATGTTATGTGTGATTCTCAGTTTATAAATGCAATGTATTTTATCGTGTTGAGTTAGTTTCTTCTGTTTTCTCTGTTCATGGATTTGCTGGTTAGTCTGTGAATTATGTTATGTGGGATCCTCAGTTTATAAATGCAATGTATTTTATCGTGTTGAGTTAGTTTCTTCTGTTTTCTCTGTTCATGGATTTGCTGGTTAGTCTGTGAATTACGTTATGTGTGATCCTCAGTTTATTAATGCAATGTATTTTATCGTGTTGAGTTAGTTTCTTCTGTTTTCTCTGTTCATGGATATGCTGGTTATTCAGTGTGTTATGTTTTGTGTGATTCTCAGTTTATAAATGCAATGTATTTTATCGTGTTGAGTTAGTTTCTTCTGTTTTCTCTGTTCATGGATTTGCTGGTTAGTCTGTGAATTATGTTATGTGTGATCCTCAGTTTATAAATGCAATGTATTTTATCGTGTTGAGTTAGTTTCTTCTGTTTTATCTGTTCATGGATATGCTGGTTAGTCTGTGAATTATGTTATGTGTGATCCTCAGTTTATAAATGCAATGTATTTTATCGTGTTGAGTTAGTTTCTTCTGTTTTCTCTGTTCATGGATTTGCTGGTTAGTCTGTGAATTATGTTATGTGTGATCCTCAGTTTATAAATGCAATGTATTTTATCGTGTTGAGTTAGTTTCTTCTGTTTTCTCTGTTCATGGATTTGCTGGTTAGTCTGTGAAATATGTTATGTGTGATCCTCAGTTTATAAATGCAATGTATTTTATCGTGTTGAGTTAGTTTCTTCTGTTTTCTCTGTTCATGAATTTGCTGGTTAGTCTGTGAATTATGTTATGTGTGATCCTCAGTTTATAAATGCAATGTATTTTATCGTGTTGAGTTAGTTTCTTCTGTTTTCTCTGTTCATGGATTTGCTGGTTAGTCTGTGAATTATGTTATGTGTGATCCTCAGTTTATAAATGCAATGTATTTTATCGTGTTGAGTTAGTTTCTTCTGTTTTCTCTGTTCATGGATTTGCTGGTTAGTCTGTGAATTATGTTATGTGTGATCCTCAGTTTATAAATGCAATGTATTTTATCGTGATGAGTTAGTTTCTTCTGTTTTCTCTGTTCATGGATTTGCTGGTTAGTCTGTGAATTATGTTATGTGGGATCCTCAGTTTATAAATGCAATGTATTTTATCGTGTTGAGTTAGTTTCTCCTGTTTTCTCTGTTCATGGATTTGCTGGTTAGTCTGTGAATTATGTTATGTGTGATTCTCAGTTTATAAATGCAATGTATTTTATCGTGTTGAGTTAGTTTCTTCTGTTTTCTCTGTTCATGGATTTGCTGGTTAGTCTGTGAATTATGTTATGTGTGATCCTCAGTTTATAAATGCAATGTATTTTATCGTGTTGAGTTAGTTTATTCTGTTTTCTCTGTTCATGGATATACTGGTTAGTCTGTGAATTATGTTATGTGTGATTCTCAGTTTATAAATGCAATGTATTTTATCGTGTTGAGTTAGTTTCTTCTGTTTTCTCTGTTCATGAATTTGCTGGTTAGTCTGTGAATTATGTTATGTTTGATCCTCAGTTTATAAATGCAATGTATTTTATCGTGTTGAGTTAGTTTCTTCTGTTTTCTCTGTTCATGAATTTGCTGGTTAGTCTGTGAATTATGTTATGTGTGATCCTCAGTTTATAAATGCAATGTATTTTATCGTGTTGAGTTAGTTTCTTCTGTTTTCTCTGTTCATGGATTTGCTGGTTAGTCTGTGAATTATGTTATGTGTGATCCTCAGTTTATAAATGCAATGTATTTTATCGTGTTGAGTTAGTTTCTTCTGTTTTCTCTGTTCATGGATATGCTGGTTAGTCTGTGAATTATGTTATGTGTGATCCTCAGTTTATAAATGCAATGTATTTTATCGTGTTGATTTAGTTTCTTCTGTTTTCTCTGTTCATGAATTTGCTGGTTAGTCTGTGAATTATGTTATGTGTGATCCTCAGTTTATAAATGCAATGTATTTTATCGTGTTGAGTTAGTTTCTTCTGTTTTCTCTGTTCATGGATTTGCTGGTTAGTCTGTGAATTATGTTATGTGTGATCCTCAGTTTATAAATGCAATGTATTTTATCGTGTTGAGTTAGTTTCTTCTGTTTTCTCTGTTCATGGATTTGCTGGTTAGTCTGTGAATTATGTTATGTGTGATCCTCAGTTTATAAATGCAATGTATTTTATCGTGTTGAGTTAGTTTCTTCTGTTTTCTCTGTTCATGGATTTGCTGGTTAGTCTGTGAAATATGTTATGTGTGATCCTCAGTTTATAAATGCAATGTATTTTATCGTGTTGAGTTAGTTTCTTCTGTTTTCTCTGTTCATGAATTTGCTGGTTAGTCTGTGAATTATGTTATGTGTGATCCTCAGTTTATAAATGCAATGTATTTTATCGTGTTGAGTTAGTTTCTTCTGTTTTCTCTGTTCATGGATTTGCTGGTTAGTCTGTGAATTATGTTATGTGTGATCCTCAGTTTATAAATGCAATGTATTTTATCGTGTTGAGTTAGTTTCTTCTGTTTTCTCTGTTCATGGATTTGCTGGTTAGTCTGTGAATTATGTTATGTGTGATCCTCAGTTTATAAATGCAATGTATTTTATCGTGTTGAGTTAGTTTCTTCTGTTTTCTCTGTTCATGGATTTGCTGGTTAGTCTGGGAATTATGTTATGTGTGATCCTCAGTTTATAAATGCAATGTATTTTATCGTGTTGAGTTAGTTTCTTCTGTTTTCTCTGTTCATGGATATGCTGGTTAGTCTGTGAATTATGTTATGTGTGATTCTCAGTTTATAAATGCAATGTATTTTATCGTGTTGAGTTAGTTTCTTCTGTTTTCTCTGTTCATGGATTTGCTGGTTAGTCTGTGAATTATGTTATGTGTGATCCTCAGTTTATAAATGCAATGTATTTTATCGTGTTGAGTTAGTTTATTCTGTTTTCTCTGTTCATGGATTTGCTGGTTAGTGTGTGAATTATGTTATGTGTGATACTCAGTTTATAAATGCAATGTATTTTATCGTGTTGAGTTAGTTTCTTCTGTTTTCTCTGTTCATGGATTTGCTGGTTAGTCAGTGTGTTATGTTATGTGTGATTCTCAGTTTATAAATGCAATGTATTTTATCGTGTTGAGTTAGTTTCTTCTGTTTTCTCTGTTCATGGATTTGCTGGTTAGTCTGTGAATTATGTTATGTGGGATCCTCAGTTTATAAATGCAATGTATTTTATCGTGTTGAGTTAGTTTCTTCTGTTTTCTCTGTTCATGGATTTGCTGGTTAGTCTGTGAATTACGTTATGTGTGATCCTCAGTTTATTAATGCAATGTATTTTATCGTGTTGAGTTAGTTTCTTCTGTTTTCTCTGTTCATGGATATGCTGGTTATTCAGTGTGTTATGTTTTGTGTGATTCTCAGTTTATAAATGCAATGTATTTTATCGTGTTGAGTTAGTTTCTTCTGTTTTCTCTGTTCATGGATTTGCTGGTTAGTCTGTGAATTATGTTATGTGTGATCCTCAGTTTATAAATGCAATGTATTTTATCGTGTTGAGTTAGTTTCTTCTGTTTTCTCTGTTCATGGATTTACTGGTTAGTCTGTGAATTATGTTATGTGTGATCCTCAGTTTATAAATGCAATGTATTTTATCGTGTTGAGTTAGTTTCTTCTGTTTTCTCTGTTCATGGATTTGCTGGTTAGTCTGTGAATTATGTTATGTGTGATCCTCAGTTTATAAATGCAATGTATTTTATCGTGTTGAGTTAGTTTCTTCTGTTTTCTCTGTTCATGGATATACTGGTTAGTCTGTGAATTATGTTATGTGTGATTCTCAGTTAATAAATGCAATGTATTTTATCGTGTTGAGTTAGTTTCTTCTGTTTTCTCTGTTCATGAATTTGCTGGTTAGTCTGTGAATTATGTTATGTGCGATCCTCAGTTTATAAATGCAATGTATTTTATCGTGTTGAGTTAGTTTCTTCTGTTTTCTCTGTTCATGAATTTGCTGGTTAGTCTGTGAATTATGTTATGTGTGATCCTCAGTTTATAAATGCAATGTATTTTATCGTGTTGAGTTAGTTTCTTCTGTTTTCTCTGTTCATGGATTTGCTGGTTAGTCTGTGAATTATGTTATGTGTGATCCTCAGTTTATAAATGCAATGTATTTTATCGTGTTGAGTTAGTTTCTTCTGTTTTCTCTGTTCATGGATATGCTGGTTAGTCTGTGAATTATGTTATGTGTGATCCTCAGTTTATAAATGCAATGTATTTTATCGTGTTGAGTTAGTTTCTTCTGTTTTCTCTGTTCATGGATTTGCTGGTTAGTCTGTGAATTATGTTATGTGTGATCCTCAGTTTATAAATGCAATGTATTTTATCGTGTTGAGTTAGTTTCTTCTGTTTTCTCTGTTCATGGATTTGCTGGTTAGTCTGTGAAATATGTTATGTGTGATCCTCAGTTTATAAATGCAATGTATTTTATCGTGTTGAGTTAGTTTCTTCTGTTTTCTCTGTTCATGAATTTGCTGGTTAGTCTGTGAATTATGTTATGTGTGATCCTCAGTTTATAAATGCTATGTATTTTATCGTGTTGAGTTAGTTTCTTCTGTTTTCTCTGTTCATGGATTTGCTGGTTAGTCTGTGAATTATGTTATGTGTGATCCTCAGTTTATAAATGCAATGTATTTTATCGTGTTGAGTTAGTTTCATCTGTTTTCTGTGTTCATGAATTTGCTGGTTAGTCTGTGAATTATATTATGTGTGATCCTCAGTTTATAAATGCAATGTATTTTATCGTGTTGAGTTAGTTTCTTCTGTTTTCTCTGTTCATGAATTTGCTGGTTAGTCTGTGATTTATGTTATGTGTGATCCTCAGTTTATAAATGCAATGTATTTTATCGTGTTGAGTTAGTTTCTTCTGTTTTCTCTGTTCATGGATTTGCTGGTTAGTCTGTGAATTATGTTATGTGTGATCCTCAGTTTATAAATGCAATGTATTTTATCGTGTTGAGTTAGTTTCTTCTGTTTTCTCTGTTCATGGATATGCTGGTTAGTCTGTGAATTATGTTATGTGTGATTCTCAGTTTATAAATGCAATGTATTTTATCGTGTTGAGTTAGTTTCTTCTGTTTTCTCTGTTCATGGATTTGCTGGTTAGTCTGTGAATTATGTTATGTGTGATCCTCAGTTTATAAATGCAATGTATTTTATCGTGTTGAGTTAGTTTCTTCTGTTTTCTCTGTTCATGGATTTGCTGGTTAGTCTGTGAATTATGTTATGTGTGATCCTCAGTTTATAAATGCATTGTATTTTATCGTGTTGAGTTAGTTTTTTCTGTTTTCTCTGTTCATGGATTTGCTGGTTAGTCTGTGAATTATGTTATGCGTGATCCTCAGTTTATAAATGCAATGTATTTTATCGTGTTGAGTTAGTTTCTTCTGTTTTCTCTGTTCATGGATATGCTGGTTAGTCAGTGTGTTATGTTATGTGTGATCCTCAGTTTATAAATGCAATGTATTTTATCGTGTTGAGTTAGTTTCTTCTGTTTTCTCTGTTCATGGATTTGCTGGTTAGTCTGTGAATTATGTTATGTGTGATCCTCAGTTTATAAATGCAATGTATTTTATCGTGTTGAGTTAGTTTCTTCTGTTTTCTCTGTTCATGGATTTGCTGGTTAGTCTGTGAATTATGTTATGTGTGATCCTCAGTTTATAAATGCAATGTATTTTATCGTGTTGAGTTAGTTTCTTCTGTTTTCTCTGTTCATGGATTTTCTGCTTAGTATGGGGAAATTGCGTGTTTGGGGGAGGTTGACATTTTTCTGCCCACTCTTCCATTAGTACCACTAAGAATCCTCAAAATATCCAATAACGTTTGCCATCATACCTTCAAATCAAGCATATGCGCTATAACGAAATTCTTATACGAAATAGAAGACCCAAAAATCTAATAATATCCATGGGCAGGAGCCGCATATCATCAAGACAAAGGATAGGGTCCTGGTTTTGTCTACAACAAACAAATGCTGTACACTGGGTCTTCGAAGCTGAAAACTGACGTCCGTAGATCATATTTGTAATCTATTATTAACAATTAGAAGGGATCTCTCCGCTGATGCCATACTTCGAGCATCAACAAATTAACAAATATCTTCTACTGACCGGAAACAGTAGACCGGGAACAGTAAATACGTATGATTTTATTCCTTGTGAAGAACCAATGTTAGTTAAAATCGGCAAACTTAAGTACGGGCTGAAAACTAAAATTTCAGTAAATTAAAAACACTAAAATAGATAACAAAGTAATATTATACTGTTCTAAACAAGCAAAAATAATTACTATAGAAATCTTTAACACTAAATATAAAACATTAAATAGTAATAAAATGAATAATGTTATACCAATTAATAAAAACATTACAATAAATGAACTTCCATGGAAGGCTTTTATCAAATAATAGAACCAAAAATCGCTCACTATCCTCGGTTAAAAGCTGAATCCATCAATATAAAGGATAGGTTTCTGGTATTGCTTAAGACGAATAAATGCTACCTATCCGGTATTAAATACATTATATTGCCAATAAGTTCAAATTTACTAACCCGATTGGCCTGTTTCCTAGATATTTCCTGCTGTGAAAGCACTTCCCAACTTTTACGATATATTGTCTGAATGTGTATTAAATTACTCCATAGCAGCTATAGCAACGTATTGCATTATATAACTGAATTTCATAATGTTCAGGTCATCTTCGATCGGAACACAATGAAATGTATAAAAATGTGAACAAATTTGTTTTTATGAAAAAAACCTCTTCAGGGACAGTTTTTAGTGAATGTTTTAAAAAGTTATAATAATTTTGTGTTTTGGTGGCTTTATATCTAAAACAACCATATAATTTTGTAAACTCTCTTAACATTATTTTGTAAATAACTAATTAATTTGTTAATCTACACAAATGAGTCACAACGCACATGTGTGCCTGTTGTTTTTTCAGAACGTTACCCAAATCTGCTTCATGGTCATAGATGGGTACAATAACTTTCACATTACATCAGACTTTCCTTTTTGAATAATTAAAATATCACTCTTATTAATTAAAAACACTTAACCAATCTACTTTACAACTATTTTGTAAAGTAGTAACCAAAATAAATTAGGTACGAGTAAATAAACGTAGCTTTATTTTACATCAAAATAACTGATTTTAAGAAGATAAACCAAAACATACGGACCATTGTATACAAACTAAAATCTTTGAATGTTCTTTTATGCTGTAGTTATATGAAGTAAAAAGTAACACAAACATTAACGCTCAAAACTCAATACACAACAACAGTTTCAGAAAATGTTACTGTAATAATATAAAAAATCAACATAAACAACTGTAGTTAGTCAAATAAATAAACGTGTTGGAAACATAATTTCGGAACATATAGTTTTGAAACAATTTATTTATAGCTACATAGGTTCAGTGTAGGCTGTCAAAGGCTTCTGTCATAGAAGTTTGTCATGCAGTCAGGACACATAGGAGCTTTACACTTGCGGAACTTGTACCTTGTGCGGATTTTTCAGTTTTTCTCTTGGCTTCTCCCTGGAACGCCTTACGACAGTTAAATAACTCGAAACAGCGATAGGTTTTTAAAAAAAACAATTTATTCAGACCAAAGGTCTGTTACAAACATACAACAGCTTAATACATATAACTATTACAGAACTCTAGAACAATCGGTACCTAAACCAGCATAGTAACAGTCTTTAACGAGTGAAGTATTATGAGTCTCTATCCAAAAGCTTTAAATCTCTATATATATATATAATAATATATCTTTAATGACGTTATAGTTAAGATTATATATTTCTAATAATTCTATTAATATCAACTAACGGTACATACTAACGGGACTTTCTTGATATAACTCCTCCTTCCCTAAGTTTTAACCGTCCCGGTTAAAATGTACAATTGGACCTCCTTGGTCTATATCTTCTACTACAGTACTCATTGGTTTACTTTTATAATTTTTATAATAATAGTAACAATAATAATAACTTACAATAGAAATAATAATTATTATAGTAAGAATAACAATAACAATTATTTTAAAATGTTTATCAAAATCATTTTCTTCCAAAATTTCAATTGGTTCTGATTTTAAATTTGCTAAATGAATTTTTTCAAAATGAATATTACTTGTAACTTGTTTTACTGGTTCTTCTAATGTAATAGTGAGAAAAATTTCAAAATACATTACATTACAAATCTTATTTTCTAATTTCTCATCTGGTTCTAAAAACAAAAGTTGTGTTTTTTGAAACTTAATAGATTTACTTTCATTTTTAAACTTATTCATTATAACTCCATTTGATGTTTCAAATATTAAATACTGATTTATAATATTTATATATTTAATAAAAGGTTCTGGCTTTTTCAATATTATGCTTTTGCATTTATCTGTTGATTTTAAATTGATTAAGCTTTCTATACAATCATCACTTACAATATCTATTTTTTCACAATAATAATTATTATAAATTAATTTACATTTATCACTAGTGTACAAATTCATAAGCTTTAGGATAAATGAAGAATAGATATGGATTGTACTGGTTATTTCATTTTTTGTGACGGGATATGATAATAGAAAGAAGGTTTCTAGAGTAATAGAAAACTTGGGTATTTGTATAAAATATGTAATCATGCCTTTGGGAATAGCACAATGCACTTTACTGAGTTCCCATATTGTTTCTATTTTGTCTGAGATTAGTTTCTCCTTTGTATTTTCCAAAATATAGTTAAGCTCCTTCTTGTTTAATATATTAGAATGTAGCACATTGGTTTTACAAAATTCCAAGCTTGTAGTAATATCGTTAATTCTATTTATAATTAGAATGAGAGTAGTGTAAGTTAAAAAGTATTGCTCAAATAATTCCACATTATTTAAAATAGAGCTTGCTTCACTGAGGGCTGTTTTAATTTTGTTGTTATTTTTTGAAATTATATTCATATCCTTAATAAATTGGTCAATGATTTGTTTATTTACAGTTACTTGCGATTCGATAATATGTTCTATGTGATATTCATTGCTTTGAATTTGTTGAATAATTCTATCATATTTTTCTTTATCATCAGCATCCATATTACCAGTTAGCCAAGATATTGCTGAGCCTAATCCGTTAATTAATCCTCTGCGTGTGCGAGTAGGTTCTGGGAGACTTCCTTTTAAATGTTCGAGTTTTGTTTTGGCATAATCATAATGTAGTTTAATGCTGTTTAAAAGATGAATACTTAATGAAGAATTGGTATACAATTTAATATTATTTTTAATTTTTTTAAGTTCATTTCCAATAATATTCATATCCATATAGTGCATATAAGTATATGTAGTGTTTGTTATTAAAGCGTCTTGCGTTTGAATTGGAATAATTCCAGCAGTTTTGGTTAAAACTGTCTCTTTATAAGCTAGCGTTACAGTTGTTAGTGCTGCTGCTACCAGGTACATTAATGCTGGTGTCATTTTCTGTAACAGATGATTTTATTATGCTTGGTCTTTTAATCCGATTGGGATGTATTTTAATTGATTTTTTTGTTTTATTTAAAATTTCGGTTAAACCTTTTCCTTTTGTTGCACGTATATATCTAGGTTTCTCTTTTCTATGCAAAGTAGATTTTAAATATATTTCTTTAGGAATGTAAGTAGTTTTTTCGCGTGATGTATTTAATTTATCAGGGCGATCAATTTTTTCTTTTTCAATTTTTCTTTTTATTAATTCATGCGTAGTTTTTAGTTGTTCATGATATTTAGCGTTAAGTTCGTTTATTATAAAATCAGGATCTTTTAAATCAGAAAATGGTGTTTTAATCTTTCCATACGTCATTTCATTTGGAGTTAAATTATGTGTTGAGTTTAAAGTGTTGTTAAAAGCGATAGTGGCTAATTCCATTTTCTCCTTTAAAGTAGTTATCTCTTTTGTTTCATTGATAATATTAAGAAGTTCAATAAGTGTAGAATGAGTGCGTTCAACTTGACCTTGAGGATTAGAATAGCTTGGAGTTGTGTAATGGGGTTTTATCTCGTATAACTGTAGAAAGTTACGGATAAGGGCGTTATCAAATTCTTTACCGTTATCCATTTGTATTACAGAAGGAACTGGAAAAAGATTAAGATATGTGCGTAGATGTTTCGTAATTTCATGTCCATTAAGTGTCTTTAAGATAAATGTAGTTAAACGTTTAGAAAAACAATCCACTATAGTAAGGATCTTAGTTTGCGAGTAATGAAAAATATCAATTTGTAGTCTTTCAAATGGTCTTGATGGTGTGGGGGTTACACAATATTTTTCTTTAATTGGTTTGCGGTCATATTTACCTTCTAAACAAATTTGGCATTTATTTATATATTCTGTCACATCTGCTATCATTGAAGGCCAATAATATTTATTTTTTATTTTATTTATATTTTCATTAATTCCCCTGTGATATGTTTTTCCTTCATGATAATTAGTAATTATTTCCTTTTGTTCCTCTTTATCTGTTACATCTAAATTGAGTTTTTTATAAATTTTAATGGTTATATCTGTAAAATTTACTTTTATCATTTGAGTAAATAGGTTATATACTTCTGTGTTAATATCTGGTATCCCTGCGTCTTCAAAGTAGAGACCATAGGTTGTGTTAGGTTTTAAGAATTGATTTCCTTGGTCATTTAATTTATCTAAGTCTGGTATATTTGATACATAGAATATTATTCTATTTTTATTAAATATTTTTATATACTGGGGTTCTTCGTTTCCTCTTTTAATAATAATTTGATTTTGTTCTGTATTGATAATTTTATCATCTTCCATTATTTTAAAATTATCGGAAGAGCTATCTTGACTGTGAATTGTAGCTAAATTTGATACTTGGTCTTCGGGGTTACAATCTTGTAAAAATTCGTTTATAACTGATTCTGGATTTATTTCTATGCCTGCGTCATTGGTTATCACGTTTGATTCTTGTATTTTTATTCTAGAAAGTGCATCTGCAACTACGTTAGATTTTCCAGATACATGTTTTATTTCAAAAGTAAATTCTTCTAACAGTAATATCCAGCGTATAAGTTTTGAATTTGGTTCCTTTAAATTGTGGAGATATTCTAATGGTTTATGATCAGTGTAAATAGTAAATTTATTACCATAGAGATAAGGCCTAAAATGTTTGCATGCCCAAACTATAGCTAATAATTCTTTTTCAATTGTAGACAAATTAATCTCTTGTCTGTTTAGTGTACGTGATGCAAATGAAATAGGGTGATCAATATTATCAAAATTCTGTGATAGAACTGTTCCAATTGCGAAGTTAGATGCATCTGTTGTTAATTGAAATGATTTAGAAAAATCTGGTAATTTTAAAATAGGTTCGTTCATAAGAATTTCTTTCAATTCTGAAAAAGCTTCTTTAATATTTCTTGTGTGTTAGAGTTAAATGGTACGTCCTTTCTTAACAAATGAGTTAAAGGCTCAGCTAATTTAGCATAATTTTTATTCATCTTCCTATATTATCCAGTTAATCCTAAAAATTGTTTAACTTCTTTTGGATTTTTTGGTAGAGGAAAGTCCTTTATAGCAGTTAATTTTGCCGGGTTAGGACGAATACCTTCTTTACTTATAATATGTCCTAAAAATAATAGTTCTTTTTTAAAAAATTCTGTCTTGTCTAATTGTATTTTTAAATTATATTCCGATAGTTTTTGGAATACTGATTTTAAATGTTTCAAGTGTTCTGTTAATGAATCAGAAAATATTATAATATCATACATATAAACTAATACATTTGGCATGGAAGCAAATATTATATTCATAGCTCGTTGAAAAGTTGGTGGTGCGTTTTTTAGTCCAAAGGGCATTCTTAGAAACTCAAAATGACCTTGATCTGTGGAGAATGCAGTTTTAGGAATTGATGATTTTTCCATTTCAATTTGATGGAAACCTGAGGCTAAATCTAATGCACTGAAATATGTTGCACGACCTATTTTTCCAAAAAGATCTTCTATATTTGGCATAGGAAATTTGTCGTCTTTGTTTTTAATCTAATTTACGGTAGTCTACTACCATTCTTATTTTTCTTTTCCCTGAGGCGTCTAATTTTTTTGGAACTACCCATATAGGTGAATTGTATGGCGAATTAGAGTGTTGGATAATTTTATTTTGTAATAACTTTTCAATTTCAATTTCAACATCTTTTCGAAAAGCTACGGGATATCTATAACTCTTAGAATAAATAGGATTGTCATCCTTTGTTTTAATTTCATGTTTTAATAAGTTAGTAGCAGTTAATTTATCATTTTCTTGTTTAATAATATTTGAATAATTACTTAATAATTTAATTATCTCAATTTTTTCTTCTTTGTTCATATGATCTGTCCTTAATAAATTTTTAATTGTAGCCATATCAAGAGGTTTAGACTTGGGACTTTCGGTCACAGGTGTAAATTCCTGTAAAGAATCGATTTTATATACCTCAAAAGGAGTGGCACTATAGGTGACGTCTTCTTTGGCATACACAATACAATTCGCTTCATAATTTTTACATTTAACAATTGACTCTTTTAATTCTATAAAGTCGTCTTTATATTCGTTTATATATGCATTATCATAATTTTCTTTTTTAGGTAATTTCACTACATATATTCCTTTTTTTAATTTAAAATCTTTAGTTAATCCAAGTATTTGTTTAAATTTATTTTGGTCATATTCTAATATTTTATTTTAAAAATTAATTTTTGCATTTAATTCTTGTAATGATTCGTGTCCTAATTGAATATCATATTTTTCTGAAAATTTAAATAAATATAATTTAATTAATTTTTTAATTCCAAATACATTTATTAGGTCAAAATAAACGTATTCTGATCCACGTTTTATTCCTGCTGGCGTTTTGATAGTAAATTTCTCCTGGTAACGAGGTATTTCGCTTGTTATTAAATCAGGGATAACATAATTTTTTTCAGATCCTGTATCTATTAACCATTTCCTACTTTTATAATCAATAAAGTATGGAAGATTTCTATTTATTGAATTTAACTGAAATTGTAAGGTGGATCTTTGAGTGGAGGCTTCTTTAGTTCTAAAAAATTATTCATTTGATTTGTTAAATTTTTCACTTGATCCTTTAATTCCGTAATTTCATTAATTTCGTCAGAAGGGTTTTCTATTTCTGTCATTTCTTGAGTATGTTTAGGATTTGAACGAACAGTTCTCATAGAGACAGTTTGATTAGTTGGTTGGTAATTGTTTTGCCAAAGTTTTTGAAAATGTTGAGGCCTAGAAAATTGTTGGTAGTTTTGCGGTCTTGAAAATTGTTGATAATTTTGTGGATTAAATTGTTGATAGTTTTTAGATTTAAATTTTAAATTTTTAAACGTTTGTTGAGAATTTTGTGTACTTTCACTTCCCGTTAATTTCAGTCTGTTTAATATTATGTTACAATCATTTATTAGTCTAATTCTAGCTTCATCCAAAGTTTTTATTTGAAATAGTTGTAAGTATTCCCCAAGTTGGTTTGGTACGCCTAGACACAATATTCTCACTAATGTTAAATCTAGTTGCGATACAAGCTGTTCCAAAGTGGTATCTTTAAAACCATCTAACTTATATCTTGTTAATACTGTTACTCTTTTTTCATAAAGCCTGTTTAAAAATTCAATAGGGTTTTCTTTATAATGCATTTTCATAGTTGTAATTTCAAAAATTAAATCTTGAGCTGCCCTACTATCAGCAAAATTTCTTTTGAGCACATCTATTAATTCATTTACGGTACAACAATTATTATTATATGCTACTTGCTCTGCAGGAACCTTTAATTTTGGCATACTGGCTTTAAATAATAGCCCATGATTACTGGAAAATTCAGAAATGTTTTCATTACAATAACTAGTCAATAAATCTTTAATAGTTTCAATATAATGTACAAGTTTATGAGGAGAGCCATCATATGTTGGAATAAATTTTAAAAATTCATGTGGGATAGGTTTAGAGATAGGAGACATATTGGATTTGTACTTACGATTTGGTGAAGACTGGCTGCTTGTTGTTGGCGGAAGGTCTGCGACTGTCTGTTGTTCTGCGAAGATCCTCTGGGCAAATGGCCGGGATGTCTTCTTTGAAGTTAAAGCTGCTGGTAGTTGTAGTCCTTGGAAGTATATCCTACGCTGAATCTTGATTTGTATTTGTCGACAGGCGTTAACTGTTGAAACAGACGATCACGTTTCAGCACCAATGGTGATGTGCGAAGTTTCCGGATAAGAGATCGAAAAATTATTCGCAATGAGATCGCGCCTGTCCCTGTTCGGGCGCCAGTTAAATAACTCGAAACAGCGATAGGTTTTTAAAAAAAACAATTTATTCAGACCAAAGGCCTGTTACAAACATACAACAGCTTAATACATATAACTATTACAGAACTCTAGAACAATCGGTACCTAAACCAGCATAGTAACAGTCTTTAACGAGTGAAGTATTATGAGTCTCTATCCAAAAGCTTTAAATCTATATATATATAATAATATATCTTTAATGACGTTATAGTTAAGATTATATATTTCTAATAATTCTATTAATATCAACTAACGGTACATACTAACGGGACTTTCTTGATATAACTGACGGAAAGTGCCCTTCGCCATCAAATAGCACATCGCCTGTTACACCGTTTCGACATCTTTTTTTTTTATTGGTGGTGTAACATTGGGTGGTCGACCAACCATATTCTTTTTCAGAGAGGTAGGGATCAGTGAGTTAACTATGCCTGCCTTACAATCCAAGAATGACATGTTAGATGAATTTTTTTTGGTTTTGAACATCCCACGCATTTACCATAAAGTTGAGAAAATTAAAAACTCCGAAGATAAAATCGTTTACTTTTCATAGCAAGAGGGTAGTGAGCAACCATCCTGTCACTAAGGTCATTCCTCCAATGAATCGATTGTATATGGCCACACAATGAGGCCCATCCACTATGATGTATTTTTTCCACTTTGTCTCTCCTCTTTACTTTATCTTTAGGCTCGTCTCCAGCAAATGGTGAATCTACTCAAGCAACTCCTGTGCCCTTCCACTGTACCACGGTAAAATTGTTTTCAGAGGTAACAAAATTATCTATCCTCTTTCTTCCTTTGCAAATTCTTTGGTTTGTGTAAGAACAGGATTAGGTACATAAACCCTGTCAGATCTGACCACTCCTAAAACATGATTCTCATTTTCCACCAGTCTTTTTAGAAGCTTACAGCTAATAAACAGATTGTCCAGAACATCTTATGGTAATCTACCAATACCGAAGCACATTCTTAGGACAGTATCACTTATTACACCAAGTTCTGTTGCATCCTCATTTCTTTTCCCCTAATACAGTTAAAATTTATATACATAGTCTTAGGATTCAGCCAACACCCAAATGTTGAACCCCTTTTTTTGGGTTTCTTTTTTAGGTACTGTTTCCCTTGTGAACGCCATTTGAATGGAATAATTACCTCATCAACTACCATATATTCCAGAGGGGTCATTATTTCCTGAAAGCTTCTTGCAAGGGTGTCTTTGATAACGTTGGGAATAGAATCATTGTCGAACAAATGAAAGAATCTTTTGTTTTTTCGAAGCTTCTCAAGCAATGAAATTAACAGCACGTCCATCCGGAGGAAAGGTAATGTTGACCAATATATTCGATAGTTGATGTAGTGTATGAATGTCAATATGATAATCATTCCCCAAAACACCTTTATTTCATCACTTCTTCATCACAAAACACAGTTGTAAATTTTGGATCCCCACTTTGAGAAGCGTAACGGGTTGTCTTTTAGGAACTGTTATGCCAGGGTTTCCCCAACAGGACACACTATGGCCTATTCCTCAGATAACAGCAAACTCCCGGACATCAGTACTTCCTTTAAAATTCCCCAAGTGAACCACGACTTCCTATTAAACCATCACATGGCCTTAGTCTTAAACCTCGATCAACCTCCACAAAATTGCCCGAGTCATCACATGTGTATCTTCTGATAGGTTAGCGATAGAGGTAAGGCCAACGAGATGGCCTATGAGTATGAATAGTATTCTGGAGGGGTTGGCATATGTTGTTCTAAAAGGGGTCCTGTATATTGTTATGTACCAGCCAAAAATGCACGAATTGGCAAGTTAGACAGAATCTAATCATGAGATTGGGGGGGGGGAATTTTGTTAGAGTTGTGTTGCATGCTAGTGAACTTGTACTTATTTGTGTAGTATGTGGTCTGTGTTCTACAACGCAAAGATGTTATGCAAGTAACAATATTGATACTCCTACAAGGATGTGTAAGCATTTCTTGGTAGCTTACCTGCTTCCACCCTTCTCATTCATAAACAGAACCAGATCTAAATCAACGTCCGCTTCTTGGTCGTGACCAATTGGTGGCAGCGCCGATGGAATTCTGTTGCAAAAATTACAGAATTCTGTTCTGAATTTTGATTGAGAGATTAGAGGTTGGTAATAAACTGTGGCAAAGGAAAATCAATAATAAAAAAAAATGTTGTCCAGAATACATATAGTTTTTATTTTTGAATTGAGCCTTAAAAATGGTTTTCACTCGAAAGCAGTGAAATAATCAGCCTTTTACCGTGAATAATTATTTCACAAATTATATATTGTTAGAAGGCTGTTAGACACTGGTAAAATCTTTAACCCAACCTGTGATTGAAAAACACATAAATGCTTATGCTACTTACACGGATGAGACAAATGCTATTAGAGTTAAGTTAATAAAGCTAGAAATTTATTATTTTGAAAATTAAATTCTTTTACTTAGGAACACATGCATACAGTCCCTCAGTTTAATTGTGTTAGGCATGGTGGTTTGTCTTATCACGCAGATAATTCTTATCTATAAAACGAACATTGTAATATATCTTTGTTGTGGTGTATATTTGAGGCCATAAAGAGCACCAACAGATTAAACTAGTCAATATTTTTTAATTTTAAATGTCAACTTCACAGTATATTTAATAACATACAATTGTATAATATAATATTCCAAAAGTACAATGTATGCATGAGAAAATAGTCTATGTACTAGAAAATGTAAATATCAATACATGAACTCTCGGCCTTTATCTCTCTTTTTTTCTCGAAATATATATATATATATATATATATATATATATATATATATATATATATATATATATTCGTGTGCGTGTGTGTGTTTATATAGTGTTTGTGTTTGTCTATGTGGTGCTTTTATAATGTTAAGTTCTTTCCCAAAATAATATTTAAAGAATTACCTATAACATCTCTAATTACGTAATAATATAAAAACTTCTATCAAAAAGACGAAATGATAGAAAGTAAATCGATATATTTCTTACGTAGAAAGAATGACATTAACCCCGTCCCGCCTTTGTAAAGTCTATTTATAAAAGCCAACTTTAGTTTTACATTTTAATACCTAAAAACAAAAACAAAAATGTTTTTTTCTCATGTATTCGAAATATGATTCATAAGATTGAGTGTGGTGTCAGGCAATGATGTTCACCTGTTGACTATCGGTTTTGTTAGAATCTGCTATTTAAAATGTCTCAAAAACTCGATTGCTGTCTACGTACGTATCATTCCTGTCGTTTCAATTGACGATAATTTACATGTACTTACAATAACGTTTCTGCATTCGGTATTATAATTAATAAATACAATACATAATTGAAACCAACATGTTCGTGTTGGCACAACTCTCAGAGACCAGTATACTACTTGAAAACTGTCCGGAACAGATACCTCGCGTTACGTGTAACTCGGGGCCCTACAGTATATTAGTAATGGGGAAAATGTCCCTTTCTTAATTCGGAAAAGAACTCAGAGAAATGAACTTCCTCTTATTGTTGGTTCACCGCTAAGTGCTTTATCAGCTGTTGGAATGGTACCTAACTTATTACAGCATACACTCGGACATTATTCTGCTTTCTGCTAGCTACAACAGCTGATATCAGCCTCAGAGTTTTGAGCACTAGATAGCGCTGGATCACGCCTTTTCTGTTCACATTCCTACCCTAACCAATAACCACCCCCCTTATTTTTCAATGCTCATTAATGTATACTTGCAAGAAGTAACCCAGACCGCAATACCGTCATGTCATATTCTAGTTATATGAATAATAGCGATAATTTTTTAAAAGTGTTTTGTTTTAAATGTTACACTCTCACCGTGGTAATGAACTCATTAGGTAATTTTGTAACTGCTTATTTTAAGTTTTAATTGTTACCAAAAAGTGCAGTACCTGGGTACTTGTTCAGTGGTACCTGGGTAATTATTGCAAATTGTACCTGAAAACATTGCAAGATAGACTTTCTGCAAGATGCACAATCTCAAGATTCATTTAATATAGCTAACTAGGCCTAAAGCTTATTCGTGGCCAATAAAGATTCAGAGGAATCCAAGTGAACACACGCCAAAGTCACAGTAGATGGTCTTACAAATACTAAATGGTCCACAAGTTACATCCCCTGCACACTCATTCCTGATAAACAACGATACGAAATTGAATTAATTTTTTTTTTGTATCCAAACTATTTCGAATAAAAAAAAATCAGAAAATATACCAGAACTATTGTAATTCTGGTATAATCATCGACTTCTATCCACCGATAATTTCGGGCATAAACCCCGAAATATACATTTTTCCCTATCGGTAGGCAGCCTGGAAATGATCCTTTTATGAGCCTCGTTCTGGCTCCGGGGGTCTACGTCCCGGACAAAGATTTCGCTGAAGGCAACACCCAGCTCTACGAAGAACGTATGAGGGACAATGAGGAAAAAGAGCTACGAACTAAACGCCGGTGGCGCAACAAGCAGAGGGAATGGCGAAGGCGACGACGGAAAGAAGCTGAAGCAGCCTCCCTAGTAAAATAAGTATTTCTATGTATTTCAATAAATTGTATGTTTTTCTAATTGTTTCTAAAGATGGATTTTTGTTTGTAAACTTTTTTGAATAAAATACATTTATGCCTTTGTTCAGTATTACCAGGATAACCATGTACCTCCAAATGGTTTTAAAATTCACAGTATTTATTCACCGGTAAAATTCACGGGTAAATTGATTTAGAAACGTCATATTTATTACAAAAAATGCTCTACACAAAAATATATGAGTTCGATATTTAAACAAAATTAAAATGAAGTAGATTTACAACAAATGTTAAACATGTTCTCCATTAGCTGTGCAAATGGCACCTACTCAATAACTGAATTTATACCAAATGTTGCACAGGATCAAAACCAAAGATAGCTCTTGTGTTTCCCAAATTTCTTATCAAATACTGAAGTGTGAACAATCTCTAGTCTTGCTACGAATAGTATTACGTACTTCTTGTAGAAATTGTTTGTTCCCATTTGTTTTTTTTTTTTTTTAGATGAACATAATTGCTTTCATAAAGTTTACTATAATAGATGTTTATACCATTCATTATGTGTATACTGATACTTGAAGTATCTCCTCCGAAATCCACCATCTCAGATTCTTGCTCCTAAACTATTTAAAAACGTCTAACATCAACCTGACTGTTACTGAACATAATATTGGTTTTGGAGTTTTCTAGGTTTTGGAAAAAAGTAATGTAAAATGTACTCATTCATTCCTAACTTCACTCTTTCTAAAAACTAATGATTACTTTGTAATCGAAATGTACATAACGTCAAAAAAAATTGTTGAGTTTGTGGTGAGAGGTTGTTTTAATTAATATAAATATTGTTGGTTGTTGTAACCATCACGATTTCACTAAGGAAACCATAAGTATGTTTTACAAACAGTATTTAAAGAAGTAAGGGAAAATCTATTTGCTAACGCTTCTTAAAACCATCGTATCATTGACGAAAACTAAATTCAAATTTATTCCTTTAAATAATTACTTTTGTTTTATATACGACTATATGACACCTATTTTTTTTATTTATGTTTTGCTTTGTTAAACCAAAATTCAATTTATTTTATATGAACTAATATAAAGGAGAATATATGAACTAATAAGGAGATCCTTATTGCTAAAAGAGAGTATTACTCGGAATTACGTTTGCGATACATCTGTAAAGATAGTTATACCTAAAACACTAATAATGGTTCTTACACTTCCTTATTTCAGAAGATCTGCCCCATTCTCAACTTCAACCGTTAAGTGTTACAATAAAAAGTTTTAGTAAAAGTCTTGTAACTCAAGAGAATATGGAATCTATAAATATTAAATTCTCAACTTTTTCATCCCATTGATGTAGTATATTTAGGCTAATTATTTATTTTATTTTAGTGTTCCCCACTTCGGTTTTACCCATAAAATGTCAAGTAAAATGAAATCTGTAATTCAGAAGGCAGTTATGTATTCACTTGTTTATAGTTTTAAGATATTAGATACAGGTTTGATTCATCGCCCTGCTTACATTTCCTCCCCATTTGCATGCGGTTACGCTCATCCCGGAGCAGATAGCTGAAGCTCAAGAACGTTGCATAAGCATCCCCCTTGCGTTCACATGTTCTGCTTGCATTAAGTAGGATGTCACAGAGTGGCCAAGGAAAGCTATTACTTCTAGCAGTGTTGTGTATGTAGCCACGGGGATGGCGTTTGCCAAGAAGGGCGGCCAAAGTTCTGTCCTTGCAATGATCAACGGAATGCCCATTGCTTTGGATCCTTCCGTCAACGCAGGTCAGATCCTCGAAAATACGGAGGTTGAGCGAGTACTTCTTATACTTTCCCTATAATAAATAAATACCTCAGCTACAAAATCATTAATTGTAACCTTCTCTAAATACAGGTTTGATCACTGGGCCAACATTAGTACAGCTGGCCACAACCACAGCACATAGCAACCATTATAGGTGCAGGAAGAACACCGTGTACACTGCGTACATATCCTCCCGATAATGTTGCCAGAGTGACATGACTATAATACCGTAAGCCCTGACGTCACAGCAACCGTAGCGTAGCTCTCTTACCACTGTTACCACCATGTACACTGCGTACATATCCTCCCGATAATGTTGCCAGAGTGACATGACTATAATACCGTAAACCCTGACGTCACAGCAACCGCAGCGTAGCTCTCTTACCACTGTTACCACCATGTACACTGCGTACATATCCTCCCGATAATGTTGCCAGAGTGACATGACTATAATACCGTAAACCCTGACGTTACAGCAACCGTAGCGTAGCTCTTTTACCACTGTTACCACCGTGTACACTGCGTACATATCCTCACGATAATGTTGCCAGAGTGACATGACTATAATACCGTAAACCCTGACGTCACAGCAACCGTAGCGTAGCTCTTTTACCACTGTTACCACCATGTACACTGCGTACATATCCTCCCGATAATGTTGCCAGAGTGACATGACTATAATACCGTAAACCCTGACGTCACAGCAACCGTAGCGTAGCTCTTTTACCACTGTTACCACCATGTACACTGCGTACATATCCTCCCGATAATGTTGCCAGAGTTACATGACTATAATACCGTAATCCCTGACGTCACAGCAACCGTAGCGTAGCTCACTTACCACTGTTACCACAATGTACACTGCGTACATATTCTCCCGATAATGTTGCCAGAGTGACATGACTATAATACCGTAAACCCTGACGTCACAGCAACCGTAGCGTAGCTCTCTTACCACTGTTACCACCATGTACACTGCGTACAAATCCTCCCGATAATGTTGCCAGAGTGACATGACTATAATACCGTAAACCCTGACGTCACAGCAACCGTAGCGTAGCTCTTTTACCACTGTTACCACCGTGTACACTGCGTACATATCCTCTCGATAATGTTGCCAGAGTGACATGACTATAATACCGTAAACCCTGACGTCACAGCAACCGTAGCGTAGCTCTCCTACCACTGTTACCACCATGTACACTGCGTACATATCCTCCCGATAATGTTGCCAGAGTGACATGACTATAATACCGTAAACCCTGACGTCACAGCAATGGTAGCGTAGCTCTCTTACCACTGTTAACACCGTATACACTGCGTACATATCCTCCCTATAATGTTGCCAGAGTGACATGACTATAATACCGTAAGCCCTGACGTCACAGCAACCGTAGCGTAGCACTCTTACCACTGTTACCACAATGTACACTGCGTACATATCCTCCCGATAATGTTGCCAGAGTGACATGACTATATTACCGTAAACCCTGACGTCACAGCAACCGCAGCGTAGCTCTCTTACCACTGTTACCACCATGTACACTGCGTACATATCCTCCCGATAATGTTGCCAGAGTGACATGACTATAATACCGTAAACCCTGACGTCACAGCAACCGCAGCGTAGCTCTCTTACCACTGTTACCACCATGTACACTGCGTACATCTCCTCCCGATTATGTTGCCAGAGTGACATGACTATAATACCGTAAACCCTGACGTCACAGCAACCGTAGCGTAGCTCTCTTACCACTGTTACCACCATGTACACTGCGTACATATTATCCCGATAATGTTGCCAGAGTGACATGACTATAATACCGTAAACCCTGACGTCACAGCAACCGCAGCGTAGCTCTCTTACCACTGTTACAACCATGTACACTGCGTACATATCCTCCCGATAATGTTGCCAGAGTGACATGACTATAATACCGTAAACCCTGACGTCACAGCAACCGTAGCGTAGCTATCTTACCACTGTTACCACCATGTACACTGCGTACATATCCTCCCGATAATGTTGCCAGAGTGACATGACTATAATACCGTAAACCCTGACGTCACAGCAACCGTAGCGTAGCTCTCTTACACTGTTACCACCATGTACACTGCGTACATATCCTCCTGATAATGTTGCCAGAGTGACATGACTATAATACCGTAAACCCTAACGTCACAGCAACCGTAGCGTAGCTCTCTTACCACTGTTACCACCATATACACTGCGTACATATCCTCCCGATAATGTTGCCAGAGTGACATGACTATAGTACTGTAAACCCTGACGTCACAGCAACCGTAGCGTTGCTCTCTTACCACTGTTACCACCATGTACACTGCGTACATATCCTCCTGATAATGTTGCCAGAGTGACGTGACTATAATACCGTAAACCCTGACGTCACAGCCACCGCAGCGTAGCTCTCTTACCACTGTTACCACCATGTACACTGCGTACATATCCTCCCGATAATGTTGCCAGAGTGACATGACTATAATACCGTAAACCCTGACGTCACAGCAACCGTAGCGTAGCTCTCTTACCACTGTTACCACCATGTACACTGCGTACATATCCTCCTGATAAGGTTGCCAGAATGACATGACTATAATACCGTAAACCCTGACGTCACAGCAACCGTAGCGTAGCTCTCTTACCACTGTTACCACCATGTACACTGCGTACATATCCTCCCGATAATGTTGCCAGAGTGACATGACTATAATACCGTAAGCCCTGACGTCACAGCAACCGTAGCGTAGCTCTCTTACCACTGTTACCACCATGTACACTGCGTACATATCCTCCCGATAATGTTGCCAGAGTGACATGACTATAATACCGTAAGCCCTGACGTCACAGCAACCGTAGCGTAGCTCTCTTACCACTGTTACCACCATGTACACTGCGTACATATCCTCCCGATAATGTTGCCAGAGTGACATGACTATAATACCGTAATCCCTGACGTCACTGCAACCGTAGCGTAGCTCTCTTACCACTGTTACCACCATGTACACTGCTTACATATCCTCCCGATAATGTTGCCATAGTGACATGACTATAATACCGTAAACCTTGACGTCACAGCAACCGCAGCGTAGCTCTCTTACCACTGTTACCACCGTGTACACTGCGTACATATCCTCCCGATAATGTTGCCAGAGTGACATGACTATAATACCGTAAACCCTGACGTCACAGCAACCGCAACGTAGCTCACTTACCACTGTTACCACCATGTACACTGCGTACATATCCTCCCGATAATGTTGCCAGAGTGACATGACTATAATACCGTAAACCCTGACGTCACAGCAACCGTAGCGTAGCTCTTTTACCACTGTTACCACCATGTACACTGCGTACATATCCTCCCGATAATGTTGCCAGAGTGACATGACTATAATACCGTAAAACCTGACGTCACAGCAACCGTAGCGTAGCTCTCTTACCACTGTTACCACCATGTACACTGCGTACATATCCTCCCGATAATGTTGCCAGAGTGACATGACTATAATACCGTAAGCCCTGACGTCACAGCAACCGTAGCGTAGCTCTCTTACCACTGTTACCACCATGTACACTGCGTACATATCCTCCCGATAATGTTGCCAGAGTGGCATGACTATAATACCGTAAGCCCTGACGTCACAGCAGCCGTAGCGTAGCTCTCTTACCACTGTTACCACCATGTACACTGCGTACATATCCTCCGGATAATGTTGCCAGAGTGACATGACTATAATACCGTAAGCCCTGATGTCACAGCAACCGTAGCGTAGCTCTCTTACCACTGTTACCACCATGTACACTGCGTACATATCCTCCCGATAATGTTGCCAGAGTGGCATGACTATAATACCGTAAGCCCTGACGTCACAGCAGCCGTAGCGTAGCTCTCTTACCACTGTTACCACCATGTACACTGCGTACATATCCTCCGGATAATGTTGCCAGAGTGACATGACTATAATACCGTAAGCCCTGACGTCACAGCAACCGTAGCGTAGCTCTCTTACCACTGTTACCACCATGTACACTGCGTACATATCCTCCCGATAATGTTGCCAGAGTGACATGACTATAATACCGTAAGCCCTGACGTCACAGCAACCGTAGCGTAGCTCTCTTACCACTGTTACCACCATGTGCACTGCGTACATATCCTCCCGATAATGTTGCCAGAGTGACATGACTATAATACCGTAAGCCCTGACGTCACAGCAACCGCAGCGTAGCTCTCTTACCACTGTTACCACCATGTACAACAAGACTGTACTCTTCCACATTTAAAAAATGAAATATAATTTATAAACCTACGCTTTACCGCTTCTTTGAAGGCGATTTCATTCAGTTAAATTATTTTATTTATTCTAATTTACCTAATTAGTTCAATTTTATTTATTTTTTTACTTCCAATGGTTCCGTTAGTTAATCAAATTTATGCAGGTTAAAGGGCAACTCTCCGATTAGCCTAATCCAAACCTAAAGTATGATTTTATTAAATCATAAGCGACACCCTCCGAATACATGAGTAAACGCATAAACAATAAACTCTAACAACACTCTGACAAACTAACAACACTGTCTTTTAAATTAAGTATAAACTAATTATTGTCTCTGAAGGAGTTGTAAATTTATTTTTTTCCAGACACAATTAAAGATATTCTAACTACATACTGTGTAAAAGGTGTTTTGTACAAAATTCAAAATGTACATAAATATTGTTGGCTGTTGTAATCATCATGATTTTACTAATTAAATCATAGGTATGGATCACATGAATTATGTAATGAACTAAATTAAAACCTACTTGGTGAAAGCGTCGTATAATTGACGAAAACTAAATTTAAATTTATTTATTTCAATAATTACTTTTACTTCATATATGACTATATAAAACCTATTCTTTTATTATTTTAAATTGTTTCGTTAAAAAAATAATTATTTTTATACGAACTAATCTCTTTATTGCCAAAAGAGAGTGTTACTCGGAATAACGTGTGATACTTCTATATAGATAGTTAGTTATACCTAAAACATATAATGGTTGTTATGCTTGCTTATTTCAGAAGATCTGTCTCATTCTCAACTTCAACCGTTAAATAAGTGTTACAATAAAAAAGTTTAACATAACAACATATATTCAAATGTTTTAGTGAAAATCAAGTAACTCAACAGAAGATGGAATCAAGTAATATTAAATTCACAACTGTTCCAACCCATTTTTGTGGCAATTTTAGGCTATTTATTGATTTTAGTTTAGTATTCCCCATTTCGGTTTTACCCATAAAATTTTATGTAGAATGAAATCTGTAATTCAGGAGGCAGAGTCATTTAATCACTTGTTTATAGTTTTGAGATATTAAACACATATTTTTAAATTTAATTTTGCTAACGCATCAGGTTTTTTTATTATAAACAGTAACCAGAGATCATGTAAATCAAATATGTTTGCAAAACATGAATTCATTTCTTTAATGACTGAAACATAAATGATAATACGTAAACAAATTTAAAATGCAAAGGTTTATTTTTCTTTGTGGGAGGTATTAATTCTTCTGATGACAGTTTAAAAAAAGAAAATATAATTTTAATAATTCAATAAAGTGTCAAATGGGGTGTAATTGTATATAAAGAATAACCATATAAATTACAGATAAATATTTTTCAAGTATGAGTAACTGTTTTGCTACTAAAGGTAACTTGGATTTTTCTAAAAGTTAGATTAAATTAAAGGTTAAACCTCCTTTTCGCGTATAAAACACATAAACAATAGACTCTAACTACACTCTGACATAAACTAGCATCACTTTCTTTTAAAATTAAGTGTAGTTTTATTATTGTCTTTGAAGGAGTTGTATGACCCTCTTTCAGGAGCTGATCATACAGGACTTAACCCTTTCGAGGGGTCTACAGAGTATGCAATATTATAACCAAGTTTAGAAGAGGAATGCCTATGCGACCTCATCAAATCTCCATTTAAGTATTGACCCACCAGTATTGTGAGTCGCAAGCAATCACCTTGTTACATCGCTACTGGCAAATAAGTTTTCGGAACTAATAGACGCCTTCCGAATTCAAGCCTCATGTTCAAGGTACATGATTCTCCTGGTAAGACTGAACAAACACAAAAGTGTACTTACTATAAAAGGATCATATCCGGGCTGGCCACCGATAGGAAAAATGTATATTTCGGGTTTATACGGGAATTATTAGTGGAGGGTAAAGGGTTTGTACCAGATTTGTTATATTTCTGGTACGTTTTCTGATTATTTTGGATACAAAAAAGAAAAAATAACTCAATTTTCCAATCGTTGTTTATCAGGATTGAGTGTGCTAGGGATGCAGCTTGAGGATCAATTAGTATTTGTAGGACCATCCCCTGTGATTGTGGCGTGTGTTCACAGGATTCTGCTGAATCTTTAATGGCCACTGGTAAGCTCTAGGCCTAAATGGCTATATTAAATGCATCTTGAGCTTATTTGTGGAAGATTGTGCATCTTGAAGAAAGTTTACCTTGCAATGTTTTCCTGGTACAATTTGCAATGACTACCCAGGTACTACTGAACAATGTACCCAGGTACTACACGTTTTGTTAACAAAGAAAACTCAAAATAAGCAGTTACAAAATTGCCTAATGAGTTCACTACCCCGGTGAGAGGGTAACATTTGAAACAAAACACTTTAACTAATTATCACGGTTATTCATATAACTACAATTTGACCATGATGGTATTGAGGTATCTGGGTTACTTCTTGGAAGTACATTAATGAGCATTGATCAATTAGGGTGGTGGTTATTGGTTAGGGTAGGAATGTGAACTGAAAAAACTTGATCCAGCGCCATCTAGTGCTCAAAACTGTGAGGCTGCTATCAGCTGTTGTAGCTAGCAGGAAGCAGAAGAATGTCCGAGTGTATGCTGTAATAAGTTAGGTACCATTCCAACAGCTGGTAAAGCACTTAGCGGTGAACCATCAATAAGAAGAAGTTAATTTCTCTGAGTTTTGTTCCGAATTAAGAAAGGGGCATTTTGCCCATTACTAATATACTGTAGGGCCCCGAGTTACACGTAACGCAAGGTACACGTAACGAAAGATATACGTAACGCAAGGTATACGTAACGCAATGTATACGTAACGCAAGGTACACGAAACGCAAAGTATACGTAACGCAATGTATACGTAACGCAAGGTACACGAAACGCAAAGTATACGTAACGCAAGGTACACGTAACGCAAGGTATAGGGAACGCAAAGTATACACGAAACGCAAAGTATACGTAACGCAAGGTACACGTAAAGCAAGGTATACGTAACGCAAGGTACACGTAACGCAAGGTACACGAAACGCAAAGTATACACGAAACTCAAAGTATACGTAACGCAAGGTACACGTAACGCAAAGTATACGTAACGCAATGTATACGTAACGCAAGGTACACGAAACGCAAAGTATACGTAACGCAAGGTACACGTAACGCAAAGGATTACGTAACGCAAAGTATACACGAAACGCAAAGTATACGTAACGCAAGGTACACGTAACGCAAGGTATACGTAACGCAAAGTATACACGAAACGCAAAGTATACGTAACGCAAGGTACACGTAACGCAAGGTATACGTTCCTGACAGTATCAAACTAATATATGGTCTCTGAGTGTTGTGCCAATAAGAACATATTGGTTTCAGTTATGTAATGCATTTACTAACTACACTACTGCTACCCGTTGCTGAGCCCAAAATCATAATCTATCTATCTTTTCAAATATCACTAACTGTTGTTCAGCAGTTTTGGTGTCCATAACATACATACCCTACATACATTAGTTTTTGAACAATCCTAAACCTCTGAGGCGGAGCGCTGTGTTTGGATCTGCACTAAACTTCATATGAAACGTCCTGGGATTTTGATAAATACATCTTTTCAAATATCACATACTTCTTTTCAGCGGTTTTGTTTTCCATTACATACATACGTACTCACATACATACATTAGTTTTTGAACAATCCTATGCCTCTGGGGAGAAACCTGTGGATAGATGTGTACCAAATTTCACATGAACCGTTCAGGGAATATGTAAAAAAAAATATCTTTTCAAATTTCACAAACTTCTGTTCAGCGGTTTTGGTGTCCATATATACATGGATACTTACATACATACATTAGTTTTTTATCAATTCTAAGCATCTGAGGAGGAGCACTGTGGATGGATCTGCACCGAACATCACATGAACCGTCCTTGAACAATGTTAAAATATCTTTTCAAATACCACTAACTTCTGTTCAGCGGTTTGGGTTTCCATAAGTAACATACTTACTCACATACATACATTAGTTTTTGAAGAATCCTAAGACTTTGAGGCGAAGTCTTGCGGATGGATCTGCACCAAAGTTCATATGAACCGTTCTGGGATAATGTTAAAAATATCATTTCAAATATTACTCACTTCAGTTCAGCGGTTTGGGTTTCCATAAGTAACATACTTACTCACATACATACATTAGTTTTTGAAGAATCCTAAGACTTTGAGGCGAAGTCTTGCGGATGGATTTGCACCAAACTTCATATGAACCGTCCTGGGAATATGTTTAAATATCATTTTAAAGGCCACTAACTTCTTTTCAGCGGATTTGGTGTCCATAAATACATGGATACTCACATACACACATTATTTAAACAATCCTAAGCCTCTGAGTTGGAGCCCTGTGGATGGATCTGCACCAAAGTTCATATGGACCGTTCTGGGATAATGTTAAAAATATCATTTCAAATATTACTCACTTCAGTTCAGCGGTTTTGTTTTCCATAAGATACATTCATAATCACATACATGCATTAGCGTTTGATCAATTCTAAGCTTCTGGGGAGGAGCATTGTGGATGGATTTGCACCAAACTTCATATGAACCGTCCTGGGAATATGTTTAAATATCGTTTTAAAGGTCACTAACTTCTGTTCAGCGGATTTGGTGTCCATAAGATACATAGATACGCACATACATACATTAGTTTTTAAACAATCCTAAGCTCCTGGGGAGGAGCATTGTTTATGGATCTGCACCAACCTTTATATGAACCGACCTGGGAATATATTAAGAATATCTTTTCAAATGTCACTAACTTCTGTTCAGCGGTTTTGGTGTCCATAAATACATGGATACTCACATACACACATTAGTTTTTAAACAATACTAAGCCTATGAGGAGGAGCCCTGTTAATGGATCTGCACCAAACATCTCATGAACCGTCCTGGAAATATGATAAAAATATCTTTTCAAATATTACTATTTTTTGTTCATCGGTTTTGGTGTCCATAAGATACATACATTAGTTTTTAAACAATCCTAAGCTCCTGGGGAGGAGCATTGTTTATGGATCTGCACCAACCTTTATATGAACCGACCTGAGAATATATTAAGAATATCTTTTCAAATGTCACTAACTTCTTTTCAGCGGTTTTGGTGTCCATAAATACATGGATACTCACATAAATACATTAGTTTTTGAACAATCCTAAGCCTCTGCGGCTTAGCCCTGTGGATAGATCTGCACCAAACGTCATATGAGCCGTCCTGGAAATATGATAAAAATATCTTTTCAAATATCACTAACTTCAGCGTTTTTTTGTTATTATTTGTGATAATTTAAGGGTACTAAAGCAGAACAAAGGGGGCAAAATTATATTTTGGAAAAACTGTCTTTGATTATTGGTTTCACTTACTTGTAGAAATAGAAAATATGATTATGTTGTTTTTGTAATTTGTTCTGGAAGGATATCCAGATAAAAATAAAAAGATAAAATTGTTTGTTGATAAATTTTGGTTTTCAAAGATCAGTTGTTTATTTTGTACAAAAGGTTAATATCAAAACTTCATAACTTTCATAATCAAATGAATGGATTGTTTATTTCAAAAAGATTAAATAAGAATTTTAGAAAATAAAGAAAAGCTTTGTACAGAAAATAAAGTAAATCTAGTTTTGATAAAAAATGGTTAAATAGAACCAAAAAATATTTTTCTTAGAAATTTTTATTTTAAAATACATGAAGTTAAAAGTTTAAATGAATTTTGATATTAAATGTTTAAAACAAAGGGTTAAATATGATAAAGGATTACCACTAAAATTACAATAATAATTTTTTAGAAGAGAAAAGAAGATATAAATAAAATTTGGCTAGAAGAGAAGTATTAAAGTAAGGACTAGTAATAAGAATTGTTAACAATTGTAAGGTGTTATTAAACATAGAAATATACAAAATTTGCTGTATAATTATTAATAATGAAATAGAAACCAATTTTTTACTAACTTTCAAATAAAACCGTATTTATTTATTAAAACAAATTTCTTACACACACCTAAATAAAAAAGGGTCATTTCGCCATTAAGATGCCTTCAAATGAACTCTTTCCCCGGCAATGAATACCCAAAGGGTTAAGTCTCAGCAAGTTATTTTTCTTAAATTAAAGTCCAGGAACTGGTTCTCTGTTAGATTTTGACGAGCATTGCACAGTGTTCTAGCCGCTGGCTAGGAACGGCTCGTTTCGAAAATTTTTACTTAGCAACGGAAAAGGTGGAGCCGGCGACGCTCGTTCACTTGACAGCAAAGAGGCTGCCTGGGTGCACATTGATGCGCCGTCCGTTGCAGTGTGTGTAGGTTTGTGTGTGTTTTATGTATTTTAAAATGCATACCTGATCACATTATTAAGGTATACGTTTAGGTATATTCAGAAGGTACAATATTTGATTTTACAGGTTGTGTTAAGAATATAAGAGATATTATTTCGATGCTATTATTAGAAATTTAAGAATTATTTAAATAAATTATAAGAAGGTAAAGTTTTTGTATTTTAATTTGTAATACATAATTGTCAGTCACCAAGAATTTGGTTTTTCCTGTAAGGGATAAACTACAAAGAAAAGGTGAGTTTCCAATTATCTATTATTAGCTTTAAATAAAGTAATAACCTCAGATTCCTTACACAAAAGGTTTTTAGGTAAATAAGTCGTCTAAAACAAACCTCCTTGGGTATCACGCTAGCTGAAGCAAATACTTAGTTAATTGGTTTTTAAACGAACTTATGAACTAAGGTTATATATTTGTATGGAGAACGGAGAAGAAATATATAGAGGTAATATTGTCAAGGGTAAAAGGTTTTGGATGTGAAAGGCCATAGATATGTGTCTTGTAACCCTAAGGAAGTCTGCAAAACTGTTAGTTTTATATAAATTAATTAAACGTTGAGCAAAATGTATAGGCCTAAATGAAAGGTACTGTATAATAAAAACATAGGCTGACAACAAATATATATATATATATATATATATATATATATATATATATATATATATGTGTATATATATGTGTGTGTGTGTGTGTGTGTGTGTGTGTGTGTGTGTGTGGGTGTGTGTGTGTGTTAGGAGTACAAATAATAATTATAAAAGGATCTGGTAAGTCTCGTAGGGAGAAGACATCCTTGATATCTAGTGGTAGAGTATCTGATAGGTGCTAGAATATTTAATTTTAGAAACAAATATTTTTTAAATAAACAGCAAATACGTGAGGAATAAAAAAATATTTGATAAAGTACAAAAATGGCAAAGGAGACAGGAAGGTCTGAGTTACGAAAATTTCTAGAGATATCGAAGAAGGAGAAGTAACCAAGAAATCAGAGAAGGAAAAAGGTAACGAAGAAGCAGAAGAAAGGTAGATAAGAGGAAAAGATGGAGAAAGGGTAGAAAAAGAAGGCGAGAAGTAGTAACAATCGCGGAAAGGGAAAAGACAAAGCAGAAGCAAAGACGAAAATAGAGAGGGCGACAGGGGCAAACAATTGGAGAAAAGAGAGAGAGATAAAAACAGAAAGATCACATCAGTAGATAGAGGAAAATAAACATAGGAGGGGCATGGCTAGTGGCACAACAAGAATCTGTCAGCCAGAAGACAGAAGTAATGAATAAAAGGATGAACCAGTAGGGAAATAGTACATCAGTTATGCAAGAGAAGTTAGAGGATATACACAAGGAAGTAAAAATAACCACCGAAACATGAAGATTATAAAGGAATACGTTAAGAAAATTGATCACCGGTTTCAAAAGGTCGAGGAAAAAGTAAGAAGTGTAACACCCGAGAGTAGGAAAATACAATATATACCAACTCAGAATAACAGATTACGTGGACTCTGCGTGTTTTAAGAGAATAGAATACAGGGGAAAAGAAATCGAGGATTACATGTGAATCCTAATAGCAGTTGAAGAGTTATTTAGTGAAATCGACCCAACAATAAGGAGAGAAATATTGTATAAAAACAAAACAAACACTATTAAACATATATATTATTTGCTCTGGTGGCCTCCTCTTCTTCACCATCTATCGTGGTCTGGAAGCCTTTCTCCAGTCCTCTTCCTTTCTGGCCCCATACTGAATGTTAAACAGTGTCTACCTTCTTTATCATAGCTCAGTACGGTATAAGCCGTCACTTTATGATGTAATATTTAGATATACCGATTTATTGTAAAATGATTTGTCTTAAAATAAGATTATATCTATTATATTATATCT
This sequence comes from Prosapia bicincta, assembly GCA_036971475.1. Lineage (NCBI taxonomy): Eukaryota > Metazoa > Arthropoda > Insecta > Hemiptera > Cercopidae > Prosapia > Prosapia bicincta. Next base: position 47,750,665 of record JBAIZL010000006.1, read on the forward strand.
ATCATGGAACACTGAGACGGTGAGAATCGCCGCACAAATTAAGAAATTAATAATGTCAAAAATTTTAATAACAAATTTAATAATTAAATAATAAGGTTTTAATTTATTTTATAATAAAACCGTGTAAAGAGTGAAGAAGTCAGTAAAATTTTGAAAAAGTATTATTAAGACTAATCAAAAATTAAAATAAAACTGTACTAACTAAGTTTGAAAAATGGGATTGCAGTGAAAAATTTCTAAGTGCCGAAAAATGCTAACTTGAGAACTAGGTCACGTAGAACTATCACTGACATTTTGAAATGACCAGCAAAATCCAAAATGAACAATAGTGAAAACTAAATTTTAAAAACTTAAATAACAAAAAAGTTACAGCCATTTTAAAGAAATAGACATTTTTCAGTATTCCAAAACCGATAACAGAATTATGCAGGTTTAATCGAATACTTTGTCCAAGAAAAATGCACGGAGATAGCTACGAGCTAAGAGCAGGTGGGGAAGAGTTACATAGCCGCAATAAATACAGAAACTTAAGGACCTGTAAGGCACGAGGTGCTAACGGTCTCTCTATCGGTTCGCGCCTAGGACAACCACCATAGGCCAGATGGAACCAAAAAGCCACTTTTTTGACGTTTAATTCGATCCACGGACGAGGATTAATTCAGCTTCCAGGACGTGAAGATCAGACGTGAAAATGGAGAAGGACTTCCATCGACTGTCCAGGGATGGCTACTTCCGATGTCCAGGGACCTGGAATACAGACGAGAGGACTCTAGGACCGGCAGGGAAATCCTTGGCAAGTCATTTTCTCTATTATATTAAATAACGTCAAATTTAGTATGTTAAAAATATTAAATTCAAAATTATCAATAAAAATTAAACAATGACTTCTCTCTATGTTGAATATTAAATAAATGTTAAATGCAGTAAAATAATTTGTATAATAATAATGCTTAAATAATGAATAATAAATATTATATTAACAAAGTGGTTTTGGCCATAAGCCAATCATTTTCAGGAAGACGAGATTTATAGAATTATACAAATTTTAAAATTATTTGTTATAAAATGTAAAATATACCAATTCAATCTTGAAATTAGAGGATAAATTTTTTTTATTATGTTAAATTAGGAAATATTTTTCGTTCCAATATGTAAATGTAGTTAATGAATTATATATACAGTATATATATAATGTAGAAATTAAATGTATGAAATATCAGAAAAATTTAAATGATTATTTGTGATTTCAATGAAAACAAAGAAATAGTAAAGAGAGAGTCAAATGTATTTTAGTTGAAAATATATTTATTTTTATTTTAAAAACCCGTAAGTAAATGTATTTTATAAACTTATGGTATTTAAATTTATCCAGTGTTGAACAACCAATAAAACTTTTAGTTTTTTTCAACTAATAAATGATGATTATAAAATCAAAGTACAGTTTTAATTAAATTTCATTAATTAATAAATATATATAAAATTCAGAGCCTAATGTTTCTTCAAACGAGTTCTCTCCTGCGGACAAATTTATAGTCAAATTATTGAGCTATTCTAAAATTTAGTTGGTTTTTTGTATTGAAGCCCAGAGACGAAGTCTACTGGCAGATCATGTTTAAAAAGCACATGTTTAAAAATTTTATCTTAAACATGATCATATTTTGCACGTCCCCTTGCTGTGCCTGCAAAACTACTAAGATGGTAAGATTCTTTGAAAATTTTGTGCGTTCATATTAATAATGTTTCTTTCCAGCTGACTACTTTACTGACAAGTATGACTATATAAAGACCCACAAAACATGTTAACCATTTTGGGGGGGGGGGGTCATACAAGCTTTAAAATAGAAATCAGCGGGTAGTGGCTTGCGTTTAGGCGTGGCAAATAACGGGTGAACACAAGAAAAAGTTTTAGAATCCTAACACCGTACACAAAAATGAGCGGAGAGTAGGAGAGAGGGTGGGGGACGTTGCAACACGAGAAAAAACATTTTCCAGTTTGCAAGACCTAATACAAAAACGTAGGCCCACAGGCTAAACAGATGTCGAATGTTTGTACAAATGGCTAAACTCATAGGCCTGCTTATTGTTCTATATTTACAGTGCCATCATACGTTGTGCACCATGTAAACAGATTGACAGCATGGAGCAATGTGTTGGCTTGCTGTTGGCTGTTACTGATTACGTCATTAGCCAGAGATCTGTTTTCAACCGATTTTGTATGATTTCGAATTAGTATTTTGCTTTGTTTAGAATTAACATTTTACCTTATAATACACATATTTCATATTCCTGCAGGAAGAGACTTTCCGGAGTAATCCTGCTTCTCTAGATTTTGAATTGAAAAATAATTTTGTGTATATTTATTTATAGGTTCCTTTCCATGTTACGCCCCCAAGAATATCTACTGTGTGTTTGTTATAATATTAGGCCATGTAACTATTCAAGGATTTTTTACACGTCATTCACTCAAGGACGACTCAACGTTTTAGAAATCTGTATTAATCATTTATAATAAACAAGCTTTACTCGGCACACGTTGCTACTCCCAAAATCATAATTTGTGTAAGAAAAAAAGCAAAAGAATCATCTAAAAAATATTATTTCATTAAAAGCAATGCTAGAAGACAGACAATGTTTTTCTTCATTTCATTAGGTGCATAAACAATCAAATTTTAGGTGTCCTAACACCTGAGCATGCAACGTATAATTATGCGTGGTAAAAGCTCGAATTTTCCAAATTTAATCCATCAGTGGTCAGTGATTGACTTTGTGCCTTGTTTATTGTTGTTGCTAATGCTATCGCAAAGAAATTGTTGTCGTTTCAAATCAATAGCTTGATCTAATGAAATCATAGGTATTCATGGGGTTAAGATCATCTCTCCTTTGAAATTGCAACCTCTAGTTCCTGCTTGGATCAAGATGGGTGTCAGTTTTTTTGTGGTTATTCTGGTTCCATTGCAGAGCTTTGTGATTCAAATTTCGTAAGAATATTATCGGCGATCCTACTTTTAATATCAATATGTGTGATAGCAATAATTGGAATATAGACAAAATAAACACTTTAAAATAGTCCATGTTGTATTTTTATTTTTACAAAATATTTATTGGATATACATTTAAAATTATACTGATAGAATGATGTACACTGAACCTCCCTAAGCCTCTGGGGTATAGCCCTGTGGATGGATTTAAACATCCCATGAACCATCCTGTGAATTTGTTAAATAATCCTTCCAAATTTCATTAACTTCTGTTCATCGTTTTAAGCGATCATACGATATTGCATAAACACATCTATACATACATCGGTTTTTGAACGATCCTAAGCCTCTGGTGCGAAGCCCTGTGGATAGATCTCCCCCAAACTTCAACTATATATATATATATATATATATATATATATATATATATATATATATATATATATATATATATATATATAGAGAGAGAGAGAGAGAGAGAGAGAGAGAGGGAGGGAGAGGGAGATTAGCGAAATTTAAGTAATTTTATTTTGTATATATTTATTATTATTTAAGCCTATTTCATATTTATAGGCTTTGAAATATTATTTCGCTAGGTAGAAATAGTTTCATATTATATCAGGTCAATTTTTCTTCTATCTTGCGATTAGAATATGACCTAAATAAAACTATTCAACCGGATTTCGACCACTTCTTACTTCCAAAAATGTATTTTATTTTCAAATATTTTGAGTTAGAATTTGCACATGGTTTTATATTTACACAAGTTTTAAATTGATTGTTCAATAGTTCTGCCTTACCTCAACAAAAAAAAATATTTTTCAAAAAAAAAATTAATAACAAATTAAAGTAGAAAAGTGTATTTTTCAATGTTGGTCAACAGCCTTCCAAACATCGAGAAAATAAATTCTGAACATTACATTATTAAATAAAAAATGGGTTCGGTCAGCTGAGGGGCAATAAACTGTTTAACTTTTAAAGTTAAACTTCTGAGAAAAATCAGCAGAAAAAGTGCAATGAAGGCCGCACTTATATGTCTATTAGGAAAAAACAATTTAATACCCATATCAAAAGCCAACCTGGGAAAATAATGTACAACAGAAAAAGAGGAAAAGAGATACAATGCAAAGAGTGAAACAGACGGACACAACTAAGAGCTGGGAAATAAAAAGTTAATTGAAGTAGATAGAGGGAACGTCTTAGATTGTAGTATAAGAAGTAAATACAAATAGCGATAAAAACTAAAACATGACAAAAAATGGCTAATAAAATATATCCTGTACAAAACATAGATAAGTAATTAATTAAAATGCAATCACCATATTTTAAGAAAAACACAAAAATATCCAATCTATATCTTGCATGTAAGATATTTATTGTATTTAATGCATTTAAAAATTGCACTCGTCTCCATAACATTTGAAAATTACTCACATAAAAAAAATATGTGTAAACGAGTTTATTAATTCTATGACGTATGTATGTGGTCTTTCATGGTGCTTTGTTAAAGTTATTTTTTCCTTTGTAATTTTGTAACTTTTTAGGAAACAACAGGGTGTTCAGGCCTTTTTCCAGCTACTATGTCATCAAAATTAAAATTATGCCGAAAACATAAGGTTTCTGCACGTGTGAGGTAAGAATAGAGATACGGGAGCGTCACTACAGTAGTGACGTCACTTAGTATAATATCTTTCCGCGGACGAAGTAATCTTTACTACTCCTCACTGAATATTCATCCGACTTTAATGTAATGGGTATAGCCTTAGGACACGTTTTTGAACATTTTCATATTCTTTCCCAGGTGGTGGGCAACGTGGGTTTTAACCACCGATTATAACATCAAATATACAAATTACATTTTTTTAGTCAGTTATGTGTCTTTGAGCTTTTCTACCAACAAAATCACCACACATGTGGCAAATTGTATTACAGGGCAGTTTTTACAACCACGACTAGTCACAGTTTGAGCACGTGGGTTCAACACTGAGAAGTAATGTTATGTTTATTTCAAGAAAACCGTTATGCAGCTGTTATTGAAGAAGACAAACAAAAACAAAGAGGAAATTGCATATTCCATTTAACATTGCTACCAACCTAGTAATGTTTGATTTATCTACTTGCTTAACCGTAATACGATAACATTTATTTATTTCATTTTAAATAATAAATTATGAAAAACTGGTTGGGTATATATACACAATATTGTGAAAATATGTCTCCTGTTTGCAATCAGTCTTTTTAAAAAAAACGGCCTAAAGGAATTGCCTTCGTCAATAATGCATTAATTTGACAACATTTGAAAAAACTTTAGAAAAAAGTGTTTCTTTTTTCAGAAAAGAACTAGAAAATCCTGCTGCTGCACTTGAGGTGTGTAAGTATTGAACACAGATACAAAATATTATTTTCCAGGCTCTTTTCTTTCATAGAAATTGACGATTTGGAAATATCTCGATTTAGGATCTTATCCATTGTAGAAAAATAGTTGTTTAATTTTATAAATAAAATGGTTCTTATTTTCACCGGTTGATTTGAAAAAGGAAAACAATCCTTGTATGTAAAAATGATCAGTATTTTGAAAAATATAAATTGATTCATATACGTAAAACATCTGAATGCTTTAAAATTGCGTTGTTCTGGTATAAGTTAGCGCGTTGGTGATGCAAACCCTTCACACGTGCGCATCTGGGTCAATATTTCATGACGTATAATACAGTATGTATGAAAAGGCTTGATACATAGGCGTGTAACAGTGGCCGTTTTTAGCGAATTGTGGTACTGTAGCAATAGCTACTAGTTTTGTTCAAATTATATTTCACAAAGTACCATCATCTGGTATTTTCTCCTGGCTCTAGGTTCCTCAGTGGTAAGAAACTACTGATATTTTCTGTTTTATCAGAAACATTTATTGTCATTAAACATTTTTCATAAGCTTCTAGCTTTTAGAAAACTGTTAATGATTACGCCATTATTAAATCTACTGTTTATTATCGTCTGAAAGTAAATAAGTAATGCGCTGCAGATCTATCTAAGAATAGTAATGCCTAAGTTATTAGGACGTAGAGAATTATTATCATTGCATATTTTTTTAAAGTTAGTCATTTATTACAACAAATTAATCATTTATTAACTCAATATATACACGAATGAGTAAATAAATTATTAATTTGTGAGTTTGGTGAATGTCTTGTATTTGTTTTATCATAACTTCACAAGCTAAGCACTAAGAATAATCGTATCAATCATTTAAGGTCGAAATATCTATCTATGAACCAAAGCAGGCCCATCTAAAGGCATAAGAGAGATATGTATAGTTAATTTGGAGAACAACCAAAAAATTACCCGAAAACCGTACAAAACATTCATAATGGTAAAATAGTATTGTAAAAATAGACTATTTTTATGTAAATTTGCTGGGTGAAGAATTAACTCACAAACAAATCAATTACGAAATCAAATTATTTAAAAGATTATTATTAATATTTCAAATAAATGATTAAAAATATAAAAACATACTTGAAAACTTAAAATGTTTTGAATAGTTTAGATTACTAATTTCAGACTATTTTTTAAATTACCTGTGTCTTCTGAGTGGGAATTTTGTTAATTACGCAAACGTACAACCGGTTATAGCATAGATTATACTTCCATTCATTAAGTTATAGAGCATATTTCCTTTTCGTCAGTTAAATAACTTGAAACAGCGATAGGTTTTTAAAAAACAATTTATTCAGGCCAAAGCATTGTTACAAAATACAACAGCTTAATACAGAATTAACTATTACAGAATTCCAGAATAATCGGTACCAAAACCAGCATAGTAACAGTCTTTAACAAGAGAAGTATTAAGAGTCTCTTCTCGAAACCTTTAAGTCCTCTATATATAAAATAATATATCTCTAATGACGTTATAGTTAAAATGATATATTTTCTAATATATTTTCTATTAATATCAACTAACGGTACATACCAACGGGACATTCTAGATATAATTCCTCCTTCCCTAAGTTATAACCGTCCCGGTTAAAATGAACAATTAGACCTCCTTGGTCCATGTCATCTACTACAGTACACTTTTGTTTACTTTTATAATATTTGTTTTTATAATAATAATAACAATATATTAATTATTATAATAAGGATAACAATAACAATTGTTTTAAAATGTTTATCAAAATTATTTTCTTCTAAAATTTCAATAGGTTCTGATTTTATATTTGCTAAATGATTTTTTCAAAATAAATATTACTTGTAACTTGTTTTACTGGTTCTTCTAATATAATAGTAGGAAAACTTTCAAAAAAACATTACATTACAAATCTTATTTTCTAATTTCTCATCTTGCTCCAAAATCAAAAGTTGTGTTCTTTTAAACTAGATGAAATTACTTTAATTTTAAAATTTATTCGTTATACTTCCATTTGATATTTCAAATATTAAATATTGATTTATAATATTTATATATTAAATAAAAGATTCTGGATTTTTCAATATCTGCTTTTGCATTTTTCTGTTGATTTTAAATTGATTAAAGTTTCTATACAATCATCACTCACGATATCTATTTTTTCACAATAATAATTATTATCAATTAATTTACATTTATAACTAGTGTACAAATCCATATGCTTCAGGATAAATGAAGGATAGATATGGATAGTACTGGTTATTTCATTTTTTGTGACGGGATATGATAATAAAAAGAAGGTTTCTAGAGTAATAGAAAACTTAGATATTTGTATAAAATATGTAATCATGCCTTTGGGAATAGCACAATGCACTTTACTGAGTTCCCATATTGTTTCTAATTTGTCTGAGATTAGTTTTTCCTTTGTATTTTCCATTATATAGTTAAGTTCCTTCTCTTTTAATATATTAGAATGTAGCACATTGGCCTTACAAAATTCCAAGCTTGTAGTAATATCGCTAATATTATTTATAATTAGAATGACAGTTGTGTATATTAAAAAGTATTGCTCAAATAATTCTACATTATTTAAAATAGAGCTCGCTTCACTGAGGGCTGTTTTCATTTTGTTGTTATATTTTGCAATTATATTCACATCCTTAATAAATTGGTTAATGATTTGTTTATTTACAGTTACTTGCGATTCGATATTATGTTCTATGTGATATTCATTGCTTTGAACTTGTTGAATAATTCTATCATATTTTTCTTTATCATCAGCATCCATATTACCAGTTAACCAAGATATTGCTGAGCCTAATCCATTAATTAATCCTCTGCGTGTGCGAGTAGATTCTGGGAAACTTCCTTTTAAATGTTCGAATTTTGTTTTGGCATAATCATAATGTAGTTTAATGGTGTTTAAAAGATGAACACTTAATGAAGAGTTTGTATAGAATTTAATGTTATTTTTTAATTTCATTTCCAATAATATTCATATCCATATAATGCATATAGGTATATGTACTGTTTGTTATTAAAGCGTCTTGCGTTTGAATTGGAATAATTCCAGCAGTAACCAAAACTGTTTCTTCATCAGCTAGCGTTACAGTTGTTAGTGCTGCTGCTACCAGGTACATTAATGTTGGTGTCATTTTCTGTAACAGATGATTCTATTATGCGTTTTCTTTTAATCCGATTGGGATGTATTTTAATTGGTCTGTTTGTTTTATTTAAAATTTCAGTTAAACCTTTTCCTTTTATTGCAAATATACATCTAGATTTCTCTTTTCTATGCAAAGTAGATTTTAAATATATTTCTTTAGGAATATAAGTAGTTTTTTCGCGTGATGTATTAAATTTATTATTTTTCTATTTTTCTTTTTATTAATTCATGCGTAGTTTTTATTTGTTCATGATATCTAGCCTTAAGTTCGTTTATTATAGAATTAGGATATTTTAAATCAGAAAATGGTGTTTTAATTTTCCCATAATTCATTTCATTTGGAGTTAAATTATGGGTTGAGTTTAAAGTGTTGTTAAAAGCGATAGTGGCTAATTCCACTTTCTCCTTTAAAGTAGTTATCTCTTTTGTTTCATTGATAATATTAAGAAGTTCAATAAGTGTAGAATGAGTGCGTTCAACTTGACCTTGAGGATTAGAATAGCCTGGAGTTGTGTAATGGGGTTTTATCTCGTATAACTGTAGAAAGTTACGGATAAGAGCGTTATCAAATTTTTTACCGTTATCCATTAGAAAAGGAACTGGAAAAAGATTTAGATATGTGCGTAGATGTTTCGTAAATTCATGCCCATTAATTGCCTTTAAGATAAATGTAGTTAAACGTTTAGAAAAACAATCCACTATAGTAACGATCTTAGTTTGCGAACAATAAAACAATATTAATTTGTAGACTTTCAAAGGGTCTTGATGGTGTGGGGGTTACACAATATTTTTCTTTAACTTGTTTGCGGTCATATTTAACTTTTAAACAAATTTGGCATTTATTTATATATTCTGTCACATCTGCTATCATTGAAAGCCAATAATATTTATTTTTTATTTTATTTATATTTTCATTAATTCCCCTGTGATATGTTTTTCCTTCATGATAATTAGTAATTATTTCCTTTTGTTCCTCTTTATCTGTTACATCTAAATTGAGTTTTTTATAAATTTTAATGGTTATATCTGAAAAATTTACTTTTATCATTTGTGTAAATAGGTTATATATTTCTTTGTTATTATCGACTATTCCTGCGTCTTCAAAGTAGAGACCATAGGTTGTGTTCGGTTTTAAGAATTGATTTGCTTGGTAAATTAATTTCTTTAAGTCTGGGATATTTGATATATCGATTATTATTCCTGTTTTTATTAAATATTTTTATATACTGTGGTTCTTCGTTTCCTCTTTTAATAATTATTTGATTTTGTTCTGTATTGATAATTTTATCATCTTCCCTTATTTTAAAAATCGGAAGAGCTATCTGGACTGTTAGTGGTAACTAAACTTCATACTTGGTCTTCGGGGCTACAATCTTGTAAAAATTCGTTTATAACTGATTCTGGATTTATTTCTATGCCTTCGACATTAGTTATCACTTTTTATTCTTGTATTTTTATTCTAAAAAGTGCATCTGCATTAGATTTTCCAGATACATGTTTTATTTCAAAATAAAATTCTTCTAATAGTAATTTCCAGCGTATAAGTTTAGAATTCGGTTCCTTTAAATTGTGAAGCCATCGTAATGGTTTATGATCTGTGTAAATAGTAAATTTATTACCATAGAGATAAGTCCAAAAATGCCCATACTACAGCTAATAATTCTTTTTCAATTGTAGACAAATTGATCTTTTGTCTGTTTAGTGTACGCGATGTAAATGAAATAGTGTGATCAATATTATCAAAATTCTGTGATAGAACTGCTCCAATTGCAAAATTAGATGCATTTGTTGTTAATTGAAATGTTTTTTGAAAAATCTGGTTATTTTTAAAATAGGTTCATTTATTAGTATTTCTTTCAATTCTGAAAAAGCTTCTTTTCCTTCTTGTGTGTTAGAGTTAAATGGTTCGTCCTTTCTAAACAAGTTAGTTAAAGGCTTAGCTAATTTTACATAATTTTTAATAATTTTTCTATAGCATCCAGTTAATCCTAATAATTGTGTAACTTCTTTAGGAGTAAGAGGAAGAGTAGAGGTAGAGGAAAGTCCTATTTTAGCCGTTAATTTTGCCGGGTTAGGACGAATACCTTCTTTACTTATAACATGTCCTAAAAATAATAGTTATCTTTTAAAAAATTCTGTCTTTTCTAATTGTATTTGAAAATTATTTTGCGATAGTTTTTGGAAAACCGATTTTAAATGTTTTAAGTGTTCTGTTAATGAATCAGAAAATATTATATCATACATATAAACTAATACAATTGGCATGGAAGAAAATATTATATTCATAGCTCGTTAAAAAGTTGGTGGAGCGTTTTTTAGTCCAAAGGGCATTCTGTAGAAAATGTAGATTTAGGAATTGATGATTTTTCCATTTCGATTGATGGAAACCTGAGGCTAAATCTAATACACTAAAATATGTTGCACGATCTATCTTTTAAAAATATCTTCTATATTTGGCATAGGAAATTTGTCGCCTATTGTTTTTTCATTTAATTTACGGTAGTCTACTACCATTCTTATTTCTCTTTTCCCTGAGGCGTCTAATTGTTTTGGAACTACCCATATAGGTGAATTGTATGGTAAATTAGACTTTTGGATAATTTTATTTTGTAATAATTTTTCAATTTCAATTTCAACATCTTTTCGAAAAGCTGTGGGATATCTGTAACTCTTAGAATAAATAGGATTGTTATCCTTTGTTTTAATTTCATGTTTTAATAAACTAGTAGCAGTTAATTTATCATTTTCTTGTTTAATAATATTTGAATAATTACTTAATAATTTAATTATCTACTTTTTTTTCTTTTTTGTACATATGATCTGTCCTTAATACATTTTTAATTGTAGCCATATCAAGAGATTTGGGACTTTCGGTCACAGGTGTAAATTCTTGTATAGAATCGATTTTATATACCTTTTAAAAGGAGTGGCACTATAGGTGACGTCTTCTTTGGCATACACAATACAATTCGCTTCATAATTTTTACATTTAACAATTGACTCTTTTAATTCTATAAAATTATCTTTATATTCTTTTACACATGCATTATCATCATTTTCTTTTGTAGGTAATTTCACTACATTTATTCCCTTTTTAATTTAAAGTCTTTAGTTAATCCAAGTATTTGTTTAAATTTATTTTGGCCATATTCTAATGTTTTATTTTGAAAATTAATTTTTTGCATTTAATTCTTGTAATGATTCGTGTCCTAATAGAATATCATATTTTTTCTGAAAATTTAAATATAATTTAATTAATTTTTTAATTCCAAAAACATTTGTTAAGTTAAAAATAAACGTATTTTGATCCACGTTTTATCCCTGCTGGTGTTTTAACAGTAAATCCCTCTTGGTAACGAGGTATTTCGCTTATTATTAAATCAGTTTTAACATAATTTTTTTAAGATCCTGTATCTATTAACCATTTCCTACTTTTATAATCAATAAAGTATGGAATATTTCTATTTATTGAATTTAACTGAAATTGTAAGGTGGATCTTTGGGTGGAGGCTACTTTAAGTCTAAAAATTATTCTTTTGATTTGTTAAACTTTTCACTTGGTTTTTTAATTCCGTGATTTCATTAATTTCGTTACAAGGGTTTTCTATTTCTGTCATTTCTTGAGTATGTCTAGGATTTAAACGTACTGTTCTCATAGAGACAGTTTGATTAGTTGGTTGATAATAGTTTTGCCAATGTTTTTGAAAATGTTGAGGCCTAGAAAATTGTTGGTAATTTTGTGGTCTTGAAAATTGTTGAAAGTTTTGTGGATTAAATTGTTGATAGTTTTGAGGTTTAAATTGTTGATAGTTTTGAGGTTTAAATTGTTGATAGTTTTTAGATTTAAATTTTAAATTTTTAAACGTTTGTTGAGAATTTTGTATACTTTCACTTGCAGTTAATTTCAATCTGTTTAATATTATACTACAATCATTTATTAGTCTAATTCTAGCTTCATCCAAAGTTTTTATTTGAAAGAGTTGTAGGTACTCACCAATTTGGTTTGGTACGCCTAGACACAATGTTCTAACTAAAGTTAAATCTAGTTGCGATACAAGCTGTTCCAAAGTGGTATCTTTAAAACCATCTAACTTATATCTTGTTAGAACTGTTACTCTTATTTCATACAATCTATTTAGAAATTCAGTAGGATTTTCTTTTAATGCATTTTCATAGTTGTAATTACAAAAATTAAATATTGAGCTGCCCTACTATCAGCAAAATGTCTTTTGAGCACTTCTATTAATTCATTTACGGTACAACAATTATTATTATATGCTACTTGCTCTGCAGGAACCTTTAATTTTGGCATACTGGCTTTAAATAATAGCCCATGATTACTAGAAAATTTAAAAATGTTTTCATTACAATAACTAGTCAATAATCTTTAATAGATTCAATATAATGTACAAGTTCATAAGGAGAGCCTTCATATGTTGGAATAAATTTTAAACATTTATTTAGGATATGTTTAGAGATAGTAAACATATTGGATATGTACTTACAATTTGATGATGACTGGCTACTTGTTGTTGGCGGAAGGTCTGCGACTGTCTGTTGTTCTGCGAAGATCCTCTGGGATGTCTTCTTTGAAGTTAAAGCTACTGGTAGTTGTAGTCCTTGAAAATATGTCCTACGCTGAATCTTTATATTTTTCGACAGGCGCTAATTGTTGAAACAGACGATCACGTTTCAGCACCAATGGTGATGTGCGAAATTTCCGGATAAGAGGTCGAAAAATTATTCGCAATGAGATCGCGCCTTGTCCCACGTTCCGGGCGAGAGTTAAATAACTCTAAACAGCGATAGGTTTTTAAAAAACGATTTATTCAGGCCAAAGTCCTGTTACAACAGCTTAATACAGAATTAACTATTACAGAATTCCAGAACAATCGGTACCTAAACCAGCATAGTAACAGTCTCTAACGAGTGAAGTATTAAGAGTCTCTCTCCAAACCTTTAAGTCCTCTATATATATAATAATATATCTCTATTGATGTTATAGTTAAAATAATATATTTTCTAATGATTCCAACTAACGGAACATACTATCGGGACTTTCTAGATATAACTGTCGAAGATTAAATCCTGTACAGCCTAATCATTCATTCTATCTAATACAATTGACCAACTTACAGTTGATAGTTCTGATACCTCCTCATGGGGTGTCTGATGCAAGGACTGCAATCCCTTACTCACCCTCTGAAGACCTCCATGGATGTACGTGATACCACTCTACTTGCTACAATTAGTGGTTCTCTATTATACATTCTATTACCAGAAGAGTGACTCATCTAGTTGTAAGACTATATAGAACGTTGTGAGGCCACATCTACTGGTTCTTCCCTCAGCATCCCTTCCGTAGTGACCAAGTGAATGCTACCTTAACACCTCCATGGATGTACGTGATATCACTCTACTTGCTACAATTAGTGGTTCTCTATTATTCATTCTATTAACAGAAGAGTGACTCATTTAGATGTTAGACTCCATAGAACGTTGTCAGACCACATCTTCTGCTTCTTCCCTCAGCATCCCTTCCGTAGTGACCAAGTGTATGCTACCTTAACACCTCCATGGATGTACGTGATACACTGTACTTGCTACAATTAGTGGTTCTCTATTATACATTCTATTACCAGAAGAGTGACTCATTTAGATGTAAGACTCCATAGAACTTTGTGAGACCACATCTTCTGCTTCTTCCCTCAGCATCCCTTCCGTAGTGACCAAGTGTATGCTACCTTAACACCTCCATGGATGTACGTGATACCACTGTACTTGCTACAATTAGTGGTTCTCTATTATACATTCTATTACCAGAAGAGTGACTCATTTAGATGTAAGACTATATAGAACGTTGTGAGGCCACATCTACTGGTTCTTTCCTCAGCATCCCTTCCGCAGTGACCAAGTGAATGCTACCTTAATACCTCCATAGATGTACGTGATACCATCCTACTTGCTACAATTAGTGGTTCTCTATTATACATTCTATTACCAGAAGAGTGACTCATATAGATGTATGACTCCATAGAACGTTGTGAGGCCACATCTACTGCTTCTTCCCTCAGCATCCCTTCCGTAGTGACCAAGTGTATGCTACTTTAACACCTCCATGGATGTACGTGATACCACTCTACTTGCTACAATTAGTGGTTCTCTATTATACATTCTATTACCAGAAGAGTGACTCATTTAGATGTAAGACTCCATAGAACGTTGTGAGGCCACATCTACTGGTTCTTCCCTCAGCATCCCTTCCGTAGTGACCAAGTGAATGCTACCTTAACACCTCCATGGATTTTAAGTAAATTGATATTCTGGTATTTCTAATTTTTTAGTTTGTAGTAACACTTATACTTTATCAACCTTCAGGAAAATGCATTGGATGACAATAATTCTATATGTAGGGGTGGTCGCTGCTACTTGCGACAAAGAACAAGAAGCGAGAGAATATTTAGAATATCTTAACAAGGTTGTGTGTGAAAGGGAATATAAGCAATCTATAGCAGAATTTAATTATAATACCAACATTACAGATGAAAACTTGGAAAAATGGGTAAATATACAGCCAAGAATTTAAATACAGTGTAATCCTTCGTAGTTGAAAATGAAAAAAAATTACAATTTCAATAAATATTTTTTTCATGTATTCCTTCAAAATAATATGGTGTCTGTTCTACTGAATTCTATTTAAATAGACATAGATTATAATAAATTTATAATTATTATTTGTGTAAAGTCAATAATGAGTGGATATATTTGCTGAAATAGATATGATCTGTATACAATTGTTTAATAGGCTGTATTCATGTAAAATCTAGCAATTCGTAAGAAGTATATGTTTGATTACTAGGTGATTTTATGCAAATTATGATTCCAGTAAAACTACATTTCATTTGATTTTTAGGTGTTTTTTTTTTAAATCTTGATGTGAGTTTTGCATAATTCAAAATTTGTTTTTAAGATTGTCATTGCGGTAATTCTGTTACATTTGATTTATTATTTTTTTAACAGAATGAAGAACTAGCCAAACCATTGATATTGCCATCAGAAGAAAAATATTTTGATTGGAAATCGTTTAATAACCCCTACCTTTTACGAGAAGCTAGTCACTATGGATTACTTGGTAAAAACATTAGTGGTGATATTCAAACAAGGGTAAGTATTTAAAACATGCTTTAATCATGTACTTTGTATCATGAGAAAAATTATTTTGTATTTTGTCAAATAATAAAATTAATAATTATAAATATAAACGTTATAAATACAAACATACGAATACAAAGAACGGTGTAAAAACTGTTATTTTATACTTTTAAAAATTTATGAAAGAAACGATCTAATAAATCCATGAAAATTATTAAAACTAATAATATTACAATGTAAACACAATCTACAATGTATTACGACCTCTAATCTTACGAATGTCAACAAATCATTTGAACCAGTTGTTCTCTGCATTGGGCTTGTTTAAATGATCAATGCCTCTATATTCCAGCGTAGGGAACAAGTAGGCATAAAATACGCACTGAAGATCCGGAAATATAAACCGTTTATTGTTACTTATATTTCAGTTTACAAATGGTGATCTCTAGAAGGCACAGGATTTCTTCCAGTATTGATAGTGTGCAGGAACCTAAATTTTAACCTATAATTTACCTCTGTAAAGGACTAAGCTTTATTTATTACACAATGATATTATACAGTTACCAATTCTATTCTGCACAAATGTAAATGTGAGAATTTTGCTTTTCCGATTTTGTTTTGGTTTCTTAAAAATTATTTTCTTTTGTAATTAATTTCAAACTGTATAATTTACACAATGATAAATTTTACTATATAATATACTAGACAAATTTCTGCCTTTATCTAGATAAGCAGATTTATATACAAAAGCGGAGCTCTATGGTTTTGCTGTTTATAGGTTTTAAGTGTTTTGAAATGAAGGCCCTACTTTGGTAAAAATGCCTTTACATTATACTTTCCTTTGACATTGTCTCTTGCTTGTTATTATTATTTTGATGACAATAATAACATACTAAGTTTATTGTATCTTGTAATATTTAATTTTTTAATTGAAAAATAAACTTACCTTTAAGAATAACTAGAAATTTGTTAAATAATTTTGTCTGATTGAGATCTAAGTACTGTTGTATTTACTAAATCTCGCAATGTAAACAAAATACTTACTTTTGTACCTTTGATACTTATAAATACATTCGTCAAACATAATATAAAGTCATTGGTGTAATTAGAAGGTATATGACTAATAGAGTGGTGGGTCGGTTATCTGACCTGAATGGGCAGAAGTAACAATGGATTAATGCAAATATAGAACAACTGAAACACATATAGGCCTTAACGTGCATGTGTCGCAAGCCGATAGTTACATTTACTCTAAATTACAAATTTACAAATTACTGCCTTTATCTAAATAAGCAGATTTATAAACAAAATCTTTTTTATAAGCATAGCGACGCTCTATTTTCATTTAATAAATATGGTTTTGCTTTTTATAGGTCTTATGCGTTTCGTAATGAAGGCCCTACTTTGGTAAAAACGCCTCTGCACTATACTTTCCTTTGGCATTGTCTCTTGCTTATTATTATTATTTTGACGACAATAATAAAATCCTAAGTTTATTGTATCTTGTATTATTCAATTTTTATAATGAAAAATAAACTTACCTTTAAGAATAACTTGAAGTTTGCTAAATAATTTTTGTCTGATAGAGATCTAAGTACTGTTTTTTTTTTTACTAAATCTCGCAATGTAAAGAAAATATTTACTTTTGTACCTTTTAATATTTATAAATATTTTTGAAGAACATAATAGAAAGTCATTAGTGTAATTAGAAGGTATATGACTAATAGAGTGGTGGGTCGGTTATCTGACCTGAATGGGTAGAAGTAACAATGGATAAATGCGGCTTTAGCGTGTATGTGTCACATGCCTATAGTTGCAATTACTCTAAATATTTAGGGTTAAAAATTTTCATTAAGGCAAATAAATTACGCCTTCAACAGAACAATTCTCTATTTTAAAAATGTTCATTTAATATAATATGATTATTTAGTGTTTGACAAGAAAAGTATATAGAGAGTAATGTCACAGATAAAACTTATCAAGCAATCAAAAATAATGCACGAAAGTATATAAAGAGAGGTTAGAATTTTCTATTATAGAACCAAGTTTAATTCACCTGTTTTAGTTTTTCAACTCCCTATATAAGTATCTGACCTACATAAGACTCTAATTTCGATCAAAATCAACAGGTAGGTGTTGAGCGTTTCTTCCTCCATATAAACTTCTAACAATTTATATTAGCGGACAGTTTCCTATTACACTTTTGGTTATTAACTGGGCCAAAAAACCACACTTATGATTGTTTTCAGCAGATGCGTTTCGCACTAGGTCATCACATTATTCAATGCTGTGAGTCACAGCCAATACTGTTGATCAGGTGTGTTGTGCTTAGTCTGTGGTGAATTGGTGCTCTGTAGTGACTTTTGTTACAAAAGTAGTTCTTCAAATATATCTGTTCGAATATAGTATTTGATTGTGAGTGTGTTTTGTCATTTAGATTGTATTGTGGATAGTATTTATGGTGTTTGTATATCTCGTAGTTTTCTATTGTGTTAAGTTGGTTGCTTTTTGCATGTAGTGAAGGATTTGTAGATTGTTTTTATGTTAGTCTGTGAGTGTAGTGTCTTTTGTATGTGTTTGCCGAAATTTGATTTGGGTTATGTATTTTTTGTCTTTTATGTGTTCGTTGTATCTTGTAGTAAATGTTCTTTTTATTTGTCCTATGTAAAAGTTGTAGCAGTTGTTGCATGTAATCGTCTGTATTCCTGCCCTGTCGTTTTTATTCTGGGGTGTTTTTGAACTGTGCAGGTGTTTTTCCTTTTTATTATGTTCGATGTTTTGTTGTCGTACCTCCCACAAAAACTACAAGTTTGTTTTGTCCTCTGTTCAGTATTTCTGTGGTTGAGATGGAAGGGAGTTGGGGTGCATTACCTCCTGTCGGTTTGGTTGCACGAAATAAAATGTAGTTTTCATAGTCTGTCTTCCGCAACGTCACAAAAAATGTTCCGTTGAACACTTTTTCTTTTCTATCCTTACCGTTGATCATTCTATTCCTTTCTTTAATCACTAACCTAAAAAAGAATTTCCAACCTACGCAGCTCTATAAGAGAATAGGTCTAGGAAGAAAAGCATATGCAACCTTTCCTGAAATTAACATTACCTCGTCTTTCCAATGACGTCACTACTACACAACGTTGACGAAACCTAATATAACCCTGAGAAATCCCTTTTCATCTCGTTGTTTAACCTTTGACCTTTTGAATCAAACCTCCAAAACTGTTATCTACTAATACTCAACTCAGACGGTTAATAGTACTCAAGATCTGACTAAAACGTTGTACAGTAAAATAATGTACCATCCTGCGCAGAGACCTAGGGTTGCGCCCAGTGATTACTTTGTGTTTAGGAAGGGCTCTGGGTGATCTTCGACAGTGAATATGTCATAACGTCCAAATCTTAGGGGATGTCCAGTCAAGTCTGGCAGAGTACTATGCGGGTGGTATTAAACGGCTCTTGTCAAACACTATTGGAGTGCTAATATTAGAGTTAGAAACAGTTTCTAGTAAAGTTTAGTTTTCACAGAAAAGAATATGTTGAAATTACGGTTTAAAAACTTGTAATCATGCTTCGTTTTAGCCTTAAAATGAAAAATCATTGAAGTATACTGTATTCATTTATCAACAATACCCTAACATTCGTAATTATATTGTAAAATATTTTATTACTAAATGTAATTTATATTAGGCATTTTTAGCAGTAATTTCTGTCGTATCGCACTCTATGCTTATTTCCAATATGGCCACATATTTTACTTATTCCGATATAGATGTGCCAAAATTTTTGTAGTTTCATATTCTGTTATATATATATATATATATATATATATATATATATATATATATATATATATATATATTGAATTATTTAAACTTGTTATTAAAATGTTTTTTACTTTTTCGAACAGTTCAATGAAATTGTTCAGAATCTGACAACTGCAGCACGTGGTGACTACACCTTGTGCAGCTATACGAACCGGAGTAAATGTGATGATGACGGTAAGGTTAATTTATAAATTGTTCAACATCTAACAATATTTATTAAAATGCAGAGTTAGGCTATATAGTTGCATTATTTTCGTTTATATCAGAACTGTATTGACCCAATGAACAATCAAACTTAATAACTGGTTCTGCAAGCACAGATGATTCACACCGGTTATTCATCTACAGTTATGATTCGGCCAAAGTTTTTGGCCTCAAACGTTCAAACCGTTGCATTATCTGTCGTTTTTTCTAGTCTTGAACCGCATGAGTTTTAAAACAACCTAAGTGATAAGTTATACTTGCAATGGTTACTAACCGCACTGTATTAACTTTATTCTGAATTCTAGGGAGACTAAGTATTCCTTTTCTGACACTACTTCTCAGTTATATGCATTAGAAGTGTTATGAATAGAATGAGTTTTAAAACAACCTAAGTGATAAGTTATACTTGCAATGGTTACTAACTGCACTGTATTAACTTTATTCTGAATTCTAGGGAGACTAAGTATTCCTTTTCTGACACTACTTCTCAGTTATATGCATTAGAAGTGTTATGAATAGAATGAGTTTTAAAACAACCTAAGTGATAAGTTATACTTGCAATGGTTACTAACTGCACTGTATTCACTTTATTCTGAATTCTAGGGAGACTAAGTATTCCTTTTCTGACACTACTTCTCAGTTATATGCATTAGAAGTGTTATGAATAGAATGAGTTTTAAAACAACCTAAGTGATAAGTTATACTTGCAATGGTTACTAACTGCACTGTATTAACTTTATTCTGAATTCTAGGGAGACTTACCATTCCTTTTCTGACACTACTCCTCTGTTATATCCATAAGAATTGTTATGAATAGAATGAGTTTTAAAACAACCTAAGTGATAAGTTATACTTGCAATGGTTACTAACTGCACTGTATTAACTTTATTCTGAATTCTAGGGAGACTTACCATTCCTTTTCTGACACTACTCCTCTGTTATATCCATAAGAAGTGTTAGGAATAGAATGAGTTTTAAAACAACCTAAGTGATAAGTTATACTTGCAATGGTTACTAACTGCACTGTATTAACTTTATTCTGAATTCTAGGGAGACTTACCAATCCTTTTCTGACACTACTCCTCTGTTATATCCATAAGAAGTGTTATGAATAGAATGAGTTTTAAAACAACCTAAGTGATAAGTTATACTTGCGATGGTTACTAACTGCACTTTTTTAACTTTATTCTGAATTCTAGGGAGACTAACCATTCCGCTTCTGACACTACTCCTCTGTTATATCCATTAGAAGTGTTATGAATAGAATGGGTTTTAAAACAACCTAAGTGATAAGTTATACTTGCAATGGTTACTAACTGCACTGTATTAACTTTATTCTGACTTCTAGAGAGACTAACCATTCAGTTTCTGACACTACTCCTCTGGTATATCCATTAGAAGTGTTATGAATACAATGAGTTTTAAAACCACCTAAGTGATAAGTTATACTTGCAATGGTTACTAACTGCACTGTATTAACTTTATTCTGAATTCTAGGGAGACTTACCAATCCTTTTCTGACACTACTCCTCTGTTATATCCATAAGAAGTGTTATGAATAGAATGAGTTTTAAAACAACCTAAGTGATAAGTTATACTTGCGATGGTTACTAACTGCACTTTATTAACTTTATTCTGAATTGTAGGGAGACTAACCATTCCGCTTCTGACACTACTCCTCTGTTATATCCATTAGAAGTGTTATGAATAGAATGGGTTTTAAAACAACCTAAGTGATAAGTTATACTTGCAATGGTTACTAACTGCACTGTATTAACTTTATTCTGACTTCTAGAGAGACTAACCATTCAGTTTCTGACACTACTCCTCTGGTATATCCATTAGAAGTGTTATGAATACAATGAGTTTTAAAACCACCTAAGTGATAAGTTATACTTGCAATGGTTACTAACTGCACTGTATTAACTTTATTCTGAATTCTAGAGAGACTAACCATTCAGTTTCTGGCACTACTCCTCTGGTATATCCATTAGAAGTGTTATGAATAGAATGAGTTTTAAAACCACCTAAGTGATAAGTTATACTTGCAATGGTTACTAACTGCTCTGTATTAACTTTATTCTGAATTCTAGGGAGACTTACCAATCCTTTTCTGACACTACTCCTCTGTTATATCCATAAGAAGTGTTAGGAATAGAATGAGTTTAAAACAACCTAAGTGATAAGTTATACTTGCAATGGTTACTAACTGCACTGTATTAACTTTATTCTGAATTCTAGGGAGACTTACCAATCCTTTTCTGACACTACTCCTCTGTTATATCCATAAGAAGTGTTAGGAATAGAATGAGTTTTAAAACAACCTAAGTGATAAGTTATACTTGCAATGGTTACTAACTGCACTGTATTAACTTTATTCTGAATTCTAGGGAGACTAAGTATTCCGTTTCTGACACTACTCCTCTGTTATATCCATTAGAAGTGTTATGAATAGAATGAGTTTAAAACAACCTAAGTGATAAGTTATACTTGCAATGGTTACTAACTGCACTGTATTAACTTTATTCTGAATTCTAGGGAGACTAAGTATTCCTTTTCTGACACAACTCCTCTGTTATATCCATAAGAAGTGTTATGAATAGAATGAGTTTAAAACAACCTAAGTGATAAGTTATACTTGCAATGGTTACTAACTGCACTGTATTAACTTTATTCTGAATTCTAGGGAGACTTACCATTCCTTTTCTTTCACTACTCCTCTGTTATATCCATAAGAACTGTTAGGAATAGAATGAGTTTTAAAACAACCTAAGTGATAAGTTATAGTTGCAATGGTTACTAACTGCACTGTATTAACTTTATTCTGAATTCTAGGGAGACTAACCATTCCTTTTCTGACACTACTCCTCTGTTATATCCATAAGAAGTGTTATGAATAGAATGAGTTTTAAAACAACCTAAGTGAAAAGTTATACTTGCAATAATTACTAACTGCACTGTATTAACTTTATTCTGAATTCTAGGGAGACTTACCATTCCTTTTCTGACACTACTCCTCTGTTATATCCATAAGAAGTGTTATGAATAGAATGAGTTTTAAAACAACCTAAGTGATAAGTTATACTTGCAATGGTTACTAACTGCACTGTATTAACTTTATTCTGAATTCTAGAGAGACTAACCATTCAGTTTCTGACACTACTCCTCTGTTATATCCATAAGAAGTGTTAGGAATAGAATGAGTTTTAAAACAACCTAAGTGATAAGTTATACTTGCAATGGTTACTAACCGCACTGTATTAAATTTATTCTGAATTCTAGGGAGACTAAGTATTCCTTTTCTGACACTACTTCTCAGTTATATGCATTAGAAGTGTTATGAATAGAATGAGTTTTAAAACAACCTAAGTGATAAGTTATACTTGCAATGGTTACTAACTGCACTGTATTAACTTTATTCTGAATTCTAGGGAGACTAAGTATTCCTTTTCTGACACTACTTCTCAGTTATATGCATTAGAAGTGTTATGAATAGAATGAGTTTTAAAACAACCTAAGTGATAAGTTATACTTGCAATGGTTACTAACTGCACTGTATTCACTTTATTCTGAATTCTAGGGAGACTAAGTATTCCTTTTCTGACACTACTTCTCAGTTATATGCATTAGAAGTGTTATGAATAGAATGAGTTTTAAAACAACCTAAGTGATAAGTTATACTTGCAATGGTTACTAACTGCACTGTATTAACTTTATTCTGAATTCTAGGGAGACTTACCATTCCTTTTCTGACACTACTCCTCTGTTATATCCATAAGAATTGTTATGAATAGAATGAGTTTTAAAACAACCTAAGTGATAAGTTATACTTGCAATGGTTACTAACTGCACTGTATTAACTTTATTCTGAATTCTAGGGAGACTTACCATTCCTTTTCTGACACTACTCCTCTGTTATATCCATAAGAAGTGTTAGGAATAGAATGAGTTTTAAAACAACCTAAGTGATAAGTTATACTTGCAATGGTTACTAACTGCACTGTATTAACTTTATTCTGAATTCTAGGGAGACTTACCAATCCTTTTCTGACACTACTCCTCTGTTATATCCATAAGAAGTGTTATGAATAGAATGAGTTTTAAAACAACCTAAGTGATAAGTTATACTTGCGATGGTTACTAACTGCACTTTATTAACTTTATTCTGAATTCTAGGGAGACTAACCATTCCGCTTCTGACACTACTCCTCTGTTATATCCATTAGAAGTGTTATGAATAGAATGGGTTTTAAAACAACCTAAGTGATAAGTTATACTTGCAATGGTTACTAACTGCACTGTATTAACTTTATTCTGACTTCTAGAGAGACTAACCATTCAGTTTCTGGCACTACTCCTCTGGTATATCCATTAGAAGTGTTATGAATAGAATGAGTTTTAAAACCACCTAAGTGATAAGTTATACTTGCAATGGTTACTAACTGCTCTGTATTAACTTTATTCTGAATTCTAGGGAGACTTACCAATCCTTTTCTGACACTACTCCTCTGTTATATCCATAAGAAGTGTTAGGAATAGAATGAGTTTAAAACAACCTAAGTGATAAGTTATACTTGCAATGGTTACTAACTGCACTGTATTAACTTTATTCTGAATTCTAGGGAGACTTACCAATCCTTTTCTGACACTACTCCTCTGTTATATCCATAAGAAGTGTTAGGAATAGAATGAGTTTTAAAACAACCTAAGTGATAAGTTATACTTGCAATGGTTACTAACTGCACTGTATTAACTTTATTCTGAATTCTAGGGAGACTAAGTATTCCGTTTCTGACACTACTCCTCTGTTATATCCATTAGAAGTGTTATGAATAGAATGAGTTTAAAACAACCTAAGTGATAAGTTATACTTGCAATGGTTACTAACTGCACTGTATTAACTTTATTCTGAATTCTAGGGAGACTAAGTATTCCTTTTCTGACACAACTCCTCTGTTATATCCATAAGAAGTGTTATGAATAGAATGAGTTTAAAACAACCTAAGTGATAAGTTATACTTGCAATGGTTACTAACTGCACTGTATTAACTTTATTCTGAATTCTAGGGAGACTTACCATTCCTTTTCTTTCACTACTCCTCTGTTATATCCATAAGAACTGTTAGGAATAGAATGAGTTTTAAAACAACCTAAGTGATAAGTTATAGTTGCAATGGTTACTAACTGCACTGTATTAACTTTATTCTGAATTCTAGGGAGACTAACCATTCCTTTTCTGACACTACTCCTCTGTTATATCCATAAGAAGTGTTATGAATAGAATGAGTTTTAAAACAACCTAAGTGAAAAGTTATACTTGCAATAATTACTAACTGCACTGTATTAACTTTATTCTGAATTCTAGGGAGACTTACCATTCCTTTTCTGACACTACTCCTCTGTTATATCCATAAGAAGTGTTATGAATAGAATGAGTTTTAAAACAACCTAAGTGATAAGTTATACTTGCAATGGTTACTAACTGCACTGTATTAACTTTATTCTGAATTCTAGAGAGACTAACCATTCAGTTTCTGACACTACTCCTCTGTTATATCCATAAGAAGTGTTAGGAATAGAATGAGTTTTAAAACAACCTAAGTGATAAGTTATACTTGCAATGGTTACTAACCGCACTGTATTAACTTTATTCTGAATTCTAGGGAGACTAAGTATTCCTTTTCTGACACTACTTCTCAGTTATATGCATTAGAAGTGTTATGAATAGAATGAGTTTTAAAACAACTTAAGTGATAAGTTATACTTGCAATGGTTACTAACTGCACTGTATTAACTTTATTCTGAATTCTAGGGAGACTAAGTATTCCTTTTCTGACACTACTTCTCAGTTATATGCATTAGAAGTGTTATGAATAGAATGAGTTTTAAAACAACCTAAGTGATAAGTTATACTTGCAATGGTTACTAACTGCACTGTATTAACTTTATTCTGAATTCTAGGGAGACTTACCATTCCTTTTCTGACACTACTCCTCTGTTATATCCATAAGAATTGTTATGAATAGAATGAGTTTTAAAACAACCTAAGTGATAAGTTATACTTGCAATGGTTACTAACTGCACTGTATTAACTTTATTCTGAATTCTAGGGAGACTTACCATTCCTTTTCTGACACTACTCCTCTGTTATATCCATAAGAAGTGTTAGGAATAGAATGAGTTTTAAAAAAAACCTAAGTGATAAGTTATACTTGCAATGGTTACTAACTGCACTGTATTAACTTTATTCTGAATTCTAGGGAGACTTACCAATCCTTTTCTGACACTACTCCTCTGTTATATCCATAAGAAGTGTTATGAATAGAATGAGTTTTAAAACAACCTAAGTGATAAGTTATACTTGCGATGGTTACTAACTGCACTTTATTAACTTTATTCTGAATTCTAGGGAGACTAACCATTCCGCTTCTGACACTACTCCTCTGTTATATCCATTAGAAGTGTTATGAATAGAATGGGTTTTAAAACAACCTAAGTGATAAGTTATACTTGCAATGGTTACTAACTGCACTGTATTAACTTTATTCTGACTTCTAGAGAGACTAACCATTCAGTTTCTGACACTACTCCTCTGGTATATCCATTAGAAGTGTTATGAATACAATGAGTTTTAAAACCACCTAAGTGATAAGTTATACTTGCAATGGTTACTAACTGCACTGTATTAACTTTATTCTGAATTCTAGGGAGACTTACCAATCCTTTTCTGACACTACTCCTCTGTTATATCCATAAGAAGTGTTATGAATAGAATGAGTTTTAAAACAACCTAAGTGATAAGTTATACTTGCGATGGTTACTAACTGCACTTTATTAACTTTATTCTGAATTCTAGGGAGACTAACCATTCCGCTTCTGACACTACTCCTCTGTTATATCCATTAGAAGTGTTATGAATAGAATGGGTTTTAAAACAACCTAAGTGATAAGTTATACTTGCAATGGTTACTAACTGCACTGTATTAACTTTATTCTGACTTCTAGAGAGACTAACCATTCAGTTTCTGACACTACTCCTCTGGTATATCCATTAGAAGTGTTATGAATACAATGAGTTTTAAAACCACCTAAGTGATAAGTTATACTTGCAATGGTTACTAACTGCACTGTATTAACTTTATTCTGAATTCTAGAGAGACTAACCATTCAGTTTCTGGCACTACTCCTCTGGTATATCCATTAGAAGTGTTATGAATAGATTGAGTTTTAAAACCACCTAAGTGATAAGTTATACTTGCAATGGTTACTAACTGCTCTGTATTAACTTTATTCTGAATTCTAGGGAGACTTACCAATCCTTTTCTGACACTACTCCTCTGTTATATCCATAAGAAGTGTTAGGAATAGAATGAGTTTTAAAACAACCTAAGTGATAAGTTATACTTGCAATGGTTACTAACTGCACTGTATTAACTTTATTCTGAATTCTAGGGAGACTTACCAATCCTTTTCTGACACTACTCCTCTGTTATATCCATAAGAAGTGTTAGGAATAGAATGAGTTTTAAAACAACCTAAGTGATAAGTTATACTTGCAATGGTTACTAACTGCACTGTATTAACTTTATTCTGAATTCTAGGGAGACTAAGTATTCCGTTTCTGACACTACTCCTCTGTTATATCCATTAGAAGTGTTATGAATAGAATGAGTTTAAAACAACCTAAGTGATAAGTTATACTTGCAATGGTTACTAACTGCACTGTATTAACTTTATTCTGAATTCTAGGGAGACTAAGTATTCCTTTTCTGACACAACTCCTCTGTTATATCCATAAGAAGTGTTATGAATAGAATGAGTTTTAAAACAACCTAAGTGATAAGTTATACTTGCAATGGTTACTAACTGCAATGTATTAACTTTATTCTGAATTCTAGAGAGACTAACCATTCCTTTTCTGACACTACTCCTCTGTTATATCCATAAGAAGTGTTATGAATAGAATGAGTTTTAAAACAACCTAAGTGAAAAGTTATACTTGCAATAATTACTAACTGCACTGTATTAACTTTATTCTGAATTCTAGGGAGACTTACCATTCCTTTTCTGACACTACTCCTCTGTTATATCCATAAGAAGTGTTATGAATAGAATGAGTTTTAAAACAACCTAAGTGATAAGTTATACTTGCAATGGTTACTAACTGCAATGTATTAACTTTATTCTGAATTCTAGAGAGACTAACCATTCAGTTTCTGACACTACTCCTCTGTTATATCCATAAGAAGTGTTAGGAATAGAATGAGTTTTAAAACAACCTAAGTGATAAGTTATACTTGCAATGGTTACTAACCGCACTGTATTAACTTTATTCTGAATTCTAGGGAGACTAAGTATTCCTTTTCTGACACTACTTCTCAGTTATATGCATTAGAAGTGTTATGAATAGAATGAGTTTTAAAACAACCTAAGTGATAAGTTATACTTGCAATGGTTACTAACTGCACTGTATTAACTTTATTCTGAATTCTAGGGAGACTAAGTATTCCTTTTCTGACACTACTTCTCAGTTATATGCATTAGAAGTGTTATGAATAGAATGAGTTTTAAAACAACCTAAGTGATAAGTTATACTTGCAATGGTTACTAACTGCACTGTATTCACTTTATTCTGAATTCTAGGGAGACTAACCATTCATTTTCTGACACTACTCCTCTGTTATATCCATAAGAATTGTTATGAATAGAATGAGTTTAAAACAACCTAAGTGATAAGTTATACTTGCAATGGTTACTAACTGCACTGTATTAACTTTATTCTGAATTCTAGGGAGACTAACCATTCCGTTTCTGACACTACTCCTCTGTTATATCCATAGGAAGTGTTAGGAATAGAATGAGTTTTAAAACAAACTGAGTGATAAGTTATCCTTGCAATGGTTACTAACTGCACTGTATTAACTTTATTCTGAATTCTAGAGAGACTAACCATTCAGTTTCTAACACTACTCCTCTGTTATATCAATAAGAAGTGTTAGGAATAGAATGAGTTTTAAAACAACCTAAGGGATAAGTTATACTTGCAATGGTTACTAACTGCACTGTATTAACTTTATTCTGAATTCTAGGGAGACTAAGTATTCCTTTTCTGACACTACTCCTCTGTTATATCCATTAGAAGTGTTAGGAATAGAATGAGTTTAAAACAACCTAAGTGATAAGTTATACTTGCAATGGTTACTAACTGCTCTGTATTAACTTTATTCTGAATTCTAGGGAGACTAAGTATTCCTTTTCTGACACTACTCCTCTGGTATATCCATTAGAAGTGTTAGGAATAGAATGAGTTTAAAACAACCTAAGTGATAAGTTATACTTGCAATGGTTACTAACTGCTCTGTATTAACTTTATTCTGAATTCTAGGGAGACTAAGTATTCCTTTTCTACACTACTCCTCTGGTATATCCATTAGAAGTGTTAGGAATAGAATGAGTTTAAAACAACCTAAGTGATAAGTTATACTTGCAATGGTTACTAACTACTCTGTATTAACTTTATTCTGAATTCTAGGGAGACTAAGTATTCCTTTTCTGACACTACTCCTCTGGTATATCCATTAGAAGTGTTAGGAATAGAATGAGTTTTAAAACAACCTAAGTGATAAGTTATACTTGAATGGTTACTAACTGCTCTGTATTAACTTTATTCTGAATTCTAGGGAGACTAAGTATTCCTTTTCTGACACTACTCCTCTGTTATATCCATTAGAAGTGTTACGAATAGAATGAGTTTTAAAACCACCTAAGTGATAAGTTATACTTGCAATGGTTACTAACTGCTCTGTATTAACTTTATTCTGAATTCTAGAGAGACTAAGTATTCCTTTTCTGACACTACTCCTCTATTATATCCATTAGAAGTGTTACGAATAGAATGAGTTTTAAAACCACCTAAGTGATAAGTTATAGTTGCAATGATTACTAACTGCTCTGTATTAACTTTATTCTAAATTCTAGAGAGACTAAGTATTCCTTTTCTGACACTACTCCTCTGTTATATCCATTAGAAGTGTTACGAATAGAATGAGTTTTAAAACCACCTAAGTGATAAGTTATAGTTGCAATGATTACTAACTGCTCTGTATTAACTTTATTCTGAATTCTAGAGAGACTAAGTATTCCTCTTCTGACACTACTCCTCTGTTATATCCATTAGAACTGTTACGAATAGAATGAGTTTTAAAACCACCTAAGTGATAAGTTATAGTTGCAATGATTACTAACTGCACTGTATTAACCTTATTCTGAATTCTAGGGAGACTAAGCATTCCTTTTCTGACACTACTCCTCTGTTATATCCATTAGAAGTGTTAGGAATAGAATGAGTTTTAAAACCACCTAAGTGATAAGTTATAGTTGCAATGATTACTAACTGCTCTGTATTAACTTTATTCTGAATTCTAGAGAGACTAAGTATTCCTTTTCTGACACTACTCCTCTGTTATATCCATTAGAAGTGCTAGGAATAGAATGAGTTTTAAAACCACCTAAGTGATAAGTTATAGTTGCAATGATTACTAACTGCTCTGTATTAACTTTATTCTGAATTCTAGAGAGACTAAGTATTCCTTTTCTGACACTACTCCACTGTTATATCCATTAGAAGTGTTAGGAATAGAATGAGTTTTAAAACCACCTAAGTGATAAGTTATACTTGAATGGTTACTAACTGCTCTGTATTAACTTTATTCTGAATTCTAGGGAGACTAAGTATTCCTTTTCTGACACTACTCCTCTGTTATATCCATTAGAAGTGTTACGAATAGAATGAGTTTTAAAACCACCTAAGTGATAAGTTATACTTGCAATGGTTACTAACTGCTCTGTATTAACTTTATTCTGAATTCTAGAGAGACTAACCATTCCTTTTCTGACACTACTCCTCTGTTATATCCATTAGATGTGTTATGAATAGAATGAGTTTTAAAACAACCTAAGTGATAAGTTATACTTGAATGGTTACTAACTGCTCTGTATTAACTTTATTCTGAATTCTAGGGAGACTAAGTATTCCTTTTCTGACACTACTCCTCTGTTATATCCATAAGAAGTGTTATGAACAGAATGAGTTTTAAAACAACCTAAGTGATAAGTTATAGTTGCAATGGTTACTAACTGCTCTGTATTAACTTTATTCTGAATTCTAGAGAGACTAACCATTCCTTTTCTGACACTACTCCTCTGTTATATCCATAAGAAGTGTTATGAACAGAATGAGTTTTAAAACAACCTAAGTGATAAGTTATAGTTGCAATGGTTACTAACTGCTCTGTATTACTTTATTCTGAATTCTAGGGAGACTAACCATTCCTTTTCTGACACTACTCCTCTGTTATATCCACTAGGAAGTGTTAGGAATAGAATGAGTTTAAAACAACCTAAGTGATAAGTTATACTTGCAATGGTTACTAACTGCTCTGTATTAATTTTATTCTGAATTCTAGGGAGACTAAGTATTCCTTTTCTGACACTACTCCTCTGTTATATCCATTAGAAGTGTTATGAACAGAATGAGTTTTAAAACAACCTAAGTGATAAGTTATAGTTGCAATGGTTACTAACTGCTCTGTATTAACTTTATTCTGAATTCTAGAGAGACTAACCATTCCTTTTCTGACACTACTCCTCTGTTATATCCATAAGAAGTGTTATGAACAGAATGAGTTTTAAAACAACCTAAGTGATAAGTTATAGTTGCAATGGTTACTAACTGCTCTGTATTACTTTATTCTGAATTCTAGGGAGACTAACCATTCCTTTTCTGACACTACTCCTCTGTTATATCCATAAGAAGTGTTATGAACAGAATGAGTTTTAAAACCACCTAAGTGATAAGTTATAGTTGCAATGGTTACTAACTGCACTATATTAACTTTATTCTGAATTCTAGGGAGACTAACCATTCCTTTTCTGATACTACTCCTTGTTATATCCATTAGAAGTGTTAGGAATAGAATGAGTTTAAAACAACCTAAGTGATAAGTTATACTTGCAATGGTTACTAACTGCTCTGTATTAATTTTATTCTGAATTCTAGGGAGACTAAGTATTCCTTTTCTGACACTACTCCTCTGTTATATCCATTAGAAGTGTTAGGAATAGAATGAGTTTTAAAACAACCTAAGTGAAAAGTTATACTTGCAATGGTTACTAACTGCACTGTATTAACTTTATTCTGAATTCTAGGGAGACTAAGTATTCCTTTTCTGACACTACTCCTCTGGTATATCCATTAGAAGTGTTAGGAATAGAATGAGTTTAAAACAACCTAAGTGATAAGTTATACTTGCAATGGTTACTAACTGCTCTGTATTAACTTTATTCTGAATTCTAGGGAGACTAAGTATTCCTTTTCTGACACTACTCCTCTGTTATATCCATTAGAAGTGTTAGGAATAGAATGAGTTTTAAAACAACCTAAGTGATAAGTTATACTTGCAATGGTTACTAACTGCACTGTATTAACTTTATTCTGAATTCTAGGGAGACTAAGTATTCCTTTTCTGACACTACTCCTCTGTTATATCCATTAGAAGTGTTATGAATAGAATGAGTTTTAAAACAACCTAAGTGAAAAGTTATACTTGCAATGGTTACTAACTGCACTGTATTAACTTTATTCTGAATTCTAGGGAGACTAAGTATTCCTTTTCTGACACTACTCCTCTGTTATATCCATTAGAAGTGTTAGGAATAGAATGAGCTTTAAAACAACCTAAGTGAAAAGTTATACTTGCAATGGTTACTAACTGCTCTGTATTAACTTTATTCTGAATTCTAGGGAGACTAAGTATTCCTTTTCTGACACTACTCCTCTGTTATATCCATTAGAAGTGTTATGAATAGAATGAGTTTTAAAACAACCTAAGTGAAAAGTTATACTTGCAATGGTTACTAACTGCTCTGTATTAACTTTATTCTGAATTCTAGGGAGACTAAGTATTCCTTTTCTGACACTACTCCTCTGTTATATCCATTAGAAGTGTTAGGAATAGAATGAGTTTTAAAACAACCTAAGTGAAAAGTTATACTTGCAATGGTTACTAACTGCACTGTATTAACTTTATTCTGAATTCTAGGGAGACTAAGTATTCCTTTTCTGACACTACTCCTCTGTTATATCCATTAGAAGTGTTAGGAATAGAATGAGTTTTAAAACAACCTAAGTGAAAAGTTATACTTGCAATGGTTACTAACTGCACTGTATTAACTTTATTCTGAATTCTAGGGAGACTAAGTATTCCTTTTCTGACACTACTCCTCTGTTATATCCATTAGAAGTGTTATGAATAGAATGAGTTTTAAAACAACCTAAGTGATAAGTTATACTTGCAATGGTTACTAACTGCTCTGTATTAACTTTATTCTGAATTCTAGGGAGACTAAGTATTCCTTTTCTGACACTACTCCTCTTTTATATCCATAAGAAGTGTTAGGAATAGAATGAGTTTTAAAACAACCTAAGTGAAAAGTTATACTTGCAATGGTTACTAACTGCTCTGTATTAACTTTATTCTGAATTCTAGGGAGACTAAGTATTCCTTTTCTGACACTACTCCTCTGTTATATCCATTAGAAGTGTTATGAATAGAATGAGTTTTAAAACAACCTAAGTGAAAAGTTATACTTGCAATGGTTACTAACTGCACTGTATTAACTTTATTCTGAATTCTAGGGAGACTAAGTATTCCTTTTCTGACACTACTCCTCTGGTATATCCATTAGAAGTGTTAGGAATAGAATGAGTTTAAAACAACCTAAGTGATAAGTTATACTTGCAATGGTTACTAACTGCTCTGTATTAACTTTATTCTGAATTCTAGGGAGACTAAGTATTCCTTTTCTGACACTACTCCTCTGGTATATCCATTAGAAGTGTTAGGAATAGAATGAGTTTAAAACAACCTAAGTGATAAGTTATACTTGCAATGGTTACTAACTGCTCTGTATTAACTTTATTCTGAATTCTAGGGAGACTAAGTATTCCTTTTCTGACACTACTCCTCTGGTATATCCATTAGAAGTGTTAGGAATAGAATGAGTTTTAAAACAACCTAAGTGAAAAGTTATACTTGCAATGGTTACTAACTGCTCTGTATTAACTTTATTCTGAATTCTAGGGAGACTAAGTATTCCTTTTCTGACACTACTCCTCTGTTATATCCATAAGAAGTGTTATGAACAGAATGAGTTTTGAAACAACCTAAGTGATAAGTTATAGTTGCAATGGTTACTAACTGCTCTGTATTAACTTTATTCTGAATTCTAGAGAGACTAACCATTCCTTTTCTGACACTACTCCTCTGTTATATCCATAAGAAGTGTTATGAACAGAATGAGTTTTAAAACAACCTAAGTGATAAGTTATAGTTGCAATGGTTACTAACTGCTCTGTATTACTTTATTCTGAATTCTAGGGAGACTAACCATTCCTTTTCTGACACTACTCCTCTGTTATATCCATAAGAAGTGTTATGAACAGAATGAGTTTTAAAACCACCTAAGTGATAAGTTATAGTTGCAATGGTTACTAACTGCACTATATTAACTTTATTCTGAATTCTAGGGAGACTAACCATTCCTTTTCTGATACTACTCCTTGTTATATCCATTAGAAGTGTTAGGAATAGAATGAGTTTAAAACAACCTAAGTGATAAGTTATACTTGCAATGGTTACTAACTGCTCTGTATTAATTTTATTCTGAATTCTAGGGAGACTAAGTATTCCTTTTCTGACACTACTCCTCTGTTATATCCATTAGAAGTGTTAGGAATAGAATGAGTTTTAAAACAACCTAAGTGAAAAGTTATACTTGCAATGGTTACTAACTGCACTGTATTAACTTTATTCTGAATTCTAGGGAGACTAAGTATTCCTTTTCTGACACTACTCCTCTGGTATATCCATTAGAAGTGTTAGGAATAGAATGAGTTTAAAACAACCTAAGTGATAAGTTATACTTGCAATGGTTACTAACTGCTCTGTATTAACTTTATTCTGAATTCTAGGGAGACTAAGTATTCCTTTTCTGACACTACTCCTCTGTTATATCCATTAGAAGTGTTAGGAATAGAATGAGTTTTAAAACAACCTAAGTGATAAGTTATACTTGCAATGGTTACTAACTGCACTGTATTAACTTTATTCTGAATTCTAGGGAGACTAAGTATTCCTTTTCTGACACTACTCCTCTGTTATATCCATTAGAAGTGTTATGAATAGAATGAGTTTTAAAACAACCTAAGTGAAAAGTTATACTTGCAATGGTTACTAACTGCACTGTATTAACTTTATTCTGAATTCTAGGGAGACTAAGTATTCCTTTTCTGACACTACTCCTCTGTTATATCCATTAGAAGTGTTAGGAATAGAATGAGCTTTAAAACAACCTAAGTGAAAAGTTATACTTGCAATGGTTACTAACTGCTCTGTATTAACTTTATTCTGAATTCTAGGGAGACTAAGTATTCCTTTTCTGACACTACTCCTCTGTTATATCCATTAGAAGTGTTATGAATAGAATGAGTTTTAAAACAACCTAAGTGAAAAGTGTTACTTGCAATGGTTACTAACTGCTCTGTATTAACTTTATTCTGAATTCTAGGGAGACTAAGTATTCCTTTTCTGACACTACTCCTCTGTTATATCCATTAGAAGTGTTAGGAATAGAATGAGTTTTAAAACAACCTAAGTGAAAAGTTATACTTGCAATGGTTACTAACTGCACTGTATTAACTTTATTCTGAATTCTAGGGAGACTAAGTATTCCTTTTCTGACACTACTCCTCTGTTATATCCATTAGAAGTGTTAGGAATAGAATGAGTTTTAAAACAACCTAAGTGAAAAGTTATACTTGCAATGGTTACTAACTGCACTGTATTAACTTTATTCTGAATTCTAGGGAGACTAAGTATTCCTTTTCTGACACTACTCCTCTGTTATATCCATTAGAAGTGTTATGAATAGAATGAGTTTTAAAACAACCTAAGTGATAAGTTATACTTGCAATGGTTACTAACTGCTCTGTATTAACTTTATTCTGAATTCTAGGGAGACTAAGTATTCCTTTTCTGACACTACTCCTCTTTTATATCCATAAGAAGTGTTAGGAATAGAATGAGTTTTAAAACAACCTAAGTGAAAAGTTATACTTGCAATGGTTACTAACTGCTCTGTATTAACTTTATTCTGAATTCTAGGGAGACTAAGTATTCCTTTTCTGACACTACTCCTCTGTTATATCCATTAGAAGTGTTATGAATAGAATGAGTTTTAAAACAACCTAAGTGAAAAGTTATACTTGCAATGGTTACTAACTGCACTGTATTAACTTTATTCTGAATTCTAGGGAGACTAAGTATTCCTTTTCTGACACTACTCCTCTGGTATATCCATTAGAAGTGTTAGGAATAGAATGAGTTTAAAACAACCTAAGTGATAAGTTATACTTGCAATGGTTACTAACTGCTCTGTATTAACTTTATTCTGAATTCTAGGGAGACTAAGTATTCCTTTTCTGACACTACTCCTCTGGTATATCCATTAGAAGTGTTAGGAATAGAATGAGTTTTAAAACAACCTAAGTGAAAAGTTATACTTGCAATGGTTACTAACTGCTCTGTATTAACTTTATTCTGAATTCTAGGGAGACTAAGTATTCCTTTTCTGACACTACTCCTCTGTTATATCCATAAGAAGTGTTATGAACAGAATGAGTTTTAAAACAACCTAAGTGATAAGTTATACTTACAATGGTTACTAACTGCACTGTATTAACTTTATTCTGAATTCTAGGGAGACTTACCATTCCTTTTCTGACACTACTCCTCTGTTATATCCATAAGAAGTGTTAGGAATAGAATGAGTTTTAAAACAACCTAAGGGATAAGTTATAGTTGCAATGGTTACTAACTGCACTATATTAACTTTATTCTGAATTCTAGGGAGACTAAGTATTCCTTTTCTGACACTACTCCTATGTTATATCCATAAGGAGTGTTAGCAATAGAATGAGTTTTAAAACAACCTAAGTGATAAGTTATAGTTGCAATGGTTACTAACTGCACTATATTAACTTTATTCTGAATTCTAGGGAGACTTACCATTCCTTTTCTGACACTACTCCTCTGTTATATCCATAAGGAGTGTTAGCAATAGAATGAGTTTTAAAACCACCTAAGTGATAAGTTATACTTGCAATGGTTACTAACTGCTCTGTATTAACTTTATTCTGAATTCTAGGGAGACTAAGCATTCCTTTTCTGACACTACTCCTCTGTTATATCCATAAGGAGTGTTAGCAATAGAATGAGTTTTAAAACAACCTAAGTGATAAGTTATACTTGCAATGGTTACTAACTGCTCTGTATTAACTTTACTCTGAATTCTACGGAGACTAACCATTCCTTTTCTGACACTACTCCTCTGTTATATCCATAAGAAGTGTTAGGAATAGAATGAGTTTTAAAACAACCTAAGTGATAAGTTATACTTGCAATGGTTACTAACTGCTCTGTATTAACTTTATTCTGAATTCTAGGGAGACTAAGCATTCCTTTTCTGACACTACTCCTCTGTTATATCCATAAGGAGTGTTAGCAATAGAATGAGTTTTAAAACAACCTAAGTGATAAGTTATAGTTGCAATGGTTACTAACTGCACTATATTAACTTTATTCTGAATTCTAGGGAGACTTACCATTCCTTTTCTGACACTACTCCTCTGTTATATCCATAAGGAGTGTTAGCAATAGAATGAGTTTTAAAACCACCTAAGTGATAAGTTATACTTGCAATGGTTACTAACTGCTCTGTATTAACTTTATTCTGAATTCTAGGGAGACTAAGTATTCCTTTTCTGACACAACTCCTCTGTTATATCCATAAGAAGTGTTATGAATAGAATGAGTTTAAAACAACCTAAGTGATAAGTTATACTTGCAATGGTTACTAACTGCACTGTATTAACTTTATTCTGAATTCTAGGGAGACTTACCATTCCTTTTCTTTCACTACTCCTCTGTTATATCCATAAGAAGTGTTAGGAATAGAATGAGTTTTAAAACAACCTAAGTGATAAGTTATAGTTGCAATGGTTACTAACTGCACTGTATTAACTTTATTCTGAATTCTAGGGAGACTAACCATTCCTTTTCTGACACTACTCCTCTGTTATATCCATAAGAAGTGTTATGAATAGAATGAGTTTTAAAACAACCTAAGTGAAAAGTTATACTTGCAATAATTACTAACTGCACTGTATTAACTTTATTCTGAATTCTAGGGAGACTTACCATTACTTTTCTGACACTACTCCTCTGTTATATGCATAAGAAGTGTTATGAATAGAATGAGTTTTAAAACAACCTAAGTGATAAGTTATACTTGCAATGGTTACTAACTGCACTGTATTAACTTTATTCTGAATTCTAGAGAGACTAACCATTCAGTTTCTGACACTACT
Organism: Prosapia bicincta; assembly: GCA_036971475.1. NCBI lineage: Eukaryota > Metazoa > Arthropoda > Insecta > Hemiptera > Cercopidae > Prosapia > Prosapia bicincta. The sequence goes on from JBAIZL010000006.1 coordinate 47,788,877, forward strand.
CCTCTGTTATATCCATAAGAAGTGTTAGGAATAGAATGAGTTTTAAAACAACCTAAGTGATAAGTTATACTTGCAATGGTTACTAACCGCACTGTATTAACTTTATTCTGAATTCTAGGGAGACTAAGTATTCCTTTTCTGACACTACTTCTCAGTTATATGCATTAGAAGTGTTATGAATAGAATGAGTTTTAAAACAACCTAAGTGATAAGTTATACTTGCAATGGTTACTAACTGCACTGTATTAACTTTATTCTGAATTCTAGGGAGACTAAGTATTCCTTTTCTGACACTACTTCTCAGTTATATGCATTAGAAGTGTTATGAATAGAATGAGTTTTAAAACAACCTAAGTGATAAGTTATACTTGCAATGGTTACTAACTGCACTGTATTAACTTTATTCTGAATTCTAGGGAGACTTACCATTCCTTTTCTGACACTACTCCTCTGTTATATCCATAAGAATTGTTATGAATAGAATGAGTTTTAAAACAACCTAAGTGATAAGTTATACTTGCAATGGTTACTAACTGCACTGTATTAACTTTATTCTGAATTCTAGGGAGACTTACCATTCCTTTTCTGACACTACTCCTCTGTTATATCCATAAGAAGTGTTAGGAATAGAATGAGTTTTAAAACAACCTAAGTGATAAGTTATACTTGCAATGGTTACTAACTGCACTGTATTAACTTTATTCTGAATTCTAGGGAGACTTACCAATCCTTTTCTGACACTACTCCTCTGTTATATCCATAAGAAGTGTTATGAATAGAATGAGTTTTAAAACAACCTAAGTGATAAGTTATACTTGCGATGGTTACTAACTGCACTTTATTAACTTTATTCTGAATTCTAGGGAGACTAACCATTCCGCTTCTGACACTACTCCTCTGTTATATCCATTAGAAGTGTTATGAATAGAATGGGTTTTAAAACAACCTAAGTGATAAGTTATACTTGCAATGGTTACTAACTGCACTGTATTAACTTTATTCTGACTTCTAGAGAGACTAACCATTCAGTTTCTGACACTACTCCTCTGGTATATCCATTAGAAGTGTTATGAATACAATGAGTTTTAAAACCACCTAAGTGATAAGTTATACTTGCAATGGTTACTAACTGCACTGTATTAACTTTATTCTGAATTCTAGAGAGACTAACCATTCAGTTTCTGGCACTACTCCTCTGGTATATCCATTAGAAGTGTTATGAATAGATTGAGTTTTAAAACCACCTAAGTGATAAGTTATACTTGCAATGGTTACTAACTGCTCTGTATTAACTTTATTCTGAATTCTAGGGAGACTTACCAATCCTTTTCTGACACTACTCCTCTGTTATATCCATAAGAAGTGTTAGGAATAGAATGAGTTTTAAAACAACCTAAGTGATAAGTTATACTTGCAATGGTTACTAACTGCACTGTATTAACTTTATTCTGAATTCTAGGGAGACTTACCAATCCTTTTCTGACACTACTCCTCTGTTATATCCATAAGAAGTGTTAGGAATAGAATGAGTTTTAAAACAACCTAAGTGATAAGTTATACTTGCAATGGTTACTAACTGCACTGTATTAACTTTATTCTGAATTCTAGGGAGACTAAGTATTCCGTTTCTGACACTACTCCTCTGTTATATCCATTAGAAGTGTTATGAATAGAATGAGTTTAAAACAACCTAAGTGATAAGTTATACTTGCAATGGTTACTAACTGCACTGTATTAACTTTATTCTGAATTCTAGGGAGACTAAGTATTCCTTTTCTGACACAACTCCTCTGTTATATCCATAAGAAGTGTTATGAATAGAATGAGTTTAAAACAACCTAAGTGATAAGTTATACTTGCAATGGTTACTAACTGCACTGTATTAACTTTATTCTGAATTCTAGGGAGACTTACCATTCCTTTTCTGTCACTACTCCTCTGTTATATCCATAAGAAGTGTTAGGAATAGAATGAGTTTTAAAACAACCTAAGTGATAAGTTATAGTTGCAATGGTTACTAACTGCACTGTATTAACTTTATTCTGAATTCTAGGGAGACTAACCATTCCTTTTCTGACACTACTCCTCTGTTATATCCATAAGAAGTGTTATGAATAGAATGAGTTTTAAAACAACCTAAGTGAAAAGTTATACTTGCAATAATTACTAACTGCACTGTATTAACTTTATTCTGAATTCTAGGGAGACTTACCATTCCTTTTCTGACACTACTCCTCTGTTATATCCATAAGAAGTGTTATGAATAGAATGAGTTTTAAAACAACCTAAGTGATAAGTTATACTTGCAATGGTTACTAACTGCACTGTATTAACTTTATTCTGAATTCTAGAGAGACTAACCATTCAGTTTCTGACACTACTCCTCTGTTATATCCATAAGAAGTGTTAGGAATAGAATGAGTTTTAAAACAACCTAAGTGATAAGTTATACTTGCAATGGTTACTAACCGCACTGTATTAACTTTATTCTGAATTCTAGGGAGACTAAGTATTCCTTTTCTGACACTACTTCTCAGTTATATGCATTAGAAGTGTTATGAATAGAATGAGTTTTAAAACAACCTAAGTGATAAGTTATACTTGCAATGGTTACTAACTGCACTGTATTAACTTTATTCTGAATTCTAGGGAGACTAAGTATTCCTTTTCTGACACTACTTCTCAGTTATATGCATTAGAAGTGTTATGAATAGAATGAGTTTTAAAACAACCTAAGTGATAAGTTATACTTGCAATGGTTACTAACTGCACTGTATTCACTTTATTCTGAATTCTAGGGAGACTAACCATTCATTTTCTGACACTACTCCTCTGTTATATCCATAAGAATTGTTATGAATAGAATGAGTTTAAAACAACCTAAGTGATAAGTTATACTTGCAATGGTTACTAACTGCACTGTATTAACTTTATTCTGAATTCTAGGGAGACTAACCATTCCGTTTCTGACACTACTCCTCTGTTATATCCATAGGAAGTGTTAGGAATAGAATGAGTTTTAAAACAAACTGAGTGATAAGTTATCCTTGCAATGGTTACTAACTGCACTGTATTAACTTTATTCTGAATTCTAGAGAGACTAACCATTCAGTTTCTAACACTACTCCTCTGTTATATCAATAAGAAGTGTTAGGAATAGAATGAGTTTTAAAACAACCTAAGGGATAAGTTATACTTGCAATGGTTACTAACTGCACTGTATTAACTTTATTCTGAATTCTAGGGAGACTAAGTATTCCTTTTCTGACACTACTCCTCTGTTATATCCATTAGAAGTGTTAGGAATAGAATGAGTTTAAAATAACCTAAGTGATAAGTTATACTTGCAATGGTTACTAACTGCTCTGTATTAACTTTATTCTGAATTCTAGGGAGACTAAGTATTCCTTTTCTGACACTACTCCTCTGGTATATCCATTAGAAGTGTTAGGAATAGAATGAGTTTAAAACAACCTAAGTGATAAGTTATACTTGCAATGGTTACTAACTGCTCTGTATTAACTTTATTCTGAATTCTAGGGAGACTAAGTATTCCTTTTCTACACTACTCCTCTGGTATATCCATTAGAAGTGTTAGGAATAGAATGAGTTTAAAACAACCTAAGTGATAAGTTATACTTGCAATGGTTACTAACTACTCTGTATTAACTTTATTCTGAATTCTAGGGAGACTAAGTATTCCTTTTCTGACACTACTCCTCTGGTATATCCATTAGAAGTGTTAGGAATAGAATGAGTTTTAAAACAACCTAAGTGATAAGTTATACTTGAATGGTTACTAACTGCTCTGTATTAACTTTATTCTGAATTCTAGGGAGACTAAGTATTCCTTTTCTGACACTACTCCTCTGTTATATCCATTAGAAGTGTTACGAATAGAATGAGTTTTAAAACCACCTAAGTGATAAGTTATACTTGCAATGGTTACTAACTGCTCTGTATTAACTTTATTCTGAATTCTAGAGAGACTAAGTATTCCTTTTCTGACACTACTCCTCTATTATATCCATTAGAAGTGTTACGAATAGAATGAGTTTTAAAACCACCTAAGTGATAAGTTATAGTTGCAATGATTACTAACTGCTCTGTATTAACTTTATTCTAAATTCTAGAGAGACTAAGTATTCCTTTTCTGACACTACTCCTCTGTTATATCCATTAGAAGTGTTACGAATAGAATGAGTTTTAAAACCACCTAAGTGATAAGTTATAGTTGCAATGATTACTAACTGCTCTGTATTAACTTTATTCTGAATTCTAGAGAGACTAAGTATTCCTCTTCTGACACTACTCCTCTGTTATATCCATTAGAACTGTTACGAATAGAATGAGTTTTAAAACCACCTAAGTGATAAGTTATAGTTGCAATGATTACTAACTGCTCTGTATTAACCTTATTCTGAATTCTAGGGAGACTAAGCATTCCTTTTCTGACACTACTCCTCTGTTATATCCATTAGAAGTGTTAGGAATAGAATGAGTTTTAAAACCACCTAAGTGATAAGTTATAGTTGCAATGATTACTAACTGCTCTGTATTAACTTTATTCTGAATTCTAGAGAGACTAAGTATTCCTTTTCTGACACTACTCCTCTGTTATATCCATTAGAAGTGCTAGGAATAGAATGAGTTTTAAAACCACCTAAGTGATAAGTTATAGTTGCAATGATTACTAACTGCTCTGTATTAACTTTATTCTGAATTCTAGAGAGACTAAGTATTCCTTTTCTGACACTACTCCACTGTTATATCCATTAGAAGTGTTAGGAATAGAATGAGTTTTAAAACCACCTAAGTGATAAGTTATACTTGAATGGTTACTAACTGCTCTGTATTAACTTTATTCTGAATTCTAGAGAGACTAACCATTCCTTTTCTGACACTACTCCTCTGTTATATCCATTAGATGTGTTATGAATAGAATGAGTTTTAAAACAACCTAAGTGATAAGTTATACTTGAATGGTTACTAACTGCTCTGTATTAACTTTATTCTGAATTCTAGGGAGACTAAGTATTCCTTTTCTGACACTACTCCTCTGTTATATCCATAAGAAGTGTTATGAACAGAATGAGTTTTAAAACAACCTAAGTGATAAGTTATAGTTGCAATGGTTACTAACTGCTCTGTATTAACTTTATTCTGAATTCTAGAGAGACTAACCATTCCTTTTCTGACACTACTCCTCTGTTATATCCATAAGAAGTGTTATGAACAGAATGAGTTTTAAAACAACCTAAGTGATAAGTTATAGTTGCAATGGTTACTAACTGCTCTGTATTACTTTATTCTGAATTCTAGGGAGACTAACCATTCCTTTTCTGACACTACTCCTCTGTTATATCCACTAGGAAGTGTTAGGAACAGAATGAGTTTAAAACAACCTAAGTGATAAGTTATACTTGCAATGGTTACTAACTGCTCTGTATTAATTTTATTCTGAATTCTAGGGAGACTAAGTATTCCTTTTCTGACACTACTCCTCTGTTATATCCATAAGAAGTGTTATGAACAGAATGAGTTTTAAAACAAGCTAAGTGATAAGTTATAGTTGCAATGGTTACTAACTGCTCTGTATTAACTTTATTCTGAATTCTAGAGAGACTAACCATTCCTTTTCTGACACTACTCCTCTGTTATATCCATAAGAAGTGTTATGAACAGAATGAGTTTTAAAACAACCTAAGTGATAAGTTATAGTTGCAATGGTTACTAACTGCTCTGTATTACTTTATTCTGAATTCTAGGGAGACTAACCATTCCTTTTCTGACACTACTCCTCTGTTATATCCATAAGAAGTGTTATGAACAGAATGAGTTTTAAAACCACCTAAGTGATAAGTTATAGTTGCAATGGTTACTAACTGCACTATATTAACTTTATTCTGAATTCTAGGGAGACTAACCATTCCTTTTCTGACACTACTCCTTGTTATATCCATTAGAAGTGTTAGGAATAGAATGAGTTTAAAACAACCTAAGTGATAAGTTATACTTGCAATGGTTACTAACTGCTCTGTATTAATTTTATTCTGAATTCTAGGGAGACTAATTATTCCTTTTCTGACACTACTCCTCTGTTATATCCATTAGAATTGTTAGGAATAGAATGAGTTTTAAAACAACCTAAGTGAAAAGTTATACTTGCAATGGTTACTAACTGCACTGTATTAACTTTATTCTGAATTCTAGGGAGACTAAGTATTCCTTTTCTGACACTACTCCTCTGGTATATCCATTAGAAGTGTTAGGAATAGAATGAGTTTAAAACAACCTAAGTGATAAGTTATACTTGCAATGGTTACTAACTGCTCTGTATTAACTTTATTCTGAATTCTAGGGAGACTAAGTATTCCTTTTCTGACACTACTCCTCTGTTATATCCATTAGAAGTGTTAGGAATAGAATGAGTTTTAAAACAACCTAAGTGATAAGTTATACTTGCAATGGTTACTAACTGCACTGTATTAACTTTATTCTGAATTCTAGGGAGACTAAGTATTCCTTTTCTGACACTACTCCTCTGTTATATCCATTAGAAGTGTTATGAATAGAATGAGTTTTAAAACAACCTAAGTGAAAAGTTATACTTGCAATGGTTACTAACTGCACTGTATTAACTTTATTCTGAATTCTAGGGAGACTAAGTATTCCTTTTCTGACACTACTCCTCTGTTATATCCATTAGAAGTGTTAGGAATAGAATGAGCTTTAAAACAACCTAAGTGAAAAGTTATACTTGCAATGGTTACTAACTGCTCTGTATTAACTTTATTCTGAATTCTAGGGAGACTAAGTATTCCTTTTCTGACACTACTCCTCTGTTATATCCATTAGAAGTGTTATGAATAGAATGAGTTTTAAAACAACCTAAGTGAAAAGTTATACTTGCAATGGTTACTAACTGCTCTGTATTAACTTTATTCTGAATTCTAGGGAGACTAAGTATTCCTTTTCTGACACTACTCCTCTGTTATATCCATTAGAAGTGTTAGGAATAGAATGAGTTTTAAAACAACCTAAGTGAAAAGTTATACTTGCAATGGTTACTAACTGCACTGTATTAACTTTATTCTGAATTCTAGGGAGACTAAGTATTCCTTTTCTGACACTACTCCTCTGTTATATCCATTAGAAGTGTTAGGAATAGAATGAGTTTTAAAACAACCTAAGTGAAAAGTTATACTTGCAATGGTTACTAACTGCACTGTATTAACTTTATTCTGAATTCTAGGGAGACTAAGTATTCCTTTTCTGACACTACTCCTCTGTTATATCCATTAGAAGTGTTATGAATAGAATGAGTTTTAAAACAACCTAAGTGATAAGTTATACTTGCAATGGTTACTAACTGCTCTGTATTAACTTTATTCTGAATTCTAGGGAGACTAAGTATTCCTTTTCTGACACTACTCCTCTTTTATATCCATAAGAAGTGTTAGGAATAGAATGAGTTTTAAAACAACCTAAGTGAAAAGTTATACTTGCAATGGTTACTAACTGCTCTGTATTAACTTTATTCTGAATTCTAGGGAGACTAAGTATTCCTTTTCTGACACTACTCCTCTGTTATATCCATTAGAAGTGTTATGAATAGAATGAGTTTTAAAACAACCTAAGTGAAAAGTTATACTTGCAATGGTTACTAACTGCACTGTATTAACTTTATTCTGAATTCTAGGGAGACTAAGTATTCCTTTTCTGACACTACTCCTCTGGTATATCCATTAGAAGTGTTAGGAATAGAATGAGTTTAAAACAACCTAAGTGATAAGTTATACTTGCAATGGTTACTAACTGCTCTGTATTAACTTTATTCTGAATTCTAGGGAGACTAAGTATTCCTTTTCTGACACTACTCCTCTGGTATATCCATTAGAAGTGTTAGGAATAGAATGAGTTTAAAACAACCTAAGTGATAAGTTATACTTGCAATGGTTACTAACTGCTCTGTATTAACTTTATTCTGAATTCTAGGGAGACTAAGTATTCCTTTTCTGACACTACTCCTCTGGTATATCCATTAGAAGTGTTAGGAATAGAATGAGTTTTAAAACAACCTAAGTGAAAAGTTATACTTGCAATGGTTACTAACTGCTCTGTATTAACTTTATTCTGAATTCTAGGGAGACTAAGTATTCCTTTTCTGACACTACTCCTCTGTTATATCCATTAGAAGTGTTAGGAATAGAATGAGTTTTAAAACAACCTAAGTGAAAAGTTATACTTGCAATGGTTACTAACTGCACTGTATTAACTTTATTCTGAATTCTAGGGAGACTAAGCATTCCTTTTCTGACACTACTCCTCTGTTATATCCATAAGAAGTGTTATGAACAGAATGAGTTTTAAAACAACCTAAGTGATAAGTTATACTTACAATGGTTACTAACTGCACTGTATTAACTTTATTCTGAATTCTAGGGAGACTTACCATTCCTTTTCTGACACTACTCCTCTGTTATATCCATAAGACGTGTTAGGAATAGAATGAGTTTTAAAACAACCTAAGGGATAAGTTATAGTTGCAATGGTTACTAACTGCACTATATTAACTTTATTCTGAATTCTAGGGAGACTAAGTATTCCTTTTCTGACACTACTCCTATGTTATATCCATAAGGAGTGTTAGCAATAGAATGAGTTTTAAAACAACCTAAGTGATAAGTTATAGTTGCAATGGTTACTACTTGCACTATATTAACTTTATTCTGAATTCTAGGGAGACTTACCATTCCTTTTCTGACACTACTCCTCTGTTATATCCATAAGGAGTGTTAGCAATAGAATGAGTTTTAAAACCACCTAAGTGATAAGTTATACTTGCAATGGTTACTAACTGCTCTGTATTAACTTTATTCTGAATTCTAGGGAGACTAAGCATTCCTTTTCTGACACTACTCCTCTGTTATATCCATAAGGAGTGTTAGCAATAGAATGAGTTTTAAAACAACCTAAGTGATAAGTTATACTTGCAATGGTTACTAACTGCTCTGTATTAACTTTACTCTGAATTCTACGGAGACTAACCATTCCTTTTCTGACACTACTCCTCTGTTATATCCATAAGAAGTGTTAGGAATAGAATGAGTTTTAAAACAACCTAAGTGATAAGTTATACTTGCAATGGTTACTAACTGCTCTGTATTAACTTTATTCTGAATTCTAGGGAAACTAAGCATTCCTTTTCTGACACTACTCCTCTGTTATATCCATAAGGAGTGTTAGCAATAGAATGAGTTTTAAAACAACCTAAGTGATAAGTTATAGTTGCAATGGTTACTAACTGCACTATATTAACTTTATTCTGAATTCTAGGGAGACTTACCATTCCTTTTCTGACACTACTCCTCTGTTATATCCATAAGGAGTGTTAGCAATAGAATGAGTTTTAAAACCACCTAAGTGATAAGTTATACTTGCAATGGTTACTAACTGCTCTGTATTAACTTTATTCTGAATTCTAGGGAGACTAAGCATTCCTTTTCTGACACTACTCCTATGTTATATCCATAAGAAGTGTTAGGAATAGAATGAGTTTTAAAACAACCTAAGTGATAAGTTATAGTTGCAATGGTTACTAACTGCACTATATTAACTTTATTCTGAATTCTAGGGAGACTTACCATTCCTTTTCTGACACTACTCCTCTGTTATATCCATAAGGAGTGTTAGCAATAGAATGAGTTTTAAAACCACCTAAGTGATAAGTTATACTTACAATGGTTACTAACTGCTCTGTATTAACTTTATTCTGAATTCTAGGGAGACTAAGCATTCCTTTTCTGACACTACTCCTCTGTTATATCCATAAGGGGTGTTAGCAATAGAATGAGTTTTAAAACAACCTAAGTGATAAGTTATACTTGCAATGGTTACTAACTGCTCTGTATTAACTTTATTCTGAATTCTCGGGAGACTAACCATTCCTTTTCTGACACTACTCCTCTGTTATATCCATAAGAAGTGTTAGGAATAGAATGAGTTTTAAAACAACCTAAGTGATAAGTTATACTTGCAATGGTTACTAACTGCTCTGTATTAACTTTATTCTGAATTCTAGGGAGACTAAGCATTCCTTTTCTGACACTACTCCTCTGTTATATCCATAAGGAGTGTTAGCAATAGAATGAGTTTTAAAACAACCTAAGTGATAAGTTGTACTTGCAATGGTTACTAACTGCTCTGTATTAACTTTATTCTGAATTCTAGGGAGACTAAGCATTCCTTTTCTGACACTACTCCTCTGTTATATCCATAAGAAGTGTTAGGAATAGAATGAGTTTTAAAACAACCTAAGTGATAAGTTATACTTGCAATGGTTACTAACTGCTCTGTATTAACTTTATTCTGAATTCTAGGGAGACTAAGCATTCCTTTTCTGACACTACTCCTCTGTTATATCCATAAGAAGTGTTAGGAATAGAATGAGTTTTAAAACAACCTAAGTGATAAGTTATACTTGCAATGGTTACTAACTGCTCTGTATTAACTTTATTCTGAATTCTAGGGAGACTAAGTATTCCTTTTCTGACACTACTCCTCTGGTATATCCATTAGAAGTGTTAGGAATAGAATGAGTTTTAAAACAACCTAAGTGATAAGTTATACTTGCAATGGTTACTAACTGCTCTGTATTAACTTTATTCTGAATTCTAGGGAGACTAAGCATTCCTTTTCTGACACTACTCCTCTTTTATATCCATAAGAAGTGTTAGGAATAGAATGAGTTTTAAAACAACCTAAGTGATAAGTTATACTTGCAATGGTTACTAACTGCTCAGTATTAACTTTATTCTGAATTCTAGGGAGACTAAGTATTCCTATTCTGACGCTACTCCTCTGTTATATCCATAAGAAGTGTTAGGAATAGAATGAGTTTTAAAACAACCTAAGTGATAAGTTATACTTGCAATGGTTACTAACTGCACTGTATTAACTTTATTCTGAATTCTAGGGAGACTAAGCATTCCTTTTCTGACACTACTCCTCTGTTATATCCATAAGGAGTGTTAGCAATAGAATGAGTTTTAAAACAACCTAAGTGATAAGTTATACTTGCAATGGTTACTAACTGCACTGTATTAGCTTTATTCTGAATTCTAGGGAGACTAAGTATTCCTTTTCTGACACTACTCCTCTGTTATATCCATAAGAAGTGTTAGGAATAGAATGAGTTTTAAAACAACCTAAGTGATAAGTTATACTTGCAATGGTTACTAACTGCACTGTATTAACTTTATTCTGAATTCTAGGGAGACTAAGTATTCCTTTTCTGAAACTACTCCTCTGTTATATCCATAAGAAGTGTTAGGAATAGAATGAGTTTTAAAACCACCTAAGTGATAAGTTATACTTGCAACGGTTACTAACTGCACTGTATTAACTTTATTCTGAATTCTAGGGAGACTAAGCATTCCTTTTCTGACACTACTCCTCTGTTATATCCATAAGAAGTGTTAGGAATAGAATGAGTTTTAAAACCACCTAAGTGAAAAGTTATACTTGCAATGGTTACTAACTGCACTGTATTAACTTTATTCTGAATTCTAGAGAGACTAAGCATTCCTTTTCTGACACTACTCCTCTGTTATATCCATAAGGAGTGTTAGCAATAGAATGAGTTTTAAAACCACCTAAGTGATAAGTTATACTTGCAATGGTTACTAACTGCTCTGTATTAACTTTATTCTGAATTCTAGGGAGACTAAGCATTCCTTTTCTGACACTACTCCTCTGTTATATCCATAAGAAGTGTTATGAACAGAATGAGTTTTAAAACAACCTAAGTGATAAGTTATAGTTGCAATGGTTACTAACTGCTCAGTATTAACTTTATTCTGAATTCTAGAGAGACTAAGTATTCCTTTTCTGACACTACTCCTCTGTTATATCCATTAGAAGTGTTATGAACAGAATGAGTTTTAAAACCACCTAAGTAATAAGTTATAGTTGCAATGGTTACTAACTGCTCAGTATTAACTTTATTCTGAATTCTAGAGAGACTAAGTATTCCTTTTCTGACACTACTCCTCTGTTATATCCATTAGAAGTGTTATGAATAGAATGAGTTTTAAAACAACCTAAGTGATAAGTTATAGTTGCAATGGTTACTAACTGCTCAGTATTAACTTTATTCTGAATTCTAGAGAGACTAAGTATTCCTTTTCTGACACTACTCCTCTGTTATATCCATTAGAAGTGTTATGAATAGAATGAGTTTTAAAACCACCTAAGTGATAAGTTATACTTGCAACGGTTACTAACTGCACTGTATTAACTTTATTCTGAATTCTAGGGAGACTAAGCATTCCTTTTCTGACACTACTCCTCTGTTATATCCATAAGAAGTGTTAGGAATAGAATGAGTTTTAAAACCACCTAAGTGATAAGTTATACTTGCAATGGTTACTAACTGCTCTGTATTAACTTTATTCTGAATTCTAGGGAGACTAAGTATTCCTTTTCTGACACTACTCCTCTGTTATATCCATTAGAAGTGTTATGAACAGAATGAGTTTTAAAACCACCTAAGTGATAAGTTATACTTGCAATGGTTACTAACTGCTCTGTATTAACTTTATTCTGAATTCTAGGGAGACTAAGCATTCCTTTTCTGACACTACTCCTCTGTTATATCCATAAGAAGTGTTATGAACAGAATGAGTTTTAAAACAACCTAAGTGATAAGTTATAGTTGCAATGGTTACTAACTGCTATGTATTAACTTTATTCTGAATTCTAGAGAGACTAACCATTCCTTTTCTGACACTACTCCTCTGTTATATCCATAAGAAGTGTTAGGAATAGAATGAGTTTTAAAACAACCTAAGTGATAAGTTATACTTGCAATGGTTACTAACTGCTCTGTATTAACTTTATTCTGAATTCTAGGGAGACTAAGTATTCCTTTTCTGACACTACTCCTCTGGTATATCCATTAGAAGTGTTATGAATAGAATGAGTTTTAAAACAACCTAAGTGATAAGTTATACTTGCAATTTTTACTAACTGCTCTATATTAACTTTATTCTGAATTCTAGGGAGACTAAGTATTCCTTTTCTGACACTACTCCTCTGTTATATCCATTAGAAGTGTTATGAATAGAATGGGTTTTAAAACAACCTAAGTGAAAAGTTATACTTACAATGGTTACTAACTGCACTGTATTAACTTTATTCTGAATTCTAGGGAGACTAAGTATTCCTTTTCTGACACTACTCCTCTGTTATATCCATTAGAACTGTTATGAATAGAATGAGTTTTAAAACAACCTAAGTGATAAGTTATACTTGCAACGGTTACAAACTGCACTGTATTAACTTTATTCTGAATTCTAGGGAGACTAAGTATTCCTTTTCTGACACTACTCCTCTTTTATATCCATTAGAACTGTTATGAATAGAATGAGTTTTAAAACAACCTAAGTGATAAGTTATACTTGCAACGGTTACTAACTGCACTGTATTAACTTTATTCTTAATTCTAGGGAGACTAAGTATTCCTTTTCTGACACTACTCCTCTGTTATATCCATTAGAACTGTTATGAATAGAATGAGTTTTAAAACAACCTAAGTGAAAAGTTATACTTACAATGGTTACTAACTGCACTGTATTAACTTTATTCTGAATTCTAGGGAGACTAAGTATTCCTTTTCTGACACTACTCCTCTGTTATATCCATTAGAAGTGTTATGAATAGAATGGGTTTTAAAACAACCTAAGTGAAAAGTTATACTTACAATGGTTACTAACTGCACTGTATTAATTTTATTCTGAATTCTAGGGAGACTTACCATTCCTTTTCTGACACTGCTCCTCTGTTATATCCATAAGAAGTGTTAGGAATAGAATGAGTTTTAAAACAACCTAAGGGATAAGTTATAGTTGCAATGGTTACTAACTGCACTATATTAACTTTATTCTGAATTCTAGGGAGACTAAGTATTCCTTTTCTGACACTACCCTATGTTATATCCATAAGGAGTGTTAGCAATAGAATGAGTTTTAAAACAACCTAAGTGATAAGTTATAGTTGCAATGGTTACTAACTGCACTATATTAACTTTATTCTGAATTCTAGGGAGACTTACCATTCCTTTTCTGACACTACTCCTCTGTTATATCCATAAGGAGTGTTAGCAATAGAATGAGTTTTAAAACCACCTAAGTGATAAGTTATACTTGCAATGGTTACTAACTGCTCTGTATTAACTTTATTCTGAATTCTAGGGAGACTAAGCATTCCTTTTCTGACACTACTCCTATGTTATATCCATAAGAAGTGTTAGGAATAGAATGAGTTTTAAAACAACCTAAGTGATAAGTTATAGTTGCAATGGTTACTAACTGCACTATATTAACTTTATTCTGAATTCTAGGGAGACTTACCATTCCTTTTCTGACACTACTCCTCTGTTATATCCATAAGGAGTGTTAGCAATAGAATGAGTTTTAAAACCACCTAAGTGATAAGTTATACTTACAATGGTTACTAACTGCTCTGTATTAATTTTATTCTGAATTCTAGGGAGACTAAGCATTCCTTTTCTGACACTACTCCTCTGTTATATCCATAAGGAGTGTTAGCAATAGAATGAGTTTTAAAAAAACCTAAGTGATAAGTTATACTTGCAATGGTTACTAACTGCTCTGTATTAACTTTATTCTGAATTCTAGGGAGACTAACCATTCCTTTTCTGACACTACTCCTCTGTTATATCCATAAGAAGTGTTAGGAATAGAATGAGTTTTAAAACAACCTAAGTGATAAGTTATACTTGCAATGGTTACTAACTGCTCTGTATTAACTTTATTCTGAATTCTAGGGAGACTAAGCATTCCTTTTCTGACACTACTCCTCTGTTATATCCATAAGGAGTGTTAGCAATAGAATGAGTTTTAAAACAACCTAAGTGATAAGTTGTACTTGCAATGGTTACTAACTGCTCAGTATTAACTTTATTCTGAATTCTAGGGAGACTAAGTATTCCTTTTCTGACACTACTCCTCTGTTATATCCATAAGAAGTGTTAGGAATAGAATGAGTTTTAAAACAACCTAAGTGATAAGTTATACTTGCAATGGTTACTAACTGCACTGTATTAACTTTATTCTGAATTCTAGGGAGACTAAGCATTCCTTTTCTGACACTACTCCCCTGTTATATCCATAAGGAGTGTTAGCAATAGAATGAGTTTTAAAACAACCTAAGTGATAAGTTATACTTGCAATGGTTACTAACTGCACTGTATTAGCTTTATTCTGAATTCTAGGGAGACTAAGTATTCCTTTTCTGACACTACTCCTCTGTTATATCCATAAGAAGTGTTAGGAATAGAATGAGTTTTAAAACAACCTAAGTGATAAGTTATACTTGCAATGGTTACTAACTGCACTGTATTAACTTTATTCTGAATTCTAGGGAGACTAAGTATTCCTTTTCTGAAACTACTCCTCTGTTATATCCATAAGAAGTGTTAGGAATAGAATGAGTTTTAAAACCACCTAAGTGATAAGTTATACTTGCAACGGTTACTAACTGCACTGTATTAACTTTATTCTGAATTCTAGGGAGACTAAGCATTCCTTTTCTGACACTACTCCTCTGTTATATCCATATGAAGTGTTAGAAATAGAATGAGTTTTAAAACCACCTAAGTGAAAAGTTATACTTGCAATGGTTACTAACTGCACTGTATTAACTTTATTCTGAATTCTAGAGAGACTAAGCATTCCTTTTCTGACACTACTCCTCTGTTATATCCATAAGGAGTGTTAGCAATAGAATGAGTTTTAAAACCACCTAAGTGATAAGTTATACTTGCAATGGTTACTAACTGCTCTGTATTAACTTTATTCTGAATTCTAGGGAGACTAAGCATTCCTTTTCTGACGCTACTCCTCTGTTATATCCATAAGAATTGTTATGAACAGAATGAGTTTTAAAACAACCTAAGTGATAAGTTATAGTTGCAATGGGTACTAACTGCTCAGTATTAACTTTATTCTGAATTCTAGAGAGACTAAGTATTCCTTTTCTGACACTACTCCTCTGTTATATCCATTAGAAGTGTTATGAACAGAATGAGTTTTAAAACCACCTAAGTGATAAGTTATAGTTGCAATGGTTACTAACTGCTCAGTATTAACTTTATTCTGAATTCTAGAGAGACTAAGTATTCCTTTTCTGACACTACTCCTCTGTTATATCCATTAGAAGTGTTATGAATAGAATGAGTTTTAAAACAACCTAAGTGATAAGTTATAGTTGCAATGGTTACTAACTGCTCAGTATTAACTTTATTCTGAATTCTAGAGAGACTAAGTATTCCTTTTCTGACACTACTCCTCTGTTATATCCATTAGAAGTGTTATGAATAGAATGAGTTTTAAAACCACCTAAGTGATAAGTTATACTTGCAACGGTTACTAACTGCACTGTATTAACTTTATTCTGAATTCTAGGGAGACTAAGCATTCCTTTTCTGACACTACTCCTCTGTTATATCCATAAGAAGTGTTAGGAATAGAATGAGTTTTAAAACCAGCTAAGTGATAAGTTATACTTGCAATGGTTACTAACTGCTCTGTATTAACTTTATTCTGAATTCTAGGGAGACTAAGTATTCCTTTTCTGACACTACTCCTCTGTTATATCCATTAGAAGTGTTATGAACAGAATGAGTTTTAAAACCACCTAAGTGATAAGTTATACTTGCAATGGTTACTAACTGCTCTGTATTAACTTTATTCTGAATTCTAGGGAGACTAAGCATTCCTTTTCTGACACTACTCCTCTGTTATATCCATAAGAAGTGTTATGAACAGAATGAGTTTTAAAACAACCTAAGTGATAAGTTATAGTTGCAATGGCTACTAACTGCTCTGTATTAACTTTATTCTGAATTCTAGAGAGACTAACCATTCCTTTTCTGACACTACTCCTCTGTTATATCCATAAGAAGTGTTAGGAATAGAATGAGTTTTAAAACAACATAAGTGATAAGTTATACTTGCAATGGTTACTAACTGCTCTGTATTAACTTTATTCTGAATTCTAGGGAGACTAAGTATTCCTTTTCTGACACTACTCCTCTGGTATATCCATTAGAAGTGTTATGAATAGAATGAGTTTTAAAACAACCTAAGTGATAAGTTATACTTGCAATTTTTACTAACTGCTCTATATTAAATTTATTCTGAATTCTAGGGAGACTAAGTATTCCTTTTCTGACACTACTCCTCTGTTATATCCATTAGAAGTGTTATGAATAGAATGGGTTTTAAAACAACCTAAGTGAAAAGTTATACTTACAATGGTTACTAACTGCACTGTATTAACTTTATTCTGAATTCTAGGGAGACTAAGTATTCCTTTTCTGACACTACTCCTCTGTTATATCCATTAGAACTGTTATGAATAGAATGAGTTTTAAAACAACCTAAGTGATAAGTTATACTTGCAACGGTTACTAACTGCACTGTATTAACTTTATTCTGAATTCTAGGGAGACTAAGTATTCCTTTTCTGACACTACTCCTCTTTTATATCCATTAGAACTGTTATGAATAGAATGAGTTTTAAAACAACCTAAGTGATAAGTTATACTTGCAACGGTTACTAACTGCACTGTATTAACTTTATTCTTAATTCTAGGGAGACTAAGTATTCCTTTTCTGACACTACTCCTCTGTTATATCCATTAGAACTGTTATGAATAGAATGAGTTTTAAAACAACCTAAGTGAAAAGTTATACTTACAATGGTTACTAACTGCACTGTATTAACTTTATTCTGAATTCTAGGGAGACTAAGTATTCCTTTTCTGACACTACTCCTCTGTTATATCCATTAGAAGTGTTATGAATAGAATGGGTTTTAAAACAACCTAAGTGAAAAGTTATACTTACAATGGTTACTAACTGCACTGTATTAACTTTATTCTGAATTCTAGGGAGACTAAGTATTCCTTTTCTGACACTACTCCTCTGTTATATCCATTAGAAGTGTTATGAATAGAATGAGTTTTAAAACAACCTAAGTGAAAAGTTATACTTACAACGGTTACTAACTGCACTGTATTAACTTTATTCTGAATTCTAGGGAGACTAAGTATTCCTTTTCTGACACTACTCCTCTGTTATATCCATTAGAAGTGTTATGAATAGAATGGGTTTTAAAACAACCTAAGTGAAAAGTTATACTTACAATGGTTACTAACTGCACTGTATTAACTTTATTCTGAATTCTAGGGAGACTAAGTATTCCTTTTCTGACACTACTCCTCTGTTATATCCATTAGAACTGTTATGAATAGAATGAGTTTTAAAACAACCTAAGTGATAAGTTATACTTGCAACGGTTACTAACTGCACTGTATTAACTTTATTCTGAATTCTAGGGAGACTAAGTATTCCTTTTCTGACACTACTCCTCTGTTATATCCATTAGAACTGTTATGAATAGAATGAGTTTTAAAAAAACCTAAGTGATAAGTTATACTTGCAACGGTTACTAACTGCACTGTATTAACTTTATTCTGAATTCTAGGAAGACTAAGTATTCCTTTTCTAACACTACTCCTCTGTTATATCCATTAGAACTGTTATGAATAGAATGAGTTTTAAAACAACCTAAGTGATAAGTTATACTTGCAATGGTTACTAACCGCTGTGTATTAACTATATTCTGAATTCTAGGGAGACTATCCATTCCTTTTCTGACACTACTCCTCTGTTATATCCACTAGGAATATTATGCAAGGATGAATTTTAAAAAACTTAAATGTGTACACTAATTATGTCTGCATGACTTACTAATTTTCCTGCAATAGATTTAATCTATATTCTTAGAAATCTAACCATTTTTTTTCTAACACACCTTCTGTGTTATTTCCACTAGAAATGTTATGCAAGGATGAATTTTTAAAAACTAAATGTTTGCTCTAGTAATTCCTACATGGCTAACTAATTTTCCTGCAATAAATTTAATCTATATTCTTAGAAAACTAACCATTCCTTATCTGACACACCTTCTGTGTTATTTCCAGTAGGAATATTATGCAAGGATGAATTTTAAAAAACCTAAATGTTTACACTGATTATGCCTGCATGGCTTACTAATTTTCCTGCAATAGCTTTAATCTATATTCTTAGAAAACCAACCATTCCTTTTCTGACACACCCTCTCTGTTATATCCACTAGGAATCTTATCCAAGGATGAATTTTAAAAAACCAAAATGTTTACACTAATTATGCCTGCATGGCTTACTAATTTTCCTGCAACAGCTTTAATCTATATTCTTAGAAAACTAACCATTCCTTTTCTGACACACCTTCTCTGTTATATCCACTAGGAATGTTATGCAAGGATGAATTTTAGAAATTAATATTTATTCTATTTATGCCTGCATGGCTAAATAATTTTCCTGCAATAGCTTTAACCTATATTCTTAGAAAACTAACCGTTCCTTTTCTGACACACCTTCTCTGTTATATCCACTAGGAATGTTATGCAAGGATGAATTTTAAAAAACCTAAATGTTTACACTAATTATGCCTGCATGGCTAAATAATTTTCCTGCAACAGCTTTAATCTATATTCTTAGAAAACTAACCGTTCCTTTTCTGACACACCTTCTCTGTTATATCCACTAGGAATATTATGCAAGGATGAATTTTAAAAAACCTAAATGTTTACACTAATTATGCCTGCATGGCTAAATAATTTTCCTGCAACAGCTTTAATCTATATTCTTAGAAAACTAACCGTTCCTTTTCTGACACACCTTCTCTGTTATATCCACTAGGAATGTTATGCAAGGATGAATTTTAAAAAACCTAAATGTTTACACTAATTATGCCTGCATGGCTTACTAATTTTCCTGCAACAGCTTTAATCTATATTCTTAGAAAACTAACCATTCCTTTTCTGACACACCTTCTCTGTTATATCCACTAGGAATGTTATGCAAGGATGAATTTTAAAAAACCTAAATGTTTACACTAATTATGCCTGCATGGCTTACTAATTTTCCTGCAACAGCTTATCTCTATATTCTTAGAAAACTAACCATTCCTTTTCTGACAAACCTTCTCTGGTATATCTACTAGGAATGTTATGCAAGGATGAATTTTAAAAAACCTAAATGTTTACACTAATTATGCCTGCATGGCTTACTAATTTTCCTGCAACATCTTTAATCTATATTCTTAGAAAACTAACCATTCCTTTTTTGACACACCTTCTCTGTAATATCCACTAGGAATGTTATGCAAGGATGAATTTTAAAAAACCTAAATGTTTACACTAATTATGCCTGCATGGCTTACTAATTTTCCTGCAACAGCTTTAATCTATATTCTTAGAAAACTAACCATTCCTTTTCTGACACACCTTCTCTGTTATATCCCCTAGGAATGTTATGCAAGGATGAATTTTAAAAAACCCAAATGTTTACACTAATTATGCCTGCATGGCTTACAAATTTTCCTGCAACAGCTTTAATCTATATTCTTAGAAAACTAACCATTCCTTTTCTGACACACCTTCTCTGTTATATCCACTAGAAATGTTATGCAAGGATGAATTTTAAAAAACCTAAATGTTTACACTAATTATGCCTGCATGGCTTACTAATTTTCCTGCAACAGCTTTGATCTATATTCTTAGAAAACTAACCATTCCTTTTCTGACACACCTTCTCTGTTATATCCACTAGGAATGTTATGCAAGGATGAATTTTAAAAAACCTAAATGTTTACATAATTATGCCTGCATGGCTTACTAATTTTCCTGCAACAGCTTTAATCTATATTCTTAGAAAACTAACCATTCCTTTTCTGACAAACCTTCTCTGTTATATCCACTAGGAATGTTATGCATAGGATGAATTTTTAAAAACTAAATGTTTACTCTAGTTATTCCTGCATGTCTTACTACTTTTTCTGCAATAGCTTTAATCTTTATTCTTAGAAAACTAACCATTCCTTTTCTGACACAACTTCTCTGTTATATCCACTAGAAATGTTATGCAAGGATGAATTTTAAAAAACCTAAATGTTTACACTAATTATGCCTGCATGGCTTACTAATTTTCCTGCAACAGCTTTAATCTATATTCTTAGAAAACTAACCATTCCTTTTCTGACACAACTTCTCTGTTATATCCACTAGAAATGTTATGCAAGGATGAATTTTAAAAAACCTAAATGTTTACACTAATTATGCCTGCATGGCTTACTAATTTTCCTGCAACAGCTTTAATCTATATTCTTAGAAAACTAACCATTCCTTTTCTGACACACCTTCTCTTATATATCCACTAGGAATGTTATGCAAGGATGAATTTTAGAAATTAATATTTATTCTATTTATGCCTGCATGGCTAAATAATTTTCCTGCAATAGCTTTAACCTATATTCTAGGAAAACTAACCTTTCCTTCTCTGACACACCTTCTCTGTTATATCCACTAGGAATGTTATGCATAGGATGAGTTTTTAAAAAGTAAATGTTTACTCTAGTTATACCTACATTGCTTAGTAATTTTCCTGCTATAGCTTTAATCTATATTCACCCCTTCATTGTAATGTCCTTAAGGTATTATATGAATAGGATGAGTTTTAAAAGACAATCTTAATGGTATATCAATGTATACTTGCAACGGTTTCTAACTTACCTGCAGTAATTATGTTCTCTATTCTAGGAAAACTAACCAAACCTTTTCTGACACCCATTCTCTGTTATATCCACTAGGAGTGTTATGAATAGAATAAGTTTTAAAAGGTAACCTTAACGATAACTCAACGTATACTTGCAATGCTTACTAATTCCCTGCAGTTACTATATTCAGTTATGTAGGAAAACGGCCATTCTTTTCTAACACGCCTTTTTTGATATCCATAATTAATTGTATCAATAGGTTTAGTTTTGAAGAAGAACCAAAATGGTAACTCTGGTTATTCTTGCATCGCTTACTAATTTCCCTGCAGTTATTAATTCTATTACTAGGAAAACTAAACATTTCCTTTCTGACACCCCTTTTCTGTTATATCCCAAAGGAATCTTATGAATAGGTTGAGTTTTTAAAGATAACCTAAATATTTACTCAAGGTATACTTCCAATAACTAATAATTGCAATGCAGAACATTTATTCTATATTCTAGGAAAACTAATTTTGTTTGACACCTCTTCTCTGTTATATCCATATGAATAGGTTGAGTTTTAAAAGATAGAGCCTAAATATTTACTCAAGGTATACTTCCAATGACTAATAATTGCATTGCAGAACATTTATTCTATATTCTAGGAAAACTAACCATTTCTTTTCTGACACCCACTTTTGGTATCTACAAAAGGTATGTTATGATTAGGATGTGTACTAAGAGAGACGCTTAATGGTAACTGAAGGTATGGTTTCATCGTTTACTGTTTGTCCTGCAGTAATATTATTCTAGAGTCTAGGAAAGATTAACATTTCTTTTCTGACACCCCTTCTCCGTTCTATCTTTAAGGAACAATATGAATAGCTTAAACTTAAAAAAAAACATAAATGGTAATTTTAGTTATACTTAAAATGCTTACTAATATCCATGCAGTCACTTTTTTCGAAATTATAGAAAAAATATCCATTCCTTTTTTTACACACCTTCTTTGGTATATCCGAAAGAAATGTTATGAATAGAATGAGTTAAAAAAAACCTTATGTTTAACTCGAGGTATACTATGAATGCTTATTAATTTACCTGAAGTAACTTTAATGTGTAATCTAGGAAAACTGACTTTCCCTCCCTGACACCCCTTAGGTATATCCGTGGGGAATTTCATGAATAGGATTAATTTAAATAAAACCTTATGTTTAACTCAAGGTATACTAACAATGCTTATTAATTTACCTGAAGTAACTTTAATGTGTATTCTAGGAAAACTGACTTTCCCTCCCTGACATCCCTTAGGTATATCCGTGGGGAATTTCATGAATAGGATTAATTTAAATAAAACCTTATGTTTAACTCAAGGTATACTAACAATGCTTATTAATTTACCTGAAGTAACTTTAATGTGTATTCTAGGAAAACTGACTTTCCCTCCCTGACATCCCTTAGGTATATCCGTGGGGAATTTCATGAATAGGATTAATTTAAATAAAACCTTATGTTTAACTCAAGGTATACTAGCAATGCTTATTAATTTACCTGAAGTAACTTTAATGTGTATTCTAGGAAAACTGACTTTCCCTCCCTGACACCCCTTAGGTATATCCGTGGGGAATTTCATGAATAGGATTAATTTAAATAAAACCTTATGTTTAACTCAAAATATACTAGCAATGCTTATTAATTTACCTGAAGTAACTTTAATGTGTAATCTAGGAAAACTGACTTTCCCTCCCTGACATCCCTTAGGTATATCCGTGGGGAATTTCATGAATAGGATTAATTTAAATAAAACCTTATGTTTAACTCAAGGTATACTAGCAATGCTTATTAATTTACCAGAAGTAACTTTAATGTGTAATCTAGGAAAACTGACTTTCCCTCCCTGACACCCCTTAGGTATATCCGTGGGGAATTTCATGAATAAGATTAATTTAAATAAAACCTTATGTTTAACTCAAGGTATACTAACAATGCTTATTAATTTACCTGAAGTAACTTTAATGTGTATTCTAGGAAAACTGACTTTCCCTCCCTGACATCCCTTAGGTATATCCGTGGGGAATTTCATGAATAGGATTAATTTAAATAAAACCTTATGTTTAACTCAAAATATACTAGCAATGCTTATTAATTTACCTGAAGTAACTTTAATGTGTAATCTAGGAAAACTGACTTTCCCTCCCTGACATCCCTTAGGTATATCCGTGGGGAATTTCATGAATAGGATTAATTTAAATAAAACCTTATGTTTAACTCAAGGTATACTAGCAATGCTTATTAATTTACCTGAAGTAACTTTAATGTGTAATCTAGGAAAACTGACTTTCCCTCCCTGACACCCCTTAGGTATATCCGTGGGGAATTTCATGAATAAGATTAATTTAAATAAAACCTTATGTTTAACTCAAGGTATACTAACAATGCTTATTAATTTACCTGAAGTAACTTTAATGTGTATTCTAGGAAAACTGACTTTCCCTCCCTGACATCCCTTAGGTATATCCGTGGTAAATTTCATGAATAGGATTAATTTAAATAAAACCTTATGTTTAACTCAAGGTATACTAGCAATGCTTATTAATTTACCTGAAGTAACTTTAATGTGTATTCTAGGAAAACTGACTTTCCCTCCCTGACATCCCTTAGGTATATCCGTGGGGAATTTCATGAATAGGATTAATTTAAATAAAACCTTATGTTTAACTCAAGGTATACTAGCAATGCTTATTAATTTACCTGAAGTAACTTTAATGTGTAATCTAGGAAAACTGACTTTCCCTCCCTGACACCCCTTAGGTATATCCGTGGGGAATTTCATGAATAGGATTAATTTAAATAAAACCTTATGTTTAACTCAAGGTATACTAGCAATGCTTATTAATTTACCTGAAGTAACTTTAATGTGTAATCTAGGAAAACTGACCTTCGCTCCCTGACAGCCCTTAGGTATATCCGTGAGGAATTTCATGAATAGGATTAATTTAAATAAAACCTTATGTTTAACTCAAGGTATACTAGCAATGCTTATTAATTTACCTGAAGTAACTTTAATGTGTAATCTAGGAAAACTGACCTTCCCTCTCTGACACTCCTTAGGTATATCCGTGGGAAATTTCATGAATAGGATTAATTTAAATAAAACCTTATGTTTAACTCAAGGTATACTAGCAATGCTTATTAATTTACCTGAAGTAACTTGAATGTATATTCTAGGAAAACTGACCTTCGCTCCCTGACAGCCCTTAGGTATATCCGTGAGGAATTTCATGAATAGGATTAATTTAAATAAAACCTTATGTTTAACTCAAGGTATACTAGCAATGCTTATTAATTTACCTGAAGTAACTTTAATGTGTAATCTAGGAAAACTGACCTTCCCTCTCTGACACTCCTTAGGTATATCCGTGGGGAATTTCATGAATAGGATTAATTTAAATAAAACCTTATGTTTAACTCAAGGTATACTAGCAATGCTTATTAATTTACCTGAAGTAACTTTAATGTGTAATCTAGGAAAACTGACTTTCCCTCCCTGACACTCCTTAGGTATATCCGTGGGGAATTTCATGAATAGGATTAATTTAAATAAAACCTTATGTTTAACTCAAGGTATACTAGCAATGCTTATTAATTTACCTGAAGTAACTTTAATGTGTAATCTAGGAAAACTGACTTTCCCTCCCTGACACCCCTTAGGTATATCCGTGGGGAATTTCATGAATAGGATTAATTTAAATAAAACCTTATGTTTAACTCAAGGTATACTAGCAATGCTTATTAATTTACCTGAAGTAACTTTAATGTGTAATCTAGGAAAACTGACTTTCCCTCCCTGACACCCCTTAGGTATATCCGTGGGGAATTTCATGAATAGGATTAATTTAAATAAAACCTTATGTTTAACTCAAGGTATACTAACAATGCTTATTAATTTACCTGAAGTAACTTTAATGTGTATTCTAGGAAAACTGACTTTCCCTCCCTGACATCCCTTAGGTATATCCGTGGGGAATTTCATGAATAGGATTAATTTAAATAAAACCTTATGTTTAACTCAAAATATACTAGCAATGCTTATTAATTTACCTGAAGTAACTTTAATGTGTAATCTAGGAAAACTGACTTTCCCTCCCTGACATCCCTTAGGTATATCCGTGGGGAATTTCATGAATAGGATTAATTTAAATAAAACCTTATGTTTAACTCAAGGTATACTAGCAATGCTTATTAATTTACCTGAAGTAACTTTAATGTGTAATCTAGGAAAACTGACTTTCCCTCCCTGACACCCCTTAGGTATATCCGTGGGGAATTTCATGAATAAGATTAATTTAAATAAAACCTTATGTTTAACTCAAGGTATACTAACAATGCTTATTAATTTACCTGAAGTAACTTTAATGTGTATTCTAGGAAAACTGACTTTCCCTCCCTGACATCCCTTAGGTATATCCGTGGTAAATTTCATGAATAGGATTAATTTAAATAAAACCTTATGTTTAACTCAAGGTATACTAGCAATGCTTATTAATTTACCTGAAGTAACTTTAATGTGTATTCTAGGAAAACTGACTTTCCCTCCCTGACATCCCTTAGGTATATCCGTGGGGAATTTCATGAATAGGATTAATTTAAATAAAACCTTATGTTTAACTCAAGGTATACTAGCAATGCTTATTAATTTACCTGAAGTAACTTTAATGTGTAATCTAGGAAAACTGACTTTCCCTCCCTGACACCCCTTAGGTATATCCGTGGGGAATTTCATGAATAGGATTAATTTAAATAAAACCTTATGTTTAACTCAAGGTATACTAGCAATGCTTATTAATTTACCTGAAGTAACTTTAATGTGTAATCTAGGAAAACTGACCTTCGCTCCCTGACAGCCCTTAGGTATATCCGTGAGGAATTTCATGAATAGGATTAATTTAAATAAAACCTTATGTTTAACTCAAGGTATACTAGCAATGCTTATTAATTTACCTGAAGTAACTTTAATGTGTAATCTAGGAAAACTGACCTTCCCTCTCTGACACTCCTTAGGTATATCCGTGGGGAATTTCATGAATAGGATTAATTTAAATAAAACCTTATGTTTAACTCAAGGTATACTAGCAATGCTTATTAATTTACCTGAAGTAACTTGAATGTATATTCTAGGAAAACTGACCTTCGCTCCCTGACAGCCCTTAGGTATATCCGTGAGGAATTTCATGAATAGGATTAATTTAAATAAAACCTTATGTTTAACTCAAGGTATACTAGCAATGCTTATTAATTTACCTGAAGTAACTTTAATGTGTAATCTAGGAAAACTGACCTTCCCTCTCTGACACTCCTTAGGTATATCCGTGGGGAATTTCATGAATAGGATTAATTTAAATAAAACCTTATGTTTAACTCAAGGTATACTAGCAATGCTTATTAATTTACCTGAAGTAACTTTAATGTGTAATCTAGGAAAACTGACTTTCCCTCCCTGACACTCCTTAGGTATATCCGTGGGGAATTTCATGAATAGGATTAATTTAAATAAAACCTTATGTTTAACTCAAGGTATACTAGCAATGCTTATTAATTTACCTGAAGTAACTTTAATGTGTAATCTAGGAAAACTGACTTTCCCTCCCTGACACCCCTTAGGTATATCCGTGGGGAATTTCATGAATAGGATTAATTTAAATAAAACCTTATGTTTAACTCAAGGTATACTAGCAATGCTTATTAATTTACCTGAAGTAACTTTAATGTGTAATCTAGGAAAACTGACTTTCCCTCCCTGACACCCCTTAGGTATATCCGTGGGGAATTTCATGAATAGGATTAATTTAAATAAAACCTTATGTTTAACTCAAGGTATACTAACAATGCTTATTAATTTACCTGAAGTAACTTTAATGTGTATTCTAGGAAAACTGACTTTCCCTCCCTGACATCCCTTAGGTATATCCGTGGGGAATTTCATGAATAGGATTAATTTAAATAAAACCTTATGTTTAACTCAAGGTATACTAACAATGCTTATTAATTTACCTGAAGTAACTTTAATGTGTATTCTAGGAAAACTGACTTTCCCTCCCTGACATCCCTTAGGTATATCCGTGGGGAATTTCATGAATAGGATTAATTTAAATAAAACCTTATGTTTAACTCAAGGTATACTAGCAATGCTTATTAATTTACCTGAAGTAACTTTAATGTGTATTCTAGGAAAACTGACTTTCCCTCCCTGACACCCCTTAGGTATATCCGTGGGGAATTTCATGAATAGGATTAATTTAAATAAAACCTTATGTTTAACTCAAGGTATACTAGCAATGCTTATTAATTTACCTGAAGTAACTTTAATGTGTATTCTAGGAAAACTGACTTTCCCTCCCTGACACCCCTTAGGTATATCCGTGGGGAATTTCATGAATAGGATTAATTTAAATAAAACCTTATGTTTAACTCAAGGTATACTAGCAATGCTTATTAATTTACCTGAAGTAACTTTAATGTGTAATCTAGGAAAACTGACATTCCCTCCCTGACACCCCTTAGGTATATCCGTGGGGAGTTTCATGAATAGGATTAATTTAAATAAAACCTTATGTTTAACTCAAGGTATACTAGCAATGCTTATTAATTTACCCGAAAGTAACTTGAATGTATATTCTAGGAAAACTGACCTTCGCTCCCTGACAGCCCTTAGGTATATCCGTGAGGAATTTCATGAATAGGATTAATTTAAATAAAACCTTATGTTTAACTCAAGGTATACTAGCAATGCTTATTAATTTACCTGAAGTAACTTTAATGTATATTCTAGGAAAACTGACCTTCGCTCCCTGACAGCCCTTAGGTATATCCGTGGGGAATTTCATGAATAAGATTAATTTAAATAAAACCTTATGTTTAACTCAAGGTATACTAGCAATGCTTATTAATTTACCTGAAGTAACTTTAATGTGTAATCTAGGAAGACTGACCTTCCCTCCCTGACAGCCCTTAGTTATATCCGTGGGGAATTTCATGAATAGGATTAATTTAAATAAACCCTAATGTTTAACTCAAGGTATACTAGCAATGCTTATTAATCTACCTGAAGTAACTTGAATGTATATTCTAGGAAAACTGACCTTTCCTCCCTGACACCCCTTAGGTATATCCGTGGGGAATTTCATGAATAGGATTAATTTAAATAAAATCTTATGTTTAACTCAAGGTATACTAGCAATGCTTATTAATTTATCTGAAGTAACTTGAATGTATATTCTAGGAAAACTGACCTTCCCTCCCTGACAGCCCTTAGGTATATCCGTGGGGAATTTCATGAATAGGATTAATTTAAATAAAATCTTATGTTTAACTCAAGGTATACTAGCAATGCTTATTAATTTATCTGAAGTAACTTGAATGTATATTCTAGGAAAACTGACCTTCCCTCCCTGACAGCCCTTAGGTATATCCGTGGGGAATTTCATGAATAGGATTAATTTAAATAAAATCTTATGTTTAACTCAAGGTATACTAGCAATGCTTATTAATTTACCTGAAGTAACTTGAATGTATATTCTAGGAAAACTGACCTTCCCTCCCTGACACCCCTTAGGTATATCCGTGGGGAATTTCATGAATAAGATTAATTTAAATAAAACCTTATGTTTAACTCAAGGTATACTAGCAATGCTTATTAATTTACCTGAAGTAACTTTAATGTGTATTCTAGGAAAACTGACCTTCCCTTCCTGACACCACTTAGGTATATCCGTGGGGAATTTCATGAATAGGATTAATTTAAATAAAACCTTGTGTTTAACTCAAGGTATACTAGCAATGCTTATTAATTTACCTGAAGTAACTTTAATGTGTATTCTAGGAAAACTGACCTTCCCTCCCTGACACTCCTTTTAGGTATATCCGTGGGGAATTTTATGAATAGGATGAGTTTTAAAATTGAATCAAATTGGTAACAACATGTATACTTGGATGGCTTACTAATTTCCCTGCAGCAATTTTATTCGATATTCAATGAAAACTAAGAGGTCCATTTCTGACACCTCCTCTGCTATATTCATAAGGAATGCTATGAATAGGATGTGTTTTAAAAGACAACCTTAATCCTAACTCAATGTGTAATTGCAATGCTTACTCATTTCCCTGCAGCAACTTTATACTGCATTCTAGGCAAACTAACCATTCCTATTCTAATACCGCTTCTCTGATAGATCCGTAAAGAATGTTATTAATAGCATAAGTTTAAAAAAAAAGATCCTTAACGCAAGGTATATTTGCAATGCTCGATAATTACCCTGCTTTAACATTATTCATTATTGTAGGAAAACCAACCATTCCTTTTCAGAAACTCCTTCCCCGTTATACCCGTAAGGAATCTTATGAATAGGAGGAGTTTCCTATTTTTATGTCAAGGTGTACTTGCAAAGCCTACTAATTACCCTGTCATCCCTTTATTCGATATTCTAGGAAAACTAAGCATTTCTTTTCTAACACACACATCTCTGTAATATCCATGAGGAATGTTATGAATAAGACGAGTTTAAAAATAGAATCAAACTGCAGGTATACTTGCATGGCTTACTAATATCCTTTGCATTCGTGCAAAGTTTTCTAGGACAACTAACCTTTCCTTTTCTAACACACCCATTCTCTGTAATATACATGAGGAATGTTATGAATAAGACGAGTTTAAAAATAGAATCAAACTGCAGGTATACTTGCATGGCTTACTAATATCCTTTGCATTCGTGCAAAGTTTTCTAGGAAAACTAACCATTTCTTTTCTAACACACCCATTCTATGTAATATCCATGAGGAGTGTTATGAATAAGATGAGTTTAAAAATAGAATCAAACTGCAGGTATACTTGCATGGCTTACTAATATCCTTTGCATTCGTGCAAAGTTTTCTAGGAAAACTAACCATTTCTTTTCTAACACACCCATTCTATGTAATATCCATGAGGAGTGTTATGAATAAGATGAGTTTAAAAATAGAATCAAACTGCAGGTATACTTGCATGGCTTACTAATATCCTTTGCATTCGTGCAAAGTTTTCTAGGAAAACTAACCATTTCTTTTCTAACACACCCATTCTATGTAATATCCATGAGGAGTGTTATGAATAAGATGAGTTTAAAAATAGAATCAAACTGCAGGTATACTTGCATGGCTTACTAATATCCTTTGCATTCGTGCAAAGTTTTCTAGGAAAACTAACCATTTCTTTTCTAACACACCCATTCTATGTAATATCCATGAGGAGTGTTATGAATAAGATGAGTTTAAAAATAGAATCAAACTGCAGGTATACTTGCATGGCTTACTAATATCCTTTGCATTCGTGCAAAGTTTTCTAGGAAAACTAACCATTTCTTTTCTAACACACCCATTCTCTGTAATATACATGAGGAGTGTTATGAATAAGATGAGTTTAAAAATAGAATCAAACTGCAGGTATACTTGCATGGCTTACTAATATCCTTTGCATTCGTGCAAAGTTTTCTAGGAAAACTAACCATTTCTTTTCTAACACACCCATTCTATGTAATATACATGAGGAATGTTATGAATAAGACGAGTTTAAAAATAGAATCAAACTGCAGGTATACTTGCATGGCTTACTAATATCCTTTGCATTCGTGCAAAGTTTTCTAGGAAAACTAACCATTTCTTTTCTAACACACCCATTCTCTGTAATATTCATAAGTAATGTTATGAATAAGATGAGTTTAAAAATAAAATCAAAATGCAAGTATACTTGCATGACCTACAAATCTCCTTTGCAGTCATGCAAAATTTTCTTGGTAAACTAACCATTTCTTTTCTAACACACCCATTCTCTGTAATATTCATAAGTAATGTTATGAATAAGATGAGTTTAAAAATAAAATCAAACTGCAGGTATACTTGCATGGCCTACAAATCTCCTTTGCAGTCATGCAAAATTTTCTTGGAAAACTAACCATTCCTTTTCTAACACACCCATTCTATGTAATATCCATGAGGAGTGTTATGAATAAGATGGGTTTAAAAATAGAATCAAACTGCAGGTATACTTGCATGGCTTAATAATATCCTTTGCATTCGTGCAAAGATTTCTAGGACAACTAACCTTTCCTTTTCCAACACACCCATTCTCTGTAATATCCATGAGGAGTGTTATGAATAAGATGGGTTTAAAAGTAGAATCAAACTGCAGGTATACTTGCATGGCTTACTAATATCCTTTGCAGCCATGCAAAGTTTTCTAGGACCACTAACCATTCCTTTTCTAACACACCCATTCTCTATAATATCCATGAGGAATGTTATCAATAAGATGAATTTTAAAATAAAATCAAACTGCAGGTATACTTGCATGGCTTAATAATATCCTTTGCATTCGTGCAAAGTTTTCTAAGACAACTAACCATTCCTTTTCCAACACACCCATTCTCTGTAATATCCATGAGGAGTGTTATGAATAAGATGGGTTTAAAAGTAGAATCAAACTGCAGGTATACTTGCATGGCTTACTAATATCCTTTGCAGCCATGCAAAGTTTTCTAGGACCACTAACCATTCCTTTTCTAACACACCCATTCTCTATAATATCCATGAGGAATGTTATGAATAAGATGAATTTTAAAATAAAATCAAACTGCAGGTATACTTGCATGGCTTAATAATATCCTTTGCATTCGTGCAAAGTTTTCTAGGACAACTAACCTTTCCTTTTCAAACACACCCATTCTCTGTAATATCCATGAGGAGTGTTATGAATAAGATGGGTTTAAAAGTAGAATCAAACTGCAGGTATACTTGCAAAGCTTTCTAATATCCTTTGCATTCGTGCAACTTTTCTAAGACAACTAACCATTCCTTTTCTAACACACCCATTCTCTGTAATATACATGAGGAATGTTATGAATAAGATGAGTTTAAAAATAGAATCAAACTGCAGGTATACTTGCAAGGCTTACTAATATCCTTTGCTTTCGTGCAAAGTTTTCTAAGACAACTAACCATTCCTTTTCCAACACACCCATTCTCTGTAACATACATGAGGAATGTTATGAATAAGATGAGTTTAAAAATAGAATCAAACTGCAGGTATACTTGCAAGGCTTACTAATATCCTTTGCTTTCATGCAAAGTTTTCTAATACAACTAACCATTCCTTTTCCAACACACCCATTCTCTGTAATATACATGAGGAATGTTATGAAAAAGACACGTTTAAAAATAGAATCAAACTGCAGGTATACATGCATGGCTTACTAATATCCTTTGCATTCGTGCAAAGTTTTCTAGGACAACTAACCATTCCTTTTCTAACACACCCATTCTCTGTAATATACATGAGGAATGTTATGAATAAGACGAGTTTAAAAATAGAATCAAACTGCAGGTATTCTTGCAAGGCTTACTAATATCCTTTGCATTCGTGCAAAGTTTTCTAGGACAACTAACCTTTCCTTTTCTAACACACCCATTCTCTGTAATATACATGAGGAATGTTATGAATAAGACGAGTTTAAAAATAGAATCAAACTGCAGGTATACTTGCAAGGCTTACTAATATCCTTTGCATTCGTGCAAAGTTGTCTAGGACAACTAACCATTGCTTTTCTAACACACCCATTCTCTGTAATATACATGAGGAATGTTATGAATAAGATGAGTTTAAAAATAGAATCAAACTGCAGGTATACTTGCAAGGCTTACTAATATCCTTTGCATTCGTGCAAAGTTTTCTAGGACAACTAACCTTTCCTTTTCTAACACACCCATTCTCTGTAATATACATGAGGAATGTTATGAATAAGACGAGTTTAAAAATAGAATCAAACTGCAGGTATACTTGCAAGGGTTACTAATATCCTTTGCATTCGTGCAATGTTTTCTAGGACAACTAACCATTCCTTTTCTAACACACCCATTCTCCGTAATATACATGAGGAATGTTATGAATAACACGAGTTTAAAAATAGAATCAAACTGCAGGTATACTTGCAAGGCTTACTAATATCCTTTGCTTTCGTGCAAAGTTTTCTAAGACAACTAACCATTCCTTTTCCAACACACCCATTCTCTGTAATATACATGAGGAATGTTATGAATAAGACACGTTTAAAAATAGAATCAAACTGCAGGTATACTTGCAAGGCTTACTAATATCCTTTGCATTCGTGCAAAGTTTTCTAGGACAACTAACCATTCCTTTTCTAACACACCCATTCTCTGTAATATACATGAGGAATGTTATGAATAAGACGAGTTTAAAAATAGAATCAAACTGCAGGTATTCTTGCAAGGCTTACTAATATCCTTTGCATTCGTGCAAAGTTTTCTAGGACAACTAACCTTTCCTTTTCTAACACACCCATTCTCTGTAATATACATGAGGAATGTTATGAATAAGACGAGTTTAAAAATAGAATCAAACTGCAGGTATACTTGCATGGCTTACTAATATCCTTTGCATTCGTGCAAAGTTTTCTAGGACAACTAACCTTTCCTCTTCTAACACACCCATTCTCTGTAATATACATGAGGAATGTTATGAATAAGACGAGTTTAAAAATAGAATCAAACTGCAGGTATACTTGCATGGCTTACTAATATCCTTTGCATTCGTGCAAAGTTTTCTAGGACAATTAACCATTCCTTTTCTAACACACCCATTCTCTGTAATATACATGCGGAATGTTATGAATAAGACGAGTTTAAAAATAGAATCAAACTGCAGGTATACTTGCATGGCTTACTAATATCCTTTGCATTCGTGCAAAGTTTTCTAGGACAACTAACCTTTCCTTTTCTAACACACCCATTCTCTGTAATATACATGAGGAATGTTATGAATAAGACGAGTTTAAAAATAGAATCAAACTGCAGGTATACTTGCATGGCTTACTAATATCCTTAGCATTCGTGCAAAGTTTTCTAGGACATCTAACCTTTCCTTTTCTAACACACCCATTCTAAGTAATATACATGAGGAATGTTATGAATAAGACGAGTTTAAAAATAGAATCAAACTGCAGGTATACTTGCAAGGCTTACTAATATCCTTTGCATTCGTGCAATGTTTTCTAGGACAACTAACCATTCCTTTTCTAACACACCCATTCTCCGTAATATACATGAGGAATGTTATGAATAAAACGAGTTTAAAAATAGAATCAAACTGCAGGTATACTTGCATGGCTTACTAATATCCTATGCATTCGTGCTAAGTTTTCTAAGACAACTAACCATTCCTTTTCCAACACACCCATTCTCTGTAATATACATGTGGAATGTTATGAATAAGATGAGTTTAAAAATATAATCAAACTGCAGGTATACTTGCATGGCTTACTAATCTCCTTTGCAGCCATGCAAAGTTTTCTAGGAAAACTAACCATTTTTTATGACACCCCCTCACTGTTACAATTATAGTGAATGTTTGATTAAGCAGTATTTAAAGGACATCCTTCATGGTAACTTAACGTATACTGGATGGCTTACTAGTTATCCATGCAGTAACTATATTCTATACTCTATTAGAAACTAACCATTTGTTTTCTGACCCCCCTCCTCTGGTTTGATAATAATGAATGATATGATTACGGACTTATGAAGACATCCTTAATTATAACTGAAGGTGTACTTGCAATGTGTATTGCCCTACAGTAACTTTATTCTGTATTCTATTAAAACTAAAGATTTGATTTCTGACACCTCTCCTCAGTTATTTCCGTAATGAACGTTATGATTAGGCAGAGCTTAGAAGACAACCTTAATGGTCACCCAAGGTGCACTTGCAATGTTTATTTATTGCCCTACCATAACTTTATTCTAAATTTTATTAAAACTAACCTTTTGATTTCTAACACCTCTCCTCTGTTATTTCCGTAATGAATGTTATGATTAGGCAGAGCTTAGAACACAACCTTAATAGTAACTCAAGGTGTACTTGCAATGTTTATTTATTGCCCTACCATAACTTTATTCTGTATTCTATTAAAACTAACCATTTGCTTTCTGACACCTCTCCACTGTTATTTCCGTTATTAATGTTATGATTAAGCAGAGCTTAGAAGACAACCTTAAAGGTCACTCAAGGTGCACTTGCAATGTTTATTTATTGCCCTAACATAACTTTATTCTGTATTCTATTAAAACTAACCATTTGCTTTCTGACAACTCTCCACTATTATTTCCGTTATTAATGGTATGATTAAGCAGAGCTTAGAAGACAACCTTAAGGGTCACTCAAGGTGCACTTGCAATGATTATTTATTGCCCTACCACAACTTTATTCTATATTCTTATAAAACTAAACATTTGATTTCTGACACCTCTCCTCAATTATTTTCGTTATGAATGTTATGTTTAAGCAGAGTTTAGAAGACAACCTTAGTGGTCACTCAAGGTGTACTTGCAATGTTTATTTACTGCCCTACAATAACTTTATTCTGTATTCTATTATAAAAACCTTTTGATTTCTAACACCTCTCCTCAGTTATTTCCGTAATGAATGTTATGATTAGGCAGAGCTTAGAAGACAACCTTAATAGTAACTCAAAGTGTACTTGCAATGTTTATTTATTGCCCTACCATAACTATATTCTGTATTCTATTAAAACTAACCTTTTGCTTTCTGACACCTCTTCTCAGTTATTTCCGTAATGAATGTTATGATTAGGCAGAGTTTAGAAGACAACCTTAAAGGTCACTCAAGGTGCACTTGCAATGTTTATTTATTGCCCTACCATAACTTTCTTTTATATTCTATTAAAACTAAACATTTGATTTCACCACCTCTCCTCAATTATTTTCGCTATGAATGTTATGATTAAGCAGAGTTTAGAAGACAACCTTAATGGTCACTCAAGGTGCACTTGCAATGTTTATTTATTGCAATACCATAACTTTCTTTTATATTCTATTAAAACTAAACATTTGATTTCTGACACCTCTCCTCAGTTATTTCCGTAATGAATGTTATGATTAGGCAGAGTTTAGAAGACAACCTTAATGGTCACTCAAGGTGCACTTGCAATGTTTATTTATTGCCCTACCATAACTTTATTCTATATTTTATTAAAACTAACCTTTTGATTTCTGACACCTCTCCTCTGTTATTTCCGTAATGAATGTTATGATAAGGCAGAGTTTAGAAGACAACCTTAATGGTCACTCAAGGTGCACTTGCAATGTTTATTTATTGCCCTACCATAACTTTATTCTATATTTTATTAAAACTAACCTTTTGATTTCTGACACCTCTCCTCTGTTATTTCCGTAATGAATGTTATGATTAGGCAGAGCTTAGAAGACAACCTTAATAGTAACTCAAGATGTACTTGCAATGTTTATTTATTGCCCTACCATAACTTTACTCTGTATTCTATTAAAACTAACCTTTTGCTTTCTGACAGCTCTTCTCAGTTATTTCCGTAATGAATGTTATGATTAGGCATAGTTTAGAAGACAACCTTAAAGGTCACTCAAGGTGCACTTGCAATGTTTATTTATTGCCCTACCATAACTTTCTTTTATATTCTATTAAAACTAAACATTTGATTTCTGACACCTCTCCTCAGTTATTTCCGTAATGAATGTTATGATTAAGCAGAGTTTAGAAGACAACCTTAATCGTCACTCAAGGTGCACTTGCAATGTTTATTTATTGCCCTACCATAACTTTCTTTTTTATTCTATTAAAACTAAACAATTGATTTCACCACCTCTCCTCAATTATTTTCGCTATGGATGTTATGATTAAGCAGAGTTTAGAAGACAACCTTAATGGTCACTCAAGGTGCACTTGCAATGTTTATTTATTGCCTTACAATAACTTTCTTCTATATTTTATTAAAACTAACCTTTTGATTTCTGACACCTCTCCTCTGTTATTTCCGTAATGAATGTTATGATTAGGCAGAGCTTAGAAGACAACCTTATTAGTAACTCAAGGTGCACTTGCAATGTTTATTTATTGCCCTACCATAACTTTATTCTGTATTCTATTAAAACTAACCATTTGCTTTCTGACACCTCTTCTCAGTTATTTTAGTAATGAATGTTATGATTAGGCAGAGCTTAGAAGACAACCTTAATAGTAACTCAAGGTGGACTTGCAATGTTTATTTATTGCAATACCATAACGTTCTTTTATATTCTATTAAAACTAAACATTTGATTTCTGACACCTCTCCTCAATTATTTTCGTTATGAATGTTATGATTAAGCAGAGTTTAGAAGACAACCTTAATGGTCACTCAAGGTGCACTTGCAATGTTTATTTATTGCCCTACCATAACTTTATTCTATATTTTATTAAAACTAACCTTTTGATTTCTGACACCTCTCCTCTGTTATTTCCGTAATGAATGTTATGATTAGGCAGAGTTTAGAAGACAACCTTAATGGTCACTCAAGGTGCACTTGCAATGTTTATTTATTGCCCTACCATAACTTTATTCTATATTTTATTAAAACTAACCTTTTGATTTCTGACACCTATCCTCTGTTATTTCCGTAATGAATGTTATGATTAGGCAGAGCTTAGAAGACAACCTTATTAGTAACTCAAGGTGTACTTGCAATGTTTATTTATTGCCCTACCATAACTTTATTCTATATTTTATTAAAACTAACCTTTTGATTTCTGACACATCTCCTCAGTTATTTCCGTAATGAATGTTATGATTAGGCAGAGCTTAGAAGACAACCTTAATGGTCACTCAAGGTGCACTTGCAATGTTTATTTATTGCCCTACCATAACTTTATTCTATATTTTATTAAAACTAACCTTTTGATTTCTGACACCTCTCCTCTGTTATTTCCGTAATGAATGTTATGATTAGGCAGAGCTTAGAAGACAACCTTATTAGTAACTCAAGGTGTACTTGCAATGTTTATTTATTGCCCTACCATAACTTTATTCTGTATTCTATTAAAACTAACCATTTGCTTTCTGACACCTCTTCTCAGTTATTTTAGTAATGAATAATATGATTAGGCAGAGCTTAGAAGACAACCTTAATAGTAACTCAAGGTGCACTTGCAATGTTTATTTATTGCAATACCATAACTTTCTTTTATATTCTATTAAAACTAAACATTTGATTTCTGACACCTCTTCTCAGTTATTTTAGTAAGGAATGTTATGATTAGGCAGAGCTTAGAAGACAACCTTAATAGTAACTCAAGGTGGACTTGCAATGTTTATTTATTGCAATACCATAACTTTCTTTTATATTCTATTAAAAGTAACATTTGATTTCTGACACCTCTCCTCAATTATTTTCGTTATGAATGTTATGATTAAGCAGAGTTTAGAAGACAATCTTAATGGTCACTCAAGGTGCACTTGCAATGTTTATTTATTGCCTTACAATAACTTTCTTTTATATTCTATTAAAACTAAACATTTGATTTCTGACACCTCTCCTCAATTATTTTCGTTATGAATGTTATGATTAAGCAGAGTTTAGAAGACAACCTTAATGGTCACTCAAGGTGCACTTGCAATGTTTATTTATTGCCCTACCATAACTTTCTTTTATATTCTATTAAAACTAAACATTTGATTTCTGACACCTCTCCTCAATTATTTTCGTTATGAATGTTATGATTAAGCAGAGTTTAGAAGACAACCTTAATGGTCACTCAAGGTGCACTTGCAATGTTTATATATTGCCTTACAATAACTTTCTTTTATATTCTATTAAAACTAAACATTTGATTTCACCACCTCTCCTCAATTATTTTCGCTATGGATGTTATGATTAAGCAGAGTTTAGAAGACAACCTTAATGGTCACTCAAGGTGCACTTGCAATGTTTATTTATTGCCTTACAATAACTTTCTTCTATATTTTATTAAAACTAACCTTTTGATTTCTGACACCTCTCCTCTGTTATTTCCGTAATGAATGTTATGATTAGGCAGAGCTTAGAAGACAACCTTATTAGTAACTCAAGGTGCACTTGCAATGTTTATTTATTGCCCTACCATAACTTTATTCTGTATTCTATTAAAACTAACCATTTGCTTTCTGACACCTCTTCTCAGTTATTTTAGTAATGAATGTTATGATTAGGCAGAGCTTAGAAGACAACCTTAATAGTAACTCAAGGTGGACTTGCAATGTTTATTTATTGCAATACCATAACTTTCTTTTATATTCTATTAAAACTAAACATTTGATTTCTGACACCTCTCCTCAATTATTTTCGTTATGAATGTTATGATTAAGCTGAGTTTAGAAGACAACCTTAATGGTCACTCAAGGTGCACTTGCAATGTTTATTTATTGCCCTACCATTACTTTATTCTATATTTTATTAAAACTAACCTTTTGATTTCTGACACCTCTCCTCTGTTATTTCCGTAATGAATGTTATGATTAGGCAGAGTTTAGAAGACAACCTTAATGGTCACTCAAGGTGCACTTGCAATGTTTATTTATTGCCCTACCATAACTTTATTCTATATTTTATTAAAACTAACCTTTTGATTTCTGACACATCTCCTCAGTTATTTCCGTAATGAATGTTATGATTAGGCAGAGCTTAGAAGACAACCTTAATGGTCACTCAAGGTGCACTTGCAATGTTTATTTATTGCCCTACCATAACTTTATTCTATATTTTATTAAAACTAACCTTTTGATTTCTGACACCTCTCCTCTGTTATTTCCGTAATGAATGTTATGATTAGGCAGAGCTTAGAAGACAACCTTATTAGTAACTCAAGGTGTACTTGCAATGTTTATTTATTGCCCTACCATAACTTTATTCTGTATTCTATTAAAACTAACCATTTGCTTTCTGACACCTCTTCTCAGTTATTTTAGTAATGAATAATATGATTAGGCAGAGCTTAGAAGACAACCTTAATAGTAACTCAAGGTGCACTTGCAATGTTTATTTATTGCAATACCATAACTTTCTTTTATATTCTATTAAAACTAAACATTTGATTTCTGACACCTCTTCTCAGTTATTTTAGTAAGGAATGTTATGATTAGGCAGAGCTTAGAAGACAACCTTAATAGTAACTCAAGGTGGACTTGCAATGTTTATTTATTGCAATACCATAACTTTCTTTTATATTCTATTAAAACTAAACATTTGATTTCTGACACCTCTCCTCAATTATTTTCGTTATGAATGTTATGATTAAGCAGAGTTTAGAAGACAATCTTAATGGTCACTCAAGGTGCACTTGCAATGTTTATTTATTGCCTTACAATAACTTTCTTTTATATTCTATTAAAACTAAACATTTGATTTCTGACACCTCTCCTCAATTATTTTCGTTATGAATGTTATGATTAAGCAGAGTTTAGAAGACAACCTTAATGGTCACTCAAGGTGCACTTGCAATGTTTATTTATTGCCCTACCATAACTTTCTTTTATATTCTATTAAAACTAAACATTTGATTTCTGACACCTCTCCTCAATTATTTTCGTTATGAATGTTATGATTAAGCAGAGTTTAGAAGACAACCTTAATGGTCACTCAAGGTGCACTTGCAATGTTTATATATTGCCTTACAATAACTTTCTTTTATATTCTATTAAAACTAAACTTTTGATTTCTGACACCTCTCCTCAATTATTTTCGTTATGAATGTTATGATTAAGCAGAGTTTAGAAGACAACCTTAATGGTCATTCAAGGTGTACTTCCAATGTTTATATATTGCCCTACAATAACTTTATTCTATATTTTATTAAAACTAACCTTTTGATGTCTGACACTTCTCCTCAGTTATTTCCGTAATTAATGTTATGATTAGGCAGAGCTTAGAAGACAACCTTAATAGTAAATCAAAGTGTACTTGCAACGTTTAGTTATTGCAATACAATAACTTTATACTATATTCTATTAAAACTAACCATTTGATATCTGACACTTTTCTTCATTCATTTCCGTAATGAATGTTATTATTCGGCAGAGTTAAGAAGACAACCCTAATTTTAGCTCAAGTACATTATGGATATAACAGAGGAGGGGTGTCAGAAAGCAAATAGTTAGTTTTAATAGAATACAGAAGAAAGTTATTGTAGGGCAATAAATAAATATTGCAAGTACACTTTGACTTACTATTAAGGTTGTCTTCTTAACTCTGCGTAATCATAACATTCATTAAGGAAATAACTGAGGAGAGGTGTCAGAAATCAGGTGGTTAGTTTTAATAGAATACAAAAGAAAGTTATGGTAGGGCAATAAATAAACATTGCAAGTGCACCGTGAGTTACCATTTTTGTTAATTTCTAAAACCTGCCTTTTCATAACATTCATTAAGGAAATAACTGAGGAGAGGTGTCAGAAATCAAGTGGTTAGTTTTAATAGAATACAAAAGAAAGTTAAGGTAGGGCAATAAATAAACATTGCAAGTACACCGTGAGTTACCATTTTTGTTAATTTCTAAAACCTGCCTTTTCATAACATTCATTAAGGAAATAACTGAGGAGAGGTGTCAGAAATCAAGTGGTTAGTTTTAATAGAATACAAAAGAAAGTTATGGTAGGGCAATAAATAAACATTGCAAGTGCACCGTGAGTTACCATTTTTGTTAGTTTCTAAAACCTGCCTTTTCATAACATTCATTATGGATATAACAGAGGAGGAGTGTTAGAAAACAAATGGTTAGTTTTAATAGAATACAGAAGAAAGTTACTGTAGGGCAATAAATAAATATTGCAAGTACACTTTGACTTACTATTAAGGTTGTCTTCTTAACTCTGCGTAATGATAACATTCATTAAGGAAATAACTGAGGAGAGGTGTCAGAAATCAAGTGGTTAGTTTTAATAGAATACAAAAGAATATTATGATAGGGCAATAAATAAACATTGCAAGTGCACCGTGAGTTACCATTTTTGTTAGTTTCTAAAACCTGCCTTTTCGTAACATTCATTATGGATATAACAGAGGAGGGGTGTGAGAAAGCAAATAGTTAGTTTTAATAGAATACAGAAGAAAGTTACTGTAGGGCAATAAATAAATATTGCAAGTACACTTTGACTTACTATTAAGGTTGTCTTCTTAACTCTGCGTAATGATAACATTCATTAAGGAAATAACTGAGGAGAGGTGTCAGAAATCAAGTGGTTAGTTTTAATAGAATACAAAAGAATATTATGGTAGGGCAATAAATAAACATTGCAAGTGCACCGTGAGTTACCATTTTTGTTAGTTTCTAAAACCTGCCTTTTCATAACATTCATTAAGGATATAACAGAGGAGGGTGTCAGAAAGCAAATAGTTAGTTTTAATAGAATACAGAAGAAAGTTACTGTAGGGCAATAAATAAATATTGCAAGTACACTTTGACTTACTATTAAGGTTGTCTTCTTAACTCTGCGTAATGATAACATTCATTAAGGAAATAACTGAGGAGAGGTGTCAGAAATCAAGTGGTTAGTTTTAATAGAATACAAAAGAATATTATGATAGGGCAATAAATAAACATTGCAAGTGCACCGTGAGTTACCATTTTTGTTAGTTTCTAAAACCTGCCTTTTCATAACATTCATTATGGATATAACAGAGGAGGGGTGTGAGAAAGCAAATAGTTAGTTTTAATAGAATACAATAGAAAGTTATGGTAGGGCAATAAATAAACATTGCAAGTACACCTTGAGTTATTATTTTTGTTAATTTCTAAAACCTGCCTAATCATAACATTCATTACGGATATAACTGAGGAGAGGTGTCAGAAATCAAATCATGACTTTAGACAATATCTCTGTAAAACTAGCTTCCAATTTACACCCTACCACAATATCAACGTCAAAACCGTTACCGACTGATGATCTAAGGCAATAGTTAGGTAAAGGGCTGTATCAAATCAAGACCTTAGGCAGTATCTCCGTAAATACCATTGCACGCTATATCACAATAGGTACGTTAAAACAGCTATCTACGCTCATCTTATCATACTAGCTACAGATACATAGCCTGACAACAGATACCTTGCCTTACCACAGCCCGAAACCATAGACCGTATCCAATCCGAAACCATATCCACGGAAATTGATATGTGATAGTGGGCTTCTTCTTTAAGCCTAAACCCTCAAACAGTGCAATCAGGCAAAGAAGAAACAGGCCTCTGCAAGTTGTTGAGTATAAGGGCGGGTGTATACAAATCTGGAAGTGTTGAACGAGTTCAACCTGGTTCTGTATGTACTGTATTTCGGGTAAACAACCCCATCTCTTAGTGGCATACTGTAATAAATAGTGTCTATATGCAGACTAGGTACAACCTTCTCTTCGTGCTTGTCGTATCCGTTTATATTATCCGCTGACTCCTTGCTCTGTCCCCGGGGATGTGGTAACACCTACCAGCCTTAGACTTGACGGATTCAACCCCTACACAGACAACAATATAAGTACGAGAAACAAATAATAAATACATAGCCTGCAGACAACACCATGGTCTGTGTTTACTTCTGAACAGAGACTCTCACAATCGAGAAGAAAGCGTTTCCTAAACTACCGTCGTATCAACGTAGATTACGGTCGTTTCGTACTTGGAAAGGATTGTCAAATGATACTGTTAACCCGAAGCGTCTCAGTGAGGCGGGACTTTTTTACACCGGACAAGAAGATCAAACCTTGTGCTTTATATGCGCTGGGGGTCTAAAAGGTTGGTTACCGAATGATGATCCGTTAGAGGAACACGCAAAAAGGTTTCCTAGATGTAAATATGTATAGGCTGTGAAATCCAAACGGGCCCAGATGGAGGTCGACTGTACGTCCGACGACGATGACGACGCGGACGATGATGATGATGATGGAAACATTCAATCTCAGGATGGACGTAAGTTATGTAAGATTTGTTGTATCGATGAAATACAGGTTGCCCTTCTACCATGCAGACATGTCCAGGGTGTGCCTTAAACCTTCAAGAGTGTGGCGTTTGTAGAGTGCCGACATCCTCCTTATTAAGAGTTTATCTTTCGTAGTCTTCACCGTCATGTTGCTAATTAGTTAAGCATAATAAAATGTAAATA
Source organism: Prosapia bicincta (assembly GCA_036971475.1). Taxonomy (NCBI): domain Eukaryota; kingdom Metazoa; phylum Arthropoda; class Insecta; order Hemiptera; family Cercopidae; genus Prosapia; species Prosapia bicincta. The sequence goes on from JBAIZL010000006.1 coordinate 47,833,579, forward strand.
TTATTTTTATTGTTCAATAAAAAAGTTTATGTGATACATGTGTTAGTATTTATTGTTGTAACTCGCATAACCTTTATTAAATTAAAAATAAACAATTATTGCAAGCACTTGGATGCGATAGCGATGTTTATTTTATTTTAAACAACATGGGATGACACATAATGTAATACGTAATAGTATTATATGATAATAGAGACGCATATTAACAATAATAATACGATGTGAACATTAAGCATAACTAAACATCCATTTCTCCTCCTCCTCTTCAATGTTAAATTTCTTAAATCTAGTTATAAATCCTCTACTATTACTTTAAATTCATTACCACGACAATTGTACGAAAGTCTGACTGGCCGCAATTTGTCTTGCCTGAGACAAATTAATAGAAATTTATGCAACTTATATAATAATTCTGTATCACCTTCTAAAATAGGTTTCACAAGTTTAACACTATCTCTTAATATTAGACATTTTTCTGTAAACTGTAAAAACTCTCTATATCTATCGTAATATCGTTTGTAAGCTAAATTTAATTTATAAAGGTTCAATATATATTCACAAAAGCATGTAAACTTGTATCCCTGGTCTATTTTTGGCCATTTTTATTGTCGTATTTCTAAAACAATATAAACTCTTGTTAAAAGCTAATAAAAATTGATTAGGACAAAACACACTCATAGTGATCTCATCATGATAATCATTTGGTAACCAAAAGGTATGCCTTCCGTGTATAACATATGCTCACTCGAAAAGTTTACATAAAAAATATTTTTTTAAATTTTTCTCTTACATTATTGGCAAATTTCGTAAAAGCACATTTTGGACACATATAGGTTAGTGGTATTTGTCTGCGTTACCAGTAACAAAATATACAAAATATGATATTTATGGTCTTTTAATGAAACGTTTATGTAAACAACAGAAAATTGTGTTCTATATTCTTAGTGTAACATTTTGAATGAAGTTATTAAATGATTTAGGCCTTTTTTTAATAATTATTAACTAATACCTATTTAGGTTTATGCTAGTTTCTCTACATCCCGTATTTTACAAATATTTCTTGCTTTTGTTTTACAAATAGTATCATACGAGGCCTCTTCGGTATTATTTGACTCCAGTAACTTGGATGAGATTAACTTCTACTATTGGCAAATTAGAGATAAAAAAGGTCAACTGGTAAGGTCAGTCTTTGAGAAATATGTAAACATCAGCAATGAGTACGCTAGAGCAGCTGGTGAGTACAGTAATATTTATGTTCTCGTAGATTCAAATTATTCCTTCTAGAATTACCTTCATGTTAACATTTTGTAAACTCGACCCTTATAGACAAGTTGGTAGCAAGATGTATAAGATGTTTATAATAAATCATAGCTTTTGTCATTATAGTTCAAATATAAAAATGTATAACAAATAAATAGGATAAAAATAAGTTTCATAAGATATAGGCCCACTCATGCATGTAATAGGCAACACTGTACATATTTGTTTATATATAAAACTGTAGTGATATGTAAATATAACTGGAAAACAATTGCAACATTATCTATGAGTTACCTCCTCGATTTGTTACGAAAACATTACATTGGGATATGATAATTATACTTCTATAGATACTATAACAAATATCCAGCCAAATATATGTCTATAAGAAGCCTATAGAATTAAGATTTATAAAAAAGAGGAATATGTTTTAACATTTAGACGCAACAGGTAATTAACTGAGTAAATATGCGACGGCTTAACAACCGTGCGGTTGTCCCATAAAATAAATAATAAAACTTATAGAGCTTTGAGAACAATTATATCCCTTAATTTGTGGAAAACAACGCCTATAGTAAATTCGTCGGTTCTAGCATACTCAGGTTTTGGAAGAGACTATAACATGGCCTATATTCAGATCTTATATGCAAAGTACCAAAAAGGAAATTAAAATTATCTTATCTATTGAACATAGTAATACTATATATAACTATTTCATCAGCAATATTTATAGGGTACGTTATTGACTAGTAAATCATTTCTAGTTTCAGCTAAAACCTGGCAGGAGTTTTTGCCCTATTCTTTCTGTTTTTGTTTCTGTTTATCAACATTCCTTCTAAATTATTTATATTTTACTAGGTTATGCAAACCGAGCAGATATGAGGATAGATGATTTCGAAGAGCCACCTGTCAATGACTTTGAATGTGTAATGCGGCGTCTATGGAAAGAATTTAAACCCTTCTACTTGCAATACTTTACCTATATTCGAGGTAGATTTAGCGACGTATTTGGGAAAAACGCTATATCAAAAACAGGAAAATTACCAGCTTCTATTATAAGTAAGTTGCCAACACTAAATGAAACTAATAAAGCTTCTTTAAAAGGTAATACGTTGGTAATATCTATGCATTTTAAAATGATTCCATTTCGGAATTACAAAGAGTTTGTTATAAAAAGCATGTTTTTTTTTTTAAATAATGACTTGGAATAATTTACCGTGGCTTAATATTAATAAGTAATACTCACAAACTCTAACCACACATATGTTTTTTTTTTATCTAGTCTTATGTTCATTTCGGTTACAAAGTAACCATCTTCAGAGACGTGATATTGCATACTAACTACCTATAGAGTTCCTTTAAGTATAACCAAACTACTTGCCCCTCCCAGAACGTCACCACGCCGCCTGGCAACAGCAAGAAGTGGCATCGTATCAACTCTAATACATAACATTTACTTATTAACATCAACAATAACTTCTGAACATAACATCAATTTATACATAGCTTAAAAGGTACATTACATATTTCTAATAGGGAAAAATTAGTAACCAACCAAAATTATATATACAAATCCTAACACAACTTTAAGAGTGAATAGAAGATGGATTTTAAAATACAGCCTCTAACAAAATTTAATAAAGTAGCAGGGCTATTTTTACTGTGTATACGGTTTCAAAACTATTCAACAGTTTATAGTTCTTAACATTCTTAATTATTTTGACATTATTAACACCTAAGTAATTATTAGTGTCTAATATGTGAGCAGCAATACTTGACTTATCTAACCTCTCACATTTTATGTCTCTAATATGCTCTTTATGTGTAGTTATAACTTTTCTTCAGGTTTGCCCAGTGTGCATATGCTCACATTTATTACAACTCACTTTGTAAATGCCAGATTTATCTAATATATTTTTATTTTTCGTATGGCATAATAAATATTTAAGGTTGTGATGACTTTTATACGCAACTTTTAAATTTACATTCTTAAAAATTCGTTCCAAAAGTTCAGTTAAAATTTTACCAAAAGGTAAAGTAATAAATTGTCTCTTTTCCCTAATGTCCGGAGGTAATGTAGTTAATTATTTCTAACAGTTTTATTCTTTCGCTTCCTAATAATATTGTCAATAATTTTAGGATTATAACCAATTAATTTAGCCAATGCTCCTAATCCGTCCTGACTCAATTTCAAAACGTTTTCTATCTAGAGGAATGGTAATTAATCAATTAACAAAACTAATAAAAGTTGCAATTTGTGTTGATTACAGTGGTTTGAATATTTTTAATCTATGCCCGAGGAAAATAGTTAAGTTTCTTCTTCAAACTTTGTTCAAAATTACTCATAAATATTTCGGCTATAAAAGGTAAAAGACTGTTTCCCATTGCTTTGTCACCTTTTTGTTTATAAAAATTATTATTAAATTGAAAATGACTATGACACATAACAATCAGTTAATTTCTCATATTGATCAACTTTTTGTTTTTCGACAATTTTTTGAACCAAAAACTCTCCCAACAATTCTAATGTTTCTTACAAAAAAATACTAGAAAAAAGCAAATAAACATGAAATGAAACTAAAACCTCATCTGTCAATCTATCCCCTTTCATCCTATTTACAACGTCAAGTGTATTTTTAACTGAAAATAACGTCAAATAACTTTTAAAATGCCATAATTCTCTAACTAACCATTTAGATATTAAATATGTTTGGGAGTCAATTCCAGATACAATTGTTCTAACCCCGCCCCCATCTTTGTGAATTTTTGTGAGTCAATATAACCTAGGTAAATTGGGTTAGAAACATTAAATTTTAATCTATCTCTTTTGGAAAAATTAAATCACAGGCCTTAATATAGTTTAACGAAATGAGCCTTAGAAAAAAAGGGTGGTTTTTCAGGACATTCAGGGAAACAGGACATTTGCCAAAAAAGTTATATTTAAGGCTAAAATATATAAATATATATTATAAAATAGACCATTTAACACAAAGTAATAAACGGCTTGTATCTATGGGTTTGCAGCCTCTAAGCACAGTACTCATGCAATATATTTTTCTCACATCATGACTAGTCGACAACTCGGACTACAATATACAGATGAAGATCGATATAATTGCTGAGTGCAACAGGCTATGTTTCACCTGACTTATATTAGTTAGAGAGTATGTGTTTATTTTATCATTAAAAGTAAATTTATTTAAAAGTGTATACAATATTTGTTATATGTTTATATGTTTACATAGAGGACTGTCTATATCGGCAAGAGCTATTACCATTTCCCAACAAAACTGGAGATGATGTCTTACTATTATTTCTCAAACACGTAAATACATTCATTTATCTGTATAAGTTTATAAGTTTATTAAGCGTAACTAGAATTAGAAGAGCTTTTATGCCACTAAATGTGTAGAACCCGGAGAGTGAAGGTAATTATATTCATTTATAGGTACGATATATGTTTAGACTCATAATAACCCTAACTAGATTTAGTGAGGCTAAAAGCCTGTCATGAGATATGTGGAAGCAGGAGTGTGAAGGAAAAGGTAATGATATTCATTTATCAGTTCGATATAAGCCTATACTATTATTAAACCTTACTAGATTTAGAGAAGCTTTTATTCATGAGATATATAGAAGCAGGAGAGTGAAGGAAAAGGTAATGATATTCATTTATCAGCTCGATATAAGCTTATACTATTATTACACCTTACTAGATTTAGAGAGGCTTTTATGTCATGGGATCTTTAGAAGCAGGAGAGTGAGGGAAAAGGTAATGATATTCATTTATCAAATCGATATAAGCTTATACTATTATTGAACCTTACTAGATTTAGAGAGGCTTTTATGTCATAGGATCTTTAGAAGCAGGAGTGTAAAGGAAAATGTAATGATATTCATTTATCAGTTCGATATAAGCTTATACTATTAATGAACGTTACTAGATTTAGAGAGGCTTTTATGTCATAGGATCTTTAGAAGCATGAGTGTAAAGGAAAAGGTAATGATATTCATTTATCAGTTCGATATAAGCCCATACTATTATTAAACCTTAGTAGATTTAGAGAGGCTTTTATGTCATGGGATCTTTAGAAGCAGGAGTGTGAACCAAAAGGTAATGATATTCATTTATCAGTTCGATATAAGCTTATACTATTATTAAACCTTACTAGATTTAGAGAGGCTTTTATGTCATGGGATCTTTAGAAGCAGGAGAGTGAAGGAAAAGGTAATGATATTCATTTATCAAATCGATATAAGCTTATACTATTATTGAACCTTACTAAATTTAGAGAGGCTTTTATGTGATAGGATCTTTAGAAGCAGGAGTGTAAAGGAAAAGGTAATGATATTCATTTATCAGTTCGATATAAGCTTATACTATTAATGAACGTTACTAGATTTAGAGAGGCTTTTATGTCATGGGATCTTTAGAAGCAGGAGAGTGAAGGAAAAGGTAATGATATTCATTTATCAGTTCGATATAAGACTATACTATTATTAAACCTTACTAGATTTAGAGACGCTTTTATGTCATGGGATCTTTAGAAGCAGGAGAGTGAAGGAAAAGGTAATGATATTCATTTATCAGTTCGATATAAGCTTATACTATTATTAAACCTTACTAGATTTAGAGAAGCTTTTATTCATGAGATATGTAGAAGCAGGAGTGTGAAGGAAAAGTTAATGATATTCATTTATCAAATCGATATAAGCTTATACTAATAATAAACCTAACTAGATTTAGAGAGGCTTTTATGTCATGGGATGTTTAGAAGCAGGAGAGTGAAGAAAAAGGTAATGATATTCATTTATCAGTTCGATATAAGCTTATACTATTAATGAACGTTACTAGATTTAGAGAGGCTTTTATGTCATGGGATCTTTAGAAGCAGGAGAGTGAAGGAAAAGGTAATGATATTCATTTATCAGTTCGATATAAGCTTATACTATTATTAAACTTTACTAGATTTAGAGAAGCTTTTATTCATGAGATATGTAGAAGCAGGAGTGTGAAGGAAAAGGTAATGATATTCATTTATTAGTTCGATATAAGCCTATACTATTATTAAACCTTACTAGATTTAGAGACGCTTTTATGTCATGGGATCTTTAGAAGCAGGAGAGTGAAGAAAAAGGTAATGATATTCATTTATTAGTTCGATATAAGCTTATAATATTATTAAACCTTACTAGATTTAGAGAGACTTTTATTCATGAGGTATGTAGAAGCAGGAGTGTGAAGGAAAAGGTAATGATATTCATTTATTAGTTCGATATAATCTTATACTCTTAATAGTAAGGCTTATACTTAATACGTGTTCAAATCTAGTTATATTTTCCCCTAATTATGTTGTTTCATAAATATTTGAGTTTCACTTTAGGAAAGAGTTTCCTAATTAAAATTTGGTTGAATAAAAATCCTTTTCTTTCGTTAATCAAGTGTCATTTATTAAAAGTTTTGCAACGTCTCGATAACTATAACCTTGTCCGCATTCGGACTTGAAGTACTTTGGACAAAATCATTTATTTATGTCTAGAAATTATTGATATAAAGCTATAATATAAATCCTTGAATTTTTGTATTCCAATACGTTCGGTGAATTTAATAAAGTGATTAATATAATATAAAGGTATAATACTATTATAAATAACTCTCTTATTAAAATTAATTTATTAAAGAAACTGTTAAACATGTAGGTCTATCGGAGATAAATTATATAAAAACAATTAATTTAAATTTATAAAAAAACATTATTAAAAATCCTTTCTCATTAATATCAACCTACCTCTTAAAATTTACATCACATACCGATGCTCCAAATATCTAAAACTAAAATTTCTTAATAAAGTATAACACAACACACAACATGACTAATTTAACGATAGCAATGAAGGTTACAAAGAGACCATAAAATGTCACATAAAAACAGACGTAGATGAATAGAAAATCAATACTAGGTCATCTTCCAACTTCACATTGTGGTTGGAGATGGAAATATATATCTGTAAAATGACATGTCAATAATGTATATACTAAAGAATAAATGTATAGTTCAAAATAAAGTATACAAAATATTTCAAGAGGTTTGATGATAATAAGAGAATAAGGTGTTTACGAATGTTTTGACACATTTTAATTGTTTGTATAGATTTAATTCTCATGGAACAACATATTTTATAGAATGTTTTTAATAGTTCAGTTTGACTATGAGTATTGTTCATAGTAGGTATTTTGATTGCATATTATTGTTTTATATTAACATTTTCTAGAACTAAACAATTAATTACGTCCAATGTAACTTAGGCCTTCCTACTTCAGCTGGAGAACAGTAAAGTTATCGAAACATTGGCAAATTTTTAATAAATGTTTTTTTACTCTCGAAACAACCGCATTTTCATTTAACAAAAAAGTGTGTGAGTTTAATAATCACACTGTGATTAATTACATTTTGATTGGATTTAATTTTAGAACTACACAGGTATTAAAATTGCAAGAATGGCGGAAGACTTTTACACGTCTATTGGTTTGGAACCTTTACCTCAGAACTTCTGGGATAACTCAATGTTTGGGAGGCCAGAGGATAGAGATGCAATATGCGCTGCTACTTCATACAAGTTTTTTAATGCAAAAGATTACAGGTTTGTCAGTTTTTGCTGTTTTAATTTTTGTAAATTCCATTTGAAAGTGATTATATTAATTTATGAAGACTGCCACGTGGCCATGTACTTGAAGTTTATCTTGATGTTTATTGCATTGGGTGTGCCATTCAGACCTTATTTATCACCTTGTATTGATACGACATATATTTGGGGTTTTATTGGGGTTGTTTGCGTATATTTCCTATCATATTTATTTAATTTTTGAGTTTGGAAGATTCTGTAAGAATTTATTACTTATTTATACATGTAAAGTTTAAACTTCCATACATATATAATATACAATATATATATATATATATATATATATATATATATATATTATCTCCCTACATAGATCATACTATTTTTATATCTTGCACTATTAACGGAATATTTATTTATTTATTTATTTATTTGACCAATTAGATTACAATTTTTTACTGTTATTCTTACCGAGTTGTAATATCTATTTATACATAGGCTTAAAATTTTGAGGCTATTTTTGTGAGGTTTTTAAAAGTACAACTGGAGCATGAAATACACCATTGGAAGGGTAATATTAAAATTTACCTACTCTACCTCATATTCTTCAATATAAACATTACCTTTGTATCATGGAAAAACACTTTTCCAGAAAACTCACAATTAAAATGACTTATTTGTTTTATTTATGATAAAACTGGTAAATACAATGAAATTAATTTCTTCTAACTTTTAATTTAATTTTAGATATTACACCTTTTTAAATTAATGTTGCTTTTGAATGGTTAATAATTGAGTAATGAACGGTTTTTGCTCCAAGTGCGTTTCTTTGCTTTGCACAATGAAACTCTCCTGAGAAAGTAAAGATTGTTGTTTGAAATGTGACATGGCACGGATTTTAAGCGAATTAAAAACAAATAATACAAAAAATATTTCCTAAAGGTTTTTGTACTTAGATTAACAAAAAAATTCTTTAAGTTAATATTTACCAAGTTGATATAAATATCTAGGGCCTATATAAATTTGACAGAATCCTATTATTTAGTGGCAAAGAACCAAACTAATTATTAAAATATACTAATAAAATTGAATTACTAAATTACTTACTACTTTATACAATTGTATTAAAATATTGTATTTGAAATTGAGTAATAAATACAAAGTACAGTAAACACTTTGTATCCGCGGGGGAAAGTTCCAGAGGGTTGCAAAACCACTTATAAATTTACCTTATTTTAATGAAACCTTGAGGGTTAGCTTCTGAAGGGAAATTTACATATCGGAATACAACATAACTGGTTAGGTACAGTTTTAGTAAGTAATTATGTACAGTATACAATATTATGATGGCTTAAAAACCTTAGCTATAGAGGTTTGTTTCTTATTCTTTTCGAACTCCTTTTGAACCATATCATATGGGAGCATGAGATCCTGGCGTCCTCTTTTAAACCTCCTTTCTATGAGAGGATCCGACTCCAACACGCGATACTCAATCTCCGTTGTCATTTGGAGGATCTCATCAATGGTTTTGAATAAAAATCCTGGCTTCATTTCATGATCTTTAGGATCTTCATCTTCATCTTCAGGTTGTGCGGCTCTCTCATTTTGGGTTGTCATCAAGTCCTCCCAACTCTTCCGATGTTAGTTCCTCGCTATTAGATCCGCAAAATTTACAATTGAAAATGTTTTGTAAAAATATTTAACCAACCCATCTAACACGTATCTCTCTCTCTCTCTGTCTCTCTCTCACACATACGGTGCTCAATATTTTGTCCGTCCGTGAGAGGTGTCCGTTTAGTGAAGGAATGTTAGAGGAAGCCGAATTTAAAAACTTATTACACTAGTTATTAATTACACACTTGTCCAATATATATTAGGCTACGGTATTTAACTAATAATAATGTAATTATGTATTTAATACTAATACTAATGTACTGTATTTAATTAACATTGTAGGATACCTTTTCATAAGTACAGTATACAGTACAATAAACACCGTACTGTAATTAAACATAAAATCAAAATCAAATTTTAAAAAACACTGAGACAAAGGTAATACAGTAGTGTACATTAATTTAATTTGTGAATTTCTGTAGAGCCTATCCTATGAATTTTTAAAATAAACAATATTCGACGTTTTTATTGAAGAGTGGTGGGACAGTGCTACTTGATTTTCCGAATGGATAATCAGATTGGAAATCATATTTAAACCAGCAGTGTCAGCTTTACATTGAAATGATTTTTCAAGTCCAACAGTTGCCTTTGCACAGCTGTAATGGAGGATATGGATGCATAAATGTGCTGCCGAGTTTGCCGAGGCAAGTGAACAAAAATACGATTATTTCTTCTGATTGTATACGAAGTTACTTCAGTTATGTTTTTCAGTACATTTGTCCGCATATCAGAGGTGCAAAAAACAAAAAAAGCACCATTTGCTATCTGTTGTCCGTCTATTGGCGTGTCCGTTCAGAGGAGTATATATATATATATATATATATATATATATATATATATATATATATATATATATATAATTATATACATTATACCATATTAAGTTCTACAATTACCATATTTAGTAGAATTTTTTGAACTTTTCCTTCATAGAGTAGTCGTATTTGGCGTGTACTTATGGGTATCAGTATGTTTAATGTGCTTATATACTTACAATATATCATTATATTTATGTAAAATCTTTTGTCTGTATTGTATTAATTTAATTTCTCATAACGACAATTTTTTATTTGTATATATATTAATGTATTATCCATTCTTAGCATAATACCTCTTTTTATAAACTATAAATCCTTTTTATCTTGAAAATAATTAAATAATATTTAGAAACATCTTACAAATTATTTTAAAACAAAAATTTCATTATTTTTGTAAGTATACTACTTTTTGCATTTATAATTTTTTCTATAAATGGTTTTACTTTTTTTATCTGATTTATTACATGACACTACTGAATTTCTTCCACTTTACATATAGTTAAATAAAGAGTGTAAATCATATACTAGACCGAAGTGATTTATCCCAGGTATAAAAGTTTTAGTACTTTTACATATTTTTTTCCTGTAGGATGACGTTTTGTTATCCGATTCCTGCAGACATAGTGCATGAGATGGGACATAACCATTACTACTTGGGATTCAAAGATCAGCCATGTTGCTTTAGAGATGCACCTAATGACGGTAACTATTTCCTTGTATCTGTTTAATCCATTTATAACTTTATTCAACTATTATTGTAAAAACTCAAGGTACTATGTGTTTGTCAGGGTACGATGCTTGCCAAATTCTGCCAAAAAACACAGGCATTGGAGTTTAATTTTAAAAGCCTTACACTTATATTTAAATCTTTGAGTCACTATATCTCGAGGAAAGACATGAAATATTAGCATATATAGATACTGGCATACATATAAACCTAAACATGTTTATGTATTGCAACTCAAAAATTATTTTTGTATTATTTAAAAATTTTAAATTATTGCTTTCAATATATATATTTTAGCCATTTTAAAAATGTATGTTTACATTGAACATCTTGCCTTATAAAGTCCCTAAATAGATTTTAAAATCAATTTAAACTTTCTAAAGTTTTTAAGTTCAAATTAAAATTTAATTTAGTAAAAAAAAATATACAATTTTTTTTTAAATGTTATTTGAGAATTTTAAAATCTCAATAAAATTATTTACTTAAAATTTAAAGATTTCAAGAAAAAAATACAATGCTTGTTTTTTATCGGTTTACTTTTCAACAGAAATCCTCTCCTACCTCCCTAATTGATCGGTTTTAGTGTTCTTAGATCTTTGGTCCGGTGTTTCTTGGGCAACCATGATGAACAATACATCCTTCTCTCTCCCTCTAGCTCCATATAGATCTTTCTTGGTTTAGCTGCATTCGAAAATTTCAATGTTTTTTTCTTGCGCTTTTATATTTTAATAAAATTGAGTTTTAAAATAATTTTAAAAAGCGTTTTAATTAAAGTTGGTTTAATCTCCGACTTTACTATTTTAACAAATTTATAAATTTTATTCAAATTTTCTCGAATTACACTCTAGCGGTATGAACATTTTACGCCTATTTACTTACAGTTCATTATTTGCCTTTAAACTTCACTTTATAATTTATTATTAATGCAAATTTGTATGATGTATATTTTAAAAATTTGTTATGACAAAGCGCTTTGAAAATAAATGTTAATTTTTCGGTTTTAGGGGGAGTAACCCCTAAAACCACCCTGGGAAAACACGACATTCATCCTGGCGTCACCAATCGTGTCATTACCCGCACATTGTTCTACTAAGCACTCACAGTTTTAAAAATAAATTCCAAGCGTGCGCCCTCCAGCAAGTTTCAGACTAACGCTAGTCTTAGCGCCCCTTGAGCTAGTGTTTATCCCGTACTCGGCATTTGTTCACCAATGAGTTTTTAATCCAGGTCGTTTGATTGCAGCCGTTTCCCCCTCTCTCTACTCAATAATGAAGAAATCTGTTCCCAATTGTATGTTCCTAGCTTTCATTTGGTATACCTAACTGAATTTGTCTTCTCTTCCAACCTTCTAAGATATTTTCCTCCCAACCCAATGAATTGTTGATAGTGTTTCAACGAGAAATTTTGTGGTTACACGATTAATCACGACCTTTATTAACCGGCAACTAAATATGCGTATCCCAAAATGACCTTAATTACATTAACCATTAGAAATTTCATTTGACTATTTGGTTTTAGGTAAGTTATAGGTTAACAATACTGTTTGCCGCTACTATCATTCCTAATTGAAACACTTTAAAAGCATCCTTCTGGGAATCCTTTACACACGTTTCACTCTCCATAGATTAATTTTTTCCATCCTCAGTTGAAATACCAAAAAAGGCTTGGAGTACTGAGCTACCAGACTAACCTAGAGATTTAATTGAAACAAAAAAAAATAACCTAATAGTATCTATATCAGAAATGGTGTGTTAAATCTGAATATCGATTAAAGTGGTGGGTTATTATGTACACACACATACACACACACACACACACACACACACACAAACACACACACACACACACAAACACACACACACACTCACACACACTCACACACACACACACTCTCTCTCTCTCTCACTCGCAAACCCCCTTCCCACAAACACACACACACACACTTACACGCAACTCCCCCCCCCCACACACACACTCACACACAACTCTCCTTCCCCCCCCCCCCCCACACACACACTCACACGCAAACCCCCTCCCCTCCCACACACACTCACATGCAACCTCCCCCCCACACGCAAAACCCCCCACACATACACTCACACGCACACATACACTCACATACACACACACTCACACGCAAAACTCCCTCCCCACACTCACACGCTAACATGAAATATTAATAATTATAAATCTAACAGACTTTAAATCAAAACATGTTCAGATATATCAAACTGAGAAATTATTTTCGTTTTCATACAATTCAACTTATTCCCTTTAATAATTTCATTTTAAGGCATTTTGAAAATATATATTTACTTCGAAAATTTCACCTTATTAAAATCATTGGAAAAAGTTTTAAAATCAAATAATTTTTTCTATTGTCTTTTAGAATACTTGTTTTTATTTAAAATTTGTTTTTTGAAATTTATTCAAAAGTTTTAAAATCTCAAATAACTATATTTAGTTAAACTTTAAATTTGAAAGACAATCAAAGACAGAGCTAACCTTTTTTCACGGCCACGGGAATCCTTTCTTTGAATCAGCGCTCTGAATATTAAAATTCACTGTCGACTCTTTTTATCTCAAAGATTTAATTTATTTTGTATTAACAGAAGCAGTTTTTACTTAGAATAAAGTTAAATAGCAAATCACGGTTCTCAAATGTTCTTGTTGTTTTGATTAAAGTACATAAATTATTCTTCTAACACAAATTTATAACATTAAATAGAAAAAACATTATAACATTATTATGAAAAATCTTTATAACAACTGGTTTCATTTCATATTCATTATTTTATTGTTAAAGACATTTAATTTTCAATTTACATTTGTGCCCCGAAATATAAATCTAAAAGATTCGTAACAGGTTTATAGGATGTTCCTTATTACATATTTTTAATACTGGTTGTATGATGTAATTTTAATGGACATTAAATCAATGTTATTAACCAAGTTAAAGCTGTTTTTATTTTAGATTTCCCTATTGAAATTCTCCTTAAATGTTTCTTGTTGAATTTAAATATATAATTTTACTATTGAAATTGGATTTTATTTGTCTTAACTTGTTAAATTTCACCTTGTAACTATTTTATGAACTTTAAGCTTGATATTAGTAATTTTTATTTGAATAATTTATATTTAATCTCCACTATTTAGATACTTTTCCAATAAAAGTATTTTGCTCATATATTTTTTATTTTAATAAAAAATCATTTTTATAATAATTTTTTATTTAATGAAATCTGTATTTATAATTTTGAAATTTATATTTAAATTATTAAATTGTGTTTTTGTTATTAAAATTTTGACTTACTCCAAAAATCCTAATTGCATCGCTCCTCTACTCCCAACGTTTGTTCCCTGGAGTCTGGAATGTTCTAGCGGACGTAAATCAACGATTTTAAGGCCGTCTTTAATACTGATTAGTTATATTAAAAAATTTTATATTTCGAATCGTTGCGGTTGAAGAGCTGGCCATCTCTACTTCCATCTTGGGCTATGGAATAAGGCTTAGACTTTGGAACGGCATCTGGCAGTGCTTGGTTAAGGATGTCGAAAAGGATACGTCCGTCGTGGCCTAGCGTTGAATTACGTAACCATTCTCCTAAAACGGGGTCCCCACTTTTTCGTTTCGTTAGCTAAATCCAGCCCTAAATACAGTGACAGGAGCATTTATCATTATTGGGAAGGGGATGAACTTGTGTGGCCTGATGTTGTCTATTCAGAAGTCTGATGTAGAGACAAAGGATCTACAGGCTGGTTTTTTGGGCATTGTAACAACTCGTAAGAATATATTTTGGTATTTCTTCGTTGGGGTAAAATGTTCAGTGCTTTTTGAAGTTTTTTGCTAGGCTACTGGCTGGATTCTATCCTGAGAGTGTTGAGTGGTTGACTAAATAGCGGTTTGGCTCATCATGGGGTGTTCTTGACGTAAAAGAGGATTTAAATAGGCCAACGGGAGGTCAGGTACTTGTATGGGCACGGTAATGTGAGAATTTTTGTTTTTAGAAAAATCAGAAAGGGCGGAGTGGTCAGGCGAATGAACGACCGTTCTGTCTGCTACATTTATAGATACGTATTCCCATCGTGGTACCTGGGCGTTAAGATCTAAGATTGAATTGTTGCTGTGGGCGTAAGTTCCCGTTTTAGTCCGTTGTTTGGCTTGTAGATACCAATTATTTTAAAATGGGTTTCGTTTTCCCAGAAAACTTCACATGAAGTAAACATATGTATTGTTTCGATTTTGTCACGGATGTCAATATTTCGGGTATATTAGTTATAAATGTTTTGAGTTTCTCAAGCAAGTTGGAAACTATTGTAAATCAAAATAGTTACATAGTTTAACTCCGCATTAGGAACTGAATATTCGTTCCAAAATAGCGTAATTCGTTAACTTCTATCTGACCTCAAAAATGTACTCACTGACAAATATGCCTTATTGTAGGTTATACCTTATAAAAAAAATTTTCAGATGGCGATATTGTGATTGAAAATAATATTGTAAACAATAAAACAATTAATGTGTCTATTTCAGGATTAGATGAGAGCATTGCTGATTCAATGACAATACAACTTTCATCTAATAAATTTCTCGCAAGGCTTGGACTTTTAAATAAATCTCATGTAATTGATAATGAAGAAAAAATTAACTCCCTTTTTCACTTGGCAAGAGAACTAGTAAACCAGTTGCCATCTATGTTAGCCGTGGATCTTTGGCGTTAGAGTATATTCAGGGGAAATACTCCTGTAAATGAATATAACAAAGCCTACTCGAAGTACAGGTAAAATTATTATTGATTACTAAGTTTTAGAAAAATCTTTTTTTTAACTCTTCAAGGTTTTCAAAATTATTTTATTATAAATACGAAAGACTTATTAAGAAAATTTGTTTCGCTACTTAAGGAAATTATTAAGTTTAATGCTGCTTAAATGTGTGAATGCAGAGGGTAATTTTAGTTACATATGTGGTGAAATGACATTTAGCCCTTAGAAACGGGTTGTCAGCCCTCACTGGTAAAAACTGGTACTCACCGTTATTTTGGTGTAAAGAGGTGATCTTGATCAATAATGGGCAACTCCTGTTTGTTGCAATTTCTATGATTATAAGAGAGTTGTTTGTTGCAGTTAAAGAAACAAGCAGTCTAATAGCAGTTAGCTAGACCCAACAGATAATTAATAGGTCGGGTATTTCTGCAATACTCTGCCTGTCACAAATGGCTGGTCGATGGAAGAAAAGTGGAGTACCCAAATCTTCCATCGGCCATTAAACCTTTTCTGCATTTACACATTTTAACATTACCAGTACAACACCCCAACCCAAAAGAAATGAGGAAAGGGATTCTAAAAGGAAACATAAAGCCTTTGAGGGAGAAAACCATAATAAAGCTGGCTCTTCCCTTGACCCAAAAATTGATGTAGATGACTGGGAGGACCCTTACAAACTAAATAAGGGTGATTTTAGGGATATATTTCATGATCTTGAATTGCTGAGAAATAAGGCCGATCTTTTGCATCCAGTCTTCAGCAATGTCATCTCCTGCAACCAGGTGTCAATGTAACTGAATGTAGGAACTGTTAGAGAGGCTTGCCTCCTCTTTCCGTAAGAAGAAACATCCTAGTAGCTTGCGCTAATATTAACGGAATGATGAAATATATGAGTTTTTTCTCACGACCCAGTTGATTGGAGACTATAGACTCTACAAAATTGAGTTTTAAGCAGTGTTACTGCATAATGGTAACATTTACCCTTCTATTCTAGTTGGTCATGCAGCCTGGTGAGGTAAATATATAAAGTGAGCCTTTGGTAGATCCTAAAGTTATCACTTTACTCATTGGAATGCCATTGGGCTACACCAAACACAGGTGCTTCTTATACATGTGAGATAGGTGAGATAGGAAGTCTCATTACAGAGTATTTGAAAAGCTAAACGTAAACTCAAGCCTGGTGAGGTAAATGTACAGAGTGAGCCTTTGGTAGATCCTAAAGTCGTCCCTATACCTCCCTCAAACTTCAACCCGGAACTAATGATGAACTTCGTAAAAGCAAGAGATCACGAAGGTCAAGCTGTAAGTACTTAAGAGGAAAGTTCAAAAGACTGCGTGACGCTGAGGTCAAAGAAGGAATTTCGTTGGACAGCAAATTCGCGAAATTTTTTAAAGATCCTAGTTTTGATCAAATACTGAAAGGAAAAGAGTGCAGCTTTGGATGCATTCAAGTGTTGCATGGATATCTTGGTAACAGGAGATACAGTAGCTCTCCACAGTTGGTTCAAAGAAATGCTTGAAAAATACTGTACTCTGGGTTGTAATATGTCGTCATCCACTCCCACTCCGTTATTCTCCCTGGGAACTGTGGAGTGGTTAGAGAAGAGCATTGGGGAAAGATTTCATCACGACATTACTTCAATGGAACTGAATTATGAGGGCTGTTGGAATGAATTAATGCTATACTCTGCAGATGTGTTCACTACTTGGTGTACAAAAGGACTCCTTCACATTAGGCCACCATTTCAGCCATTGGGAGACCGGTATGTTATGAATGAATCTCATTGTAAGTAACCAATATTGACAATATTGTACGTCATATTGTGCAATAATTATAATAGTGACTTTTTTTCACCATGCTACTTTAAAAGTTGGAAAAAACCTGATAGATGGTAAGGTTTATGTATTATAAATCCTAAAAAATGTGGCTAATCATAAACGTTCATTGACATACTATAAAAATATTCAGAAATCGGTCTAATAAACTAAGGAAACACTCCAAAACCATTTTGTCGTTCTTTGTTAATGACAATGCAGCATCAGACAATGCTTAGAGCAACACTGACCAATTGTTCCCATATAGTGACCGAAATACATTCACATTAACCGAAGTCGTGTAAGAGTGAAAACGATAATGCTAAAGCTTTTTTATTATCCTCACAGATAAAATTTAAATCCCATCACTGACATAACATTTAGATATTTTCATTATAATGGATTACTAGTATGCCTCCTATTCATGAGCGTGACAAAGTAAATTAAATTTAAAAAAATTCTTGTCTCGGTGTGGTTAAATGAAAACATAAGTCTTGAATATTCTTCTACAGAATCCTTGTTTACCAAAAAAAGTGACCTTTTGATGGCTGATCCCCATATCGAATCGTACCACATTGGTCTAGATTCAAGGTTTGCATTACCCAATCAAAATATTGAAAATCAACCACATAGCGTGTAATGAGAGTTCTCCTTCGAAATGTTAAAAACAGTCTTCTTTATTGCTAAATATAACAAAACATAACACACTCATCTCACAGCCTTTATTATAAAACTTCTACAGAAAACATAAAAAAGTATTTCAGTAACATTAATAAAATTTTTCAGGAATGAGTTTGAAGGAACAATTCTTTTAAAAAACCGTAGTGAGGATGGCATAGATGCAATAGAACAGCAAAATATAATATTCGATGATCCAGTTATTAGGTAAGTAGATTATTTAGCTACATATTCTTAGCAAAAAAGTCAGTTATACGACAAAAAAAACCCGCCACACACACGCACACTAGGATGAGTGTGTATAGATTGAATTGTTATTAGGGATTGGCGTGTGTGTGTGTGTTTGTGTGTGTGCGTGTGTGTGAAAGTGTAATAAAGTGTATAACAGTAACGTAAGTGTGTATTTTTAGCTGAGGTACCGCGAGGGACGCCAACCCCTCTTAGTAGGTTCGGCTAGTCCTCCCCCCTGCGGAGCACACACACACAGACACACACACACACACACACACACACACACACACACACACCTATACGTGTATATGACGACTTGGCCGGACTCAATGGCTCTTAAGCTGTCTCTTAGACTTAGTGAAGTAATCATCGTGAAATTTTGTATATAGTTGATAAATAATGGTATTAGCAAACACATCTTCTTTTATGTAACTTGAAATTTACATTCACATGGAATACATCTCTTCCCATGACGCATTGACGGTGTGCACAATCAATTGTCCTTGGTTCGTTATGAGGATTCTGCCTGACTATTATTGAACTGATACATCACTTACGTACGTGCCTGACCCATCGTTGTACAAGTCTGTTATAATAAGAAGTTGAGATAATGTCTAGTAAATGCAACTAGACTAGTGTAAATGTTGGGCTAGTGTAGTCTGAGCGGCAAGCCTTAGAGATAAGGCCAAAGTAGGTTAGATTTGCGGAATAAGATAAATAAAATATGCATATGAACGTCTGTGCGAACAATCTCCCGTGGAACATAGATTCGATTAAATACAGCCCTTGGAATCACAGACGCTAGAACTATTAATCGGGCTTGACTATCCAGGCAGGGGTGGTGGAAAATTTTGTTAGACCTACACATCCAGCTAACCAGAAAATACAAATTTTTACGTTATGGATGACAGGTATTTTGCTTCCTAAAGACATTTCTCTGAACTCTTGACTAAAGACAACTAAGAGGCTATTTAAAACCCCTGGATGAATGACTTGGCTCATTTTAATCATTCGGAATGTGTAAACGAAGAATACCTCACATGTTGGAAAGATCTCACTGCTCATTCCTCAGCTTGGGGGCTAATTTAACATTTTCCACGTGAGCACGAATAGTCACACGACTTGAATCTGAAGTCGCGATGAGACTAAGCTTTTATGCAGCCGCTACTAGCCAGCCACTGCCAATAATGCAAGTGAGCGGCGAAGGGGAAAGTATTGACATTAGGAATGTACGAGGGCAGTAGTAGCCGTTAGTACTCTGCTGTTGTTATCTTGAAAACGTTGTGTGATAGGTGCCTATAACATGCCTTTGTTGGTGAAAGTTGTGAGATTTTTACACGATAGTTAGTTGTGATAGAGATGTTAAGAGCGAAATAAAGGGAGAAGTGGGTTATAAACACTTCTGAAAAAGAGCACAACCCATGTTTGAAGTACTTTTGTGTGCGGCAAAGATGCCAATTTATGTGTATAGATTACCTATTTATTTAAACAGTTTACATTAAAAATGTTCTGAAGGGTTCACCAAATGAAATTATAGAGGAAATTATTGTTTGTGCAAAGCATGGACTTTTATTGAATTTTTGTTTTTTCAGCTACTTCATACAACCTTTACTTGAGTTTCAAATTTTCGAGACTGCATGCATAGTATCAGGAGAGTTTTATCAAAAAAATCCCACTAAAAATCCATTACATGAATGTGATCTTTATGGGAAGAAGGAAGCCGGAAAGGTGATGACGTAAGGGTATTATAATTATTATATAACATACCAGAAAAAATAGTGCATACTCTTTAGTAAGAGTTCAAATAAAATGAAATATTCTTTTCTTGTATTGTTCCTAGCTGTTTTACTTTGCTCATCTCTATCTAGGGAGGTGATAAACGTTTCTAATCAACAATTATTCTAAAGAAACAAGCTTTCTTATAAGTTGAGGCTTTTTCACCTTCTGTATGTTAAATTCTTCTTGATATTTCAAGTTCTTACAACTGGAAGGAAGAATATGGTGGATTACTCCATTATTGTTTATCCACTAGTGCAAAGAAAGCTCTAATAAATACCATTTCTATGTCATCTCAGACTAGCTTCCATTTAGACGGTCTTTCCAAACCCTCAGGCAACACTGCTAGGATATCTATATGCTTTACTGTAAATACTCCTATTCTCTAACGAAATTAGTGACGTGTTTCAGATTATTATGAAGATAAGGCTTTAGATAAGTTGACAAGTCCTACATTCCTCACTTCAATACTATAATATTACCAACTACTGGCAACTGTGATTAGTTTATGCAATGTATAGGTGTTTATGGGTTTATAGAGGTACATTTACTATAGGTAAGCCAAGAAAAAAGAACTTAATCTGGTAGAAAGTAATCCCGATTATATAGAAGATGGCGATAAATCGGGAGTACGAGATTAAATTGATTTAATTACAGATTTTATTGTTTTTTTGTGAAAGGTATTGATATACATAATATAACAAGATGGCATGAGCCGTATCTACAAAACTAGTAATATTTGTTCACCTATGTTAGCTTAGAAATTTTAAGATAAAAGCATCTAATCAGAGAGAAACTAATATACTATCAGCATAGCATTATAAATCAGGAGTTTGTGGCATGATGTGGACATAAGGGTCAAATATGATTATCAGAAGAACTATTTCAGTAAATAATGTTGTTAGAAAGTTAACATCTGATAATGTCGAGAAGCTATTAAAACTAGACTATTAGTTTTTATTAACTGACACATTTCAGGTACCATTGACTAACTGTAAGCTAGTCGTAAGTAAGCCTAATATATATAAAACTACTTTGCCATAATCAATATATTATTTAAACAAATATATATATAAAGAACATTGTCATTACAAATGTATTTGTAATTACTGTCAAGGGGTTGTTTGAATGAGATTTTTTCCATTTATATAATTCCATTGTAAATAATTTTTTTTAGTTGTTTCTATTCCCGCCATCATACTTTTCTATTTGCGCTGAGTTTCTACATAAGTACAGTGGCTGCGTTTACTAGATTCCAATAAACGCTATTTTTTATTTATTCTTTCCTCCCATTTACAGAAAACTTTATTACCATAAGATTACACAAGACCACTCAAGTGCTAGACCAAAATACGACAGGTAAAGTGAATTTGTTATGCGAATTGGGTGTTGCCAACGAGAGTCAGTATTTGTGCATCCGGTCTTACATTTAACCTCTATTTGTTTCTTCCAGAAACATGTGGATTTTCACAGCGATTATAAAAGTATATATAGTAAAATAACATATTTTATATTTATATACAATTAACCTTACAGGGTTATATATAAAGTGTTGTGCAATTAATGTAAGTGTTATATTGTTGGTTACATTTGCGACTTGATTATTAGTTCAAAACATTTTTGATTACATATTTAATATTTAACATACAGACTAAATAATAACTACATTTTACTAATATAATTTTAAAATAATTTCTATTAATAATTGTAATGTTGCCTTAACAAAAAACATTAATTTATTTGAAAAACGTAAAATTCAACTAATGAATACAAACTGTAATATATACTTTAATAAATAATATATTAATAATTATATAATACTAAAATACGCAAAAATTACAATAAAGAACAAAATTAATTTAGCTCAAAAACATGTAAACAAGCCGAAAAATTATGGGTTAAGAGTGTAATAAAATACTTGTATAAAAAGAAAAATACTTTAACTATTAAAATATATAAGCTACATATAAAATTAGCTTCTATAATGCATAACATAAAATGGGAAGAAAAATTTAATAAAATCAATTTATTTATAAATAAAATTAGAAATATAAAAATAAATAGAATAAACAAGAAAGGTTAAACAATTGAGATTAGAAAAACAAATAAAAGATGTACCTGAAATTATATATCATAATTTTCACCCTAATGTAGTTAATCTATCAAATGCTGGATTTAATTATAATGAAATAAAACTACTTGAAAACAATAAAACCAATATAAAAACAGACATAAATAATAATATTAATAATATTATAATAGATACAGAACTAGCTATTAGTAAACCAATTACAAGCTTACAACAAAATACCAGAATCGAAGCAGCTTATGAAATTAAAAAATTGATTAAAAACAATACAGATAAAACACATAAGAAACAATATTCAGAAATTAAAGATTAAAAACAAAAATTACAAAATAATAATCTTATTACAGTAAAGGCAGATAAAAGTAATGCTATTGTCATTATTGATAAAAATGAGCACATAACAAAAACAGAAAAATACATACATGATAATCAATTTTGGCAAATATATAAAGATCCTACAAATAAATTTCAAAATAAAATAAAAAATATTGCAAAATCTTCATATAAATTATTCAATAAAAATAATATCAGCAACTATATAAATGATAATACGAAAATCCCAATATTGAATGGACTTACATAAAATAGATAAACCAATAAGAACATTAATAAATTTTATAAATGCTCCGTCTTATAAAATATCAAAAATGATAGTAAATATTATTAAAGATAAAATGGAACTAAATAATAATCATACTATCATAAATTGTATTAATCCTATTGAAAAACTAAATACAATTGAAATTATTGAAAATACAAAATTAATATCAATAGATATAAAAAATATGTATACAAACATACCTATAAAAGAAACTCTAGAAATTATAAAATCTAAATTAGAACATGAAAAAAAAAATGAACACTAGAAATTTTAAATACACTCAAAATATAATTAAATCAAAATTATTTTTCATACGATGACAAAATTTATAAACAAGAAGATGGTCTTGTTATGGGCTCGCCATTATCAAATATATTATCTGAAATATTTTTAAAACAATTAGATAATAAAATAAATGATATTATGAAAATATATGATAAAAATTATTATTGGGTTCACTATGTAGATGATGGAATGTATATATAAAACAATAATAATATAAATGTATCAAATATGTTGGATATAATAAATAAAATTAATAATAAAATCAAATTTACTTATGAAATTGAAACAAATAATAAAATAAATTTTCTAGATTTAACAATAATAAGAAAAAAATGAAAAATTTGAATATATAATATACCGTAAACCAACTTTAACAATCCAAATTATACCAAATAATTCTAATCATCCATATAATCAAAAAATGGCTGCTTAATATAACTTATTATATAGAGTGCATAAAATACCCCTTACAGAAGAAAATAAAGTAAGAGAAAAAAACGTAATTTATCAAATTGCATTAGAAAACGGTTAGAAAAAGAAAACTTTTGATAAACTTAATTATAATATTTTTAATAAACAAAATAATAATTTAATTTACAAAAATATTAATAATACAATATGGACTTCATTTTTTATTTATAGGCCATGAAATAAAAAATATCACCAAATTATTTAAAAATACAAATATCAAAATTGCATACAAAACTAATAACAAAATAATAAACATAATAAATAACAATAATAAAACAAATAATATGCATGAAAAAGGTGGTGTTTATAAATTAGAGTGCGTAAACTGTAATATAGGTCAAACCAAGAAAAAATTAAATGAAAGATATGAAGAACATTTGAATGCCTATATAAATCCACAAATTTATTAATCAAATTTTGCAAATCATTGTATTAATAATCAGCACAAATTTCCAAATATAGAAAATATGACACTTGTAAAAGAAATTAATAAAGGATTAAGAATGAATATATATGAAGCATTCGAAATATATAAATACAGTAACAATAACAAATTAATAAAAGAACAAATACAAATACATTCTAAATTTGATACTATATTCAATGTCTATAATGTTACAGCAACAAAATAAACTTGGACATTTTTATAAATTTAGCAACAATTGTTTTTCTAATTTAACATATGTTTTAGGAGTATAGCTTGCATTATTCTATTTTTCATTCCTGATGATGTTGATACTGTTTACCAACGAAAAGCTTTGAATATAAATTAATAAATATTCTTGTATTTGAGTAACTTGAGTTGTTTTAAATTATTAAACAAGAAAACATATTATATATATATATATATATATATATATATATATATATATATATATGTGTGTGTATATATGTGTGTGTGTGTATGTGAAAGTATGTAGTTGTATGTGTGTGTGTGTGTGTGTGTTTTCTATAATAGGGAGAACCTATAAGTTTTATCTTAGCTAAACTAGCCTGAATATATAAGCTAGTCCCAAACGGGTCTGCTAACTAAATTTCAACTGAACCAGTATTGATTAGGTCGAATAAGCGTTAAAATTATCTGAAATTACGCAGTACTTGATGATGTTGGTACTGTTTACCAACGAAAAGCTTTGAATATAAGTTAATAAATATTCTTGTATTTGAGTAGCTTGTGTTGTTTTAAATTATTAAACAAGAAAACATATTTTATATATACATATATATATATATATATATATATATATATATATTTGTGTGTGTGTGTGTGTGTGTGTGTATGTGAAAGTGTGTAGGTGTATGTATGTGTGTGTGTGTGTGTGTGTGTGTGTTTTCTATAATAGGGAGAACCCATAAGTTTTATCTTAGCTAAACTAGCCTGAATATAAACTGCTGGATAGATTTATAGAGTGTATATAGTTTATGGATCGGTGGCGCACGCAAAGGAGGGGTAGAGGGAGCCCGAGCACCCCCCTTAGCATTAGAAAAATTATAAAACGATAAGAAAAATATTATATCTTTAACGGTAATTTAGGTGTAGGGTAATACGAAGGGCAATAGAAAACAATATTTAGCCTACTTGTAAATTGAATTCGTTGAGTCAGTAATTCCTCTAGTGAATGGACTGTAATAGCGTATATTTATTCTAAACGCGCCATCCTCCATAGGATAAAATACATGCTTTTATTACTTTTATTTTTTTATGAAGTATCCTGTTTTAAAAGGCATAATAGGTTTTAAGTAAAATTAAAATGTTAGCAATTTTTAAATGTTTCGTTAGTTCTAAAAAACATTCGCTTTGCGGTATAATACGCAGTTGTCGAGTTGACACCTAAGATTTAACAAAATTACCATTGAAATTACTTGTTAACTATTGGGAAATATTGAAATTAGAGGATTGTTTAATGATTTAACACTTATTTAACTTCCGTTTGTACAATATGGCTGTTTCGGCGTCTGTTAACATTCCTCTGCAATCGTCAGAGGGCATCACTATAGTAGGATCGTTAGTTAAAGTATAACTGCTTAATAAATAGGAGGCTTAACAAAATCCATAAATAGGCCCTAACATATAATTAGCTATGTTGAAGATTGTCAAGGTTTAATTAGACCTGTCAGTTTAAAACACGTTTCCAAAATGTCATGACAGAAGAGCAAACAGTTTCAGTAAAATTGTCCATATTTCGGTGTAAAATCTGAGACCTTTATAAAAATTCAAATCAACCTATAACAACAAATATCCCATATATTTCTTAAAGGTTGGTTTGTGTTTACTGTCCATAGTCTTAGAATTTAGACGGTAATAACAAAATGTTATTTGATTGTTATAATTTTGCGAATAGCAAAAAAAACAACACAAATTCAATGAAAGTCAATGGTTCAGGAATCAAAATGTAAAAACGCCCAAGGGACTCGTCGAACAGTAATAAACAACCTGCTATACTATGACATACAAAACAGATTTAGTCTCAATCGGAATCTTTTTTATGCTGCATATGCTTAAAACGTAAGTTTTAGAGTGGTAAAAATTCAATATTTTCTACGGGGGTGAACAAACCGACCCTCTAGGCCCTGTTGCAGCTCTAGCCCCCTGACACAATTCTGGGTGCGCCCCTGCTATGGATTCAACGGTGACAGCCAGTAATTATTGAACTACTATCATATATATGAATGAATTAAACAAAATATATAAAATCCAAATGACCACATGAAATTATTCCATTACTAGATACCAAAATTTAATTTAATACGCTCTTTATATATAAATTTATTCAAGTTGTGTTTATTCCCAGTACTTATTTATCATCCAGATGCTTAAGAGAAAACATGATTATTACAGCATCTTGAACATTCATGGATAAAGAACTCAGAGATAAAAACATAGTTATTTCCATTTTTATTGAATGAATGGAACAATGTAATAAATGTGTTTTTGAATAGAATTACAATTTCATATGTACATTTTTAGTTGTGAGATCCGTCATACGTAAAATTAGAATAGCTAGGCTTTCAAACCAGCCTTGAAACTCGCATTGGATTCAAGTTTACAACAGCTGGTTGTTGCATGAAAAGCTTTATTTGTAAATTCAAAATTAAATAAAAATAATACAACAGTGATGGATGTTGTTATCAATGACAATAACCATAAATAAGGAGATTTTACTGTAAATGTTTAATAACATATGTTTATACTTATATTAAACAACAAGATACGTTTCCTTGTAATATAATAATTAATAAAAATATTTCAAATACAAGAATTGTTTTAATTTATATATTTTAAAAGATTTATATTTGAAACATCCTTAAATTATACCAATACTTGTATTTGAAATATTTTTATTTACTTACATATATTACTTGTAAATATTTTATAAAAAGTAACCAAAATAAAATTTATCTCTTTTGATCCAAATATTGATTGACATGATTTTTTTATTACTTGTTATAAAAGCATTTGGTAAAGAGTTTTAAATGTTCTCACAAGATAGCGGCATCAAACAATGTCCAGTATGTAATGTGCTGCTACCTATTTGACAGCTTAAAAAACTCTATATGTGAATTGATAAAAACAGTACTTAATATTTTTTTTAATATATATATTTACCCGGGTCTGAGCCCCCAAAACCCGCCCAGCCCTCGTGGCAGCCAACCTCTAGCGAGCTACCTCCGTCTCACATGCGCATGCGGTTAGTATCCCTACCGCGAGTGAAGGAAACGGAATTGATTCCCCATGTACCAAGCTCATAAGCTCTTTCCATGCATAATCAGGAGATAGTGAAATGAAAACGGAATGTGTCGCGTTAAGAGCGGGACGAAAAAACCTGGCAAGAAAAAACCCTGCTAGGAAAAATCCCGCGACAGATCATGCAGGAACCCTGGTGGCTTGGATCACCTAATTCTAAGGAATAAGGAGACGTATTACCTTGCAAATACCTTGTTAATGAGTCTATGGCAGCAATGACATGCACCTCTTCATCTGCTGCCCACTCGAAACTGAAAAGGCATGCAATCAAATTAGTACTTCCGTTGGGGCTAAGCTGCGGCCCTGGAGATATGGCTCATAGTCACCTGGAACATAACTGTGAAGCAGAATTTATTAGTATGTATATTTTATTTTGGTGTGAGCTAGGCGGTCAGTAAGGACAGCGGCCGTCTGTGTGAGTCGTGGGTGGGGTCATATCTACTCAGTGAGGAAATGAGTGTTGATGTTGTATGTGCGTGAGCCTGTTTGTAGAACATGTTGCTAAGTGTGGGAGGTGTTGTTTGACGAAAGGCACTTTTAAGTCAGTGTGAAGCAGTGTTATTCTTGTACATCTCGGTGGCTTCGTGATTATTCGCAAAACCTTGTTTTGGAATAACTGTAGTCTGCGTGTGTTACCTGCATGGCCCCAGACGGGAAATGCGTAAGTGAGTATGCTGCGCAACATAGATTCGTATATAGTAGTGGCCGCCCGTAGTGAAATTGGGCTTGTTCTGTTAAGCATAGGATATAGTTGTGTTAATCTAATTGTTGCTTTTTTCAACGTGTTGGTAATGTGAGGGTCCCAAGTCAGGCTTCTGTCGAGTATGACTCCCAGATATTTGACCTGGTTCCCCCAGTGAATGTCCTCGCCTAATAGTTTTAGTGGTGTGTTGAGTTGGTATGTCCTACGTTTGGAGAGAAGCAAAGCCTGGCACTTGGCCACGTTCACCCTAACTCTCCAGTATACTCCCACCCTTTCCTGTTTGTTCTGGAATGTTTGTGATAGTTTTAGATGTTTTAAAGGCAACTTTGTATTTGAGTTTTCAGAATGTATGAGGTATTTTTGTTACGTTTATTGTCGTTATAAATACCCGTTGTGTACTTTTATTTCTGTGTATTATTAATCTGTGTATTATGTTATGTGTGAGTCTCAGTTTATAAATTCAATGTATTTAATCGTGTTGAGTTAGTTTCTTCTGTTTTCTCTGTTCATGGATTTGCTGGTTAGTCTCTGGAAACTGCGTGTTTGGGAGAGGTTGAAATTGTTCTACCCACTCTTCAATTAGTACATCTAAGAATCCTCAAAATATCCAGTAACGTTTTCCATCATACCCTCAAATCAAGCATAGCGCTATAACGAAATTCTTTTATGAAATAGAAGACCCTTAAAATCTAGAACTACTCGTGGACTGAAACAGCATATCATCAACACAAAGGATAGGGCCCTGGTTTTGCCTAAATCAAATAAGTGCTATACACTGGGTCTTCGATGCTGAAAACTGAAGTCCGTAGACCATATTTGCAATCTATTAATAACAATTAGAAGGGATCTCTCCGCTGATGCTATATTTCGAGCAGTAACAAAATTACAAAAATCCTTTACAGACCGGAAACAGTGGATCGGGGTCAGTAAGTATGACTTTTTTCCTGATGAAAAACCAATTTTAGTTATCATCGCCAAACTAAAGTACGGGCTAAAAACTAAAATTTCAGTAATATAAAAATAATAAAATATATAACAAAGAAATATTATATTGTCTCAAACAAGCAAAAACAATTACTATAAAAATCCTTAACACTAAATATAAAAAAATAAATAATATTGTACAAATTATAACCAACATTACAATAAATAAACATCCATTAAAGAACCAAAAACCCCACACTATTCTCGGTTCAAAGCTGAATCCATCAAGATACAGGATAAGCATCTGGTACTGCTTAGGACGACTAAATACTACATACTGGATCTTCGAAGCAGAGAATTTGCAATCTGTAGTTATCGACCATTTCTGCAATCTTTGAATTACTATTTGAAAGGACCTTTGCTTAGTTGTCATGTTTCGAACCGGTAGATACGTTAAAGAATAGTCTACAAAAAGAAAACAGTTTACCAGAACTTCTTTGTAAAGACATAATGTTCTTTGTAACCGCAAATAGAGTGACGCTCAGCCCCCCCCCTGTGGGATAACATTCTCCTGTCCATACCATTTAAAAATGTGTTACTTACGCCAATGGGGAAAATCCTATTTCATACAAAATGAATGCTAGGACGTTACCTTGTACACCCCATAACTTGAAAATATAAAGAATTTCTCTTTTCCACGCCTTCCAAAAGAGAAACATTTTACATAGCAGATTCTAACAACACCAATTGGTCAATAGGTGAATATCTTTGCCGGAAACCACACTGTCAGCTGCGAAGAAGTTTGTTGGTTGTTAGGTACTAGACAAAACGGCAGTGGACCATCTTCTCCAATAGTTTTTCACAAAGCGCTTTCAACCCCATAAGACCTGCGCAAATAACCGTTACACCAGAGCTCGCGTAGGGTAATTTTTTGTACCAACTAATTTTTAGGACAATATCAGTAAAATAGTTGGTGTGAAAAATTTAAAAAAATATGCTACAACTAACAAATACAAAAACTTTATTTTCATACGCGTTTCAACGACAATTTGTCGTCATCCTCAGTGATGCTACACAAATCAAATTCAAATTGAAACGCGTATGAAAATAAAGTTTTTATATTTGTGAGTTGTAGCATATTTATTCTTTAATTACATTTAGTCATAATATAAAATATATGAAGAAACTCATGCATTATGATTCCGTTTTGTATATGTAAAAACACTCCTCACATACTTCAACTAAATGGTATTTACAAACACTTTTCCCACAACTAGCACAGGATTCTGTTGTGTTATGTCAAAGTTCTGTAATAGTACTGCCTAAGTTTTTGTAAAAAGCTATAGTCTATATTGTAAATAAAAGTTTTTTGTTACAATAAACATAAAAACAAAATATTTCATAAACAAGAATAGTTTACAAACACAATATTCATCAAATATTAATACTTGCAAATGAAAATAGAATCTGTGTCTTGACATTGTACATGTTACTACATGCAAACCGGTCCTGCTGGTGTCCATATACCCTTAGAATTGTTCTGTTAAGACTTCGTTGCTCTACAAATAAACCAAACCCTAATCAAATCCTAATGTCTTCAAAAGAAGTTTCATATATATATCTTTCCTTTGCAAATTTAGCCTATTTTGTGTGTATATATTTATTTGTGCAAGACACTATGTAATGAATCACGTCATTACCAAACAATAGATTCCATGCTTTCAGGGGTGTAATTGAACTTATAGCTTCTGCCTTTACCCTTGGAAAATGAGTTAATATGTTACGGGAAGGGGTTTTTACATTATTGAGGAGGCGGTTTCCAACGCCGTTTTGTCGGTGGCACAATCGCCTTATTTGTCTATTTAAGACTTGCCGTAGTAACAAATAACGCGTTCACTATAAGGCAATTCATCTGAGGTGTACAATCGCCTTATTTGTCTATTTAAGACTTGCCGTAATAACAAGTAACGCGTTCAATATATGGCAAATCATCTGAGGTGTACAAGCCTTATTTGTCTATTTAAGACTTGCCGTAGTAAAAAATAACGCGTTCACTATAAGGCAAATCATCTGAGGTGTACAATCGCCTTATTTGTCTATTTAAGACTTGCCGTAATAACAAGTAACGCGTTCAATATATGGCAAATCATCTGAGGTGTACAATCGCCTTATTTGTCTATTTAAGACTTGCCGTAATAACAAGTAACGCGTTCAATATATGGCAAATCATCTGAGGCACGTTCGCGTTATTATTCACGTTATTTATATTACCAGAGTTACTTGGATATTCAATTCCGAAATCCAAATATCGGCCAACGTCTTCATAAACAACACTTTACTGGTCAACATCGTTGTAGCCATTTGCTCACTCGCGGAGTAATTAACACTTTCCTTAACATTATCACTTTCTTCTTAAACATCCTCCATATACTTTATTTATATGCTTTAATTTGTCTTATAGCAAGCGATTTATAAAACTTGTGTCGTCTCTTACCGCCATGACAAAATATGAACATAGATAATTTTAAATAGATTATTAGGTTTATAAACTAATTGGCTATGAAATCATTACAATATATATATATATATATATATATATATATATATATATATATATATATATATATATCAAAATAAAATTAACTCATAAAAATCATTCAAAAAACAAATGAAAATTAATTTATGTGAAACGTTACAAAATAGAATTTAAACTAAACTTCACTTAAAAAAACCTTTCAAAATACAAACAGAATTAAACCATACTTATAGAATTCAGTAATGTAACGTGAGGACTCGCGCGGAGTAAAAAATTTCCAAGCTTTTGCAACAATTACTTCAAAACGTTATAAGTAAACAAAAACTGTCAAACTACGTGATGTAGAGGCAGAAATAGATACAGAGCGAGTCTGTTAGAAGGTAAGTAAGGGATGAAAAGATTTCAGGATTTGTAACCGTTTGATAATCTTTGTTGGAAACTCACTGGGAGAATAATTACTCCGCACGAGATCTCTAGGGTTAAGAGATAGGCCTATAACCACTGATATTGGTCTTGCCTTTATCTGGCTTTAAGAGAGGAATTACAGTCCTTTCTAACCATGCATCGGGGAAATACTAAATTAACGATTGTATATTTGAAAAAGGACGAGTTTCGCAGATGAAGGTCGATGTTTTACTTTGTTGTATACAACGGAATCAAGACCTGGTACAAAATCCATGTTTGAAGCGAATGTTGACCTATTTTCCCCTTAGAAAAAGGAGTGTTTAGAGGAGAATCTCCAGACAGCCTAACAGTAAAAGTTATTGCTTCTTCCTTCAGTTTATATATTTGGAGGTTTGTATTATAGGCTGCATTAAAAGAAAAGTTAGAAAATGACTTTCTCAGTAAATCAGCATGTCATTCCTATTTGTACTCTATCTTTAAACCAGATTCTTCAATGCAATGGCAGCTATTATATGAATTTTATTCCACTAATAAACTTTGATTTTATTCAGTGTGGTGGATTTTCCTCCTGATAGTAATGAAAATATTTTCCTTAATAAATTTACCTTATTTTATTAAAAGACTTTTCCTTAGTACATATTTTATACATTACTTCCTCTTTAATTGATGCCTGATTTTTTCTAGATCTACAAATTATTTTCTGTGATTAAATAAAAAAAATATCGGTATGATAAAATATATAGTACAATTTAGCCGTACAGGTGTTTTTATATTACACATTAATTCCTGAAAAAATTAAATTATTTAAATGTACTGTTTAGTGTTTGTCATTTTGATAATGCGTTTCGAAACCGACAGAGCATGTCCGTTATAAGGTATTGATAGTTTTTATTGAAGTTATTCCGTAAACGATTTATTCATTTTACATTATTATTATAGCTCACTTTCTTTACTGGTTCCTGGTTATGCAATTCTACGGATACGGTTAACTCTCCTTCACTTATTAAAGTACAATTATTATTTACAAAAATAAAATATACATCGTACGAACAAGCATAAATGTGTCAATATTACTATACATATTTTTATATTTACATTCTACTCTGTTTTCAAACAAAAGTTATATGTTTAAGAAGAATGAGAAGACAATATTAAGTGTTTTCTTTGTACTTTATAACTATTACTTTCGGTAGAATAATTATTATATTTGTAATATTTTTACTAAGGCTTACATAATACCGTTAGATTCGTTAGTAATTAATCCTTAAATTATATATATAAGGGTGCGACTTTCAACAATATAAATTCATAAAGTTAGAGTAGAGTGGTAGCTCCATGAAACATCTTGTCACGATTATGGGCGCTAGAGATTATACTATTTTATTAAATATCACGATTTATAGCAAACTTGAACCAAATATTATTTTGAAAAACTATCAAGCAGTTCCTTAAAAACAGTTCTTTCCTTCCTTTTAAAGAGTTAGAAGTTACTGCTAGAAGGGAATATCAGTCTTAGTATTTCGCACAACAAAACGAACGAGGTAGGGCAGAAGAACATATGTCGTTTTATCCTGGTATAAAAGTAAAATGTTAGAAAAGTAAGTCATATAAAGGTAATAAATACAAACGAGAACGGTCTCCTCACAAGTGGCAAACTCTCTTTATTAAATCACGCTTTCATGCCTATATATTAATGTATACACTCATCATTTAAAACGTAACTTAATATGAACTTTATTCAACCTATTTCTCTATGTATCTATTCATTGCAAAGAAAAAATAATTAATATATTGCTTCAAGGTAATGCAATTATATTCAAGCCTAAGATAATGGAATATTTTGCTTCAAAATTATGGTAATGAAATTTGATATGTGAACTTTGCACAGTTCGTTAGAAACTATCTACCAATATGGGATGATAACAAATACAAAAAAAAAAAAAAACATAGGCAGAGTACAAGGAAATAACAGAAGTATGTCATCTATTAGCAACAGTAACAAACAAAGGGCCACTATATAAATTATATTCGCTTTGCATATTCTGTAGGAGTAGAAACTCGTTGTTCGATGGCGAAGGAAGTTAGAATGCTACACTGGAATAGTAGTGGTGTGGCGTGTTCGGGGGACCTTTGTCATACCACTCAAGCAACATTGCCGTAATATGTGTCCAAAATACACGATGCTGATATTGTGTCTGTTACGTGGTGGGGTTGTCGCCTAGTGTGTGGTTTGTGATCTCGAAGTGGTTGAGTGTTGAGAGTTATTAAATTAAACATATTTTAGATATGATATTTATTTATTATGCGCCACGTACATGTAATAACAGTTTTACCAACAATGTAGTAAGAATATGTACACAATGTTCACGGTATTCATGCTGTCCCAATTGTCTCTGATATCAGTAGTGTTGGGTCCAGCTTCAAGCTAATGTTGGCCCAAAGATTAAACCAATGTTTAGAGTATGAGACAATGAATCATGTTGCAGCTGTGGTATTTATTTATTATTGACAATGTACAGGAAATACCCGCTTTACCTCAGTATTTTCGACGATCTAAAAAGCGTTGACAAAAGGCCCCTAAACCTTTGGCCGCCCTTTTTGGCAACGCTATCCCTGTGGCTACATACTCAGCACTGCTAAAGGTAGTAGCTTCCCTTGGCCACACTGTGGCGTCCTACGTAATGCAAGCAAAACATGTGCACGCAAGGGGGATGCTTTGGGCAATGTTCTTGAGGTTCAGCTTCCTGTCTTGGCTGTGCATAACTGCAAGCGAAGGGCGAGGGAAAATATGCGCGAGTTAAAGGAAACGCTGCTGGACAATGAACTAAACATCTCCATACTCCATGTCCTTCATGCTGTAGAATCTGCCAGTGGAGCTCTTCCGTCAGACTTAGAAGTAAATAAACAAAAACAAGACATTTTCACAAACGTAACGGAATATTCCATGCCCTGGGTTATAATGTATTACTACATCGAAGGTCAATTTTTTCTTTATAACTATGATATTTATCTAGAGTGAGTTAAGGGGATACCCCAAGACTAGAGTAATGTTGAACGAGCATTCCTCTGATGACACTGCTTTCTCTACCCATGGTTTTATCTCTCCTCCCCTGTACACCTGTGGAGTCAGAAATACGACACGTAATAGAAGATCCTTAGGTTTTAGAGTCAATTATCCAAACATATATGTTTACAAAATTCAGTTTAGATATGTGTAATACTGACTGTGAATGCAGTTTGTCTTAGCTATTTGGGAAGTAAACCTAGGTTTTACTAATGTACATATAACTTGACTAATCAAAAAGTCAAAGATGGTATATGTAAGTGGATATTAGCTTTAATGATTATTACGAAATTTATTATGTAAAATTTAATTAAATTTTTACTACAGATTTAGATATTGAAATTGCATGTATCAAACACAATAGACAAGTTCTACCTTTGTAAGTCAAGATAATATAATGAATAAACATTCATTATAATCCGCTAACATTCTATAATAAACATTCAGTAATAATTGTATTACTGATTTACCACAGGTTATTAACAATAATTTTAAAAATTTTTTTAGTTTTTAACTTGATTTTTAATTAATACTAAAATTTAGTCTGGACAATTTTATCTCTAGGATCGATTTTATTTTCTATTAACAAAAGCAGTTTTTACTTATAAAAAAATTCAATAGCCTATAATGAATCTCAAATGTTCTTGTTGTTTTGAAGTACATAAATTATTTTTCTAACACACATTTTTAGAATTTACAATTTTAAATAAAATATGAGGAATATTTATATCAACTGGTCTTATTTCATGTCCACTTTTTTATTTGTAGTAGTAAGCGTAGGTTTACTTAAAAATCATTTAATTTTCAATTTTACATTTGTGCTCCCAAATATAGATCTAAAACATTCGTACAAGTTTATAAATTTTTTGTTTTTACATATTATAAATACTGGTTTTACGATGTTATTTTAATGAACATGAAATAAATGATATTAACCATGTTAAAGCAATTTTTATTTTAAATTTCCCTATTATAATTCTTATTATATGTCTCTTGTTGAATTTAATATATAATTTTATTAATGACATTTAATTTTCCTTGTCTTATCTTTTTAAATTTGACCTTGTAACAATTTGATAAATTTTAATCTTGATATTAGTATTTTAAATTTGAATTATATTATATTTATTCTCCAGAATTTAGATACTTTTCCAACAAAAAGTCAGTTGCTTATATATTATTATTGAAATGAAAAATCAATTTGATATTAATTTTGTATTTAACGAAATCTGTATTTGTAATTTTGAAATTTGTATTTAAATTAATAAATGGTTATTTTGTTATTAAAATGTTAACTTGCCTCAAAAATCCTCACAGTACCTCGCTCCTCTTCTCTTACGGTTGGTTCCCTGGATACTTTATTGTTCTAGCGAATGCCGTCTAATGAACGGTTTTGAGGCCGTCTTTAATACTGATTAGTTTCATTTAAAAAATTGTATATTTCGAATCGTCGCTGACCATCTCAACTTCCATCTTGGGCTATGGATTAGGATACTCCGAGGATCCGTTCCGAGGATACTCCCTTTTTTCTCTAGCGGCAATGTCTGCCTTTCTCTCTTCTTTTTCTTGTCTTCCTCCCTTTTTTCTCTAGCGGCATTCTCTGTCTTTCTTTCCTGTTTCTCCTTTTCTTTCTCCGCTTTGAAGTAAGCTAATAATTTGTCGGTCTCTAACTTCGACATAGTTGTATTTTATTTCTATCAATTAATTTTTTAACTTCTTTTTACTATGAATTTCTTTTTTTGTAATCTTTTTTATATATTAGCCCCGATGTTCCGTTCCAAGGTATTCGCTCTGCTTTGCGACGCTTGTATTTTATTTCTATAGGGTTTTATTTAGTTATTTAATTTTTTCCTTTTTTATTTATTTAGTTTGTTATGTTAAACTTTATTCGTTGAGTAATGTTATAGACGCATATTGTTCTGCATTAAATTCTGGAGAGCAAATATAAGTTAATTTATAAGTTTTATTTAAAATTAATGAACAATCTTGGACAAATTATGTTTAGTAATAATTTTATATGACCGGATAATTTTAAAATAAATGGATATAATACCCACCATACCACTCACCCAGACAATCGGGCACATGGAGGAAGTGCAATCTTCATCAAAAACAACCTGAAGTACAATGAGGATCTCAACATTCGAAAAGAGGAAGCTCAGCTGACAGTGTTAAGCATTTCGTCAATGAAACAAAACTTCAAAGTGGGAGCAGTCTACTTCCCCCCGAAACATAACCTAAAAGAAGACGATTACACAATGATAATCCGACATCTAGGAGAGAGATTCGTCCTTGGAGGCGATTTTAACGCCAAACATTCCCTATGGGGTTCCCGATTGGATAATACAAAAGGGAGAGAACTTAAAAATGCAATAGAAAAAACTGGATGTAAAGTACATTCAACTGGGAAACCGACCTACTGGCCTACAGACAGAAACAAGACCCCAGACGTTCTGGATTTTTTCATAACCAGAAAATTTGCGGCAAATTTCATTACCTTGGAGGACAGCTATGACTTGGACTCGGATCACTCATCGATCATCATGGCATTGAGCGAAACTATCATCAAAAAGCCAGCGAAACCGACTTTATGCAATAAAACTACGGATTGGGAAAGTTTTAAATTACAACTAGATCAGGGAATTACCCTCGACATTGACCTGTCTACTGGGGATCATCTTGACGAGGCGGTGACAAAATTTACCAGT
Source organism: Prosapia bicincta (assembly GCA_036971475.1). Lineage (NCBI taxonomy): Eukaryota > Metazoa > Arthropoda > Insecta > Hemiptera > Cercopidae > Prosapia > Prosapia bicincta. The sequence continues at coordinate 47,871,477 of JBAIZL010000006.1, forward strand.
CTTATTCAACAAGCAGTGTGGGATAACACTAGAACAATTACTCATAAAACACCTGGATACAACTACCCTATGGAAGTAAGAAACCTAGTAAAGAACAAAAGAAGAACCAGGCAAAAATGGCAGCGTACAAGAGATCCCGTCGTTAAAAATCATCTCAATAGAGAATCCCAACAAATCAAAAGATTGATCCACCAACTGAGAGAAGACTCTGCAAACTCCTTCCTCGAGAATCTGTCTGCAGACAAAAACACTAACTATCCCCTCTGGAAAACAACGAGAAGACTGAAAAGGAAAATCCATCATGTACCACCCATCCTGAAAGAGAACAATGAATGGGCAAGATCGGACCAAGAAAAAGCTAACACGTTTGGAGATCATCTTGAAAACATCTTCAAGCCGAATGAAGCCACGAATGAAGAAGAACTTCACCTAAACACTAATAATCAGTCTAAAATTATTAAAAAAGTGACATTAAAAGAGCTTAAACGAGAACTAAAATACTACTTGAACCCGAAGAAAGCACCAGGATACGATTTAATCACAGGACTAGTGCTGAAAAAACTGACAACAAAAGGACTAAAAATGTTTTTATTATTAATTAATGCGTTCCTTAGACTTATGCACGTCCCTGCAACATGGAAAGTGGCGGAGATGATCATGATCCTGAAACCCGGCAAAACAGCAACAGAGGTCAAGTCGTACAGGCCGATATCACTTCTACCCATAATGTCAAAACTCTTTGAAAAGCTGCTTCTCAACAGGCTTAAACCTATCATCGTGGAAAAGAACTTACTGCCCGACCATCAATTTGGATTCAGGCGAGGACACTCTACGGTGGAACAGGTGCATCGACTAATTGACATCATTGAAAAAGCACTGGAAGGTGAGGAGGTCTGCTCGATTGTCTTCCTGGATGTTTCACAAGCCTTCGATAAAGTTTGGCATGAAGGCTTGATTCACAAACTCAACATGTTTCTGCCAGCCCAGTTTGTGAATCTACTGAAATCGTACATATCGAACAGACTGTTTCGAGTAAACCACGAATCTACGTATTCTGACTTCAAGGAAATACAGCTGGAGTCCCACAAGGCAGCGTATTGGGACCAATCCTGTACTTGCTGTACACCAGTGATCTTCCGTAAACAGCCAATGTCATCACGGCCACTTTCGCAGACGACACAGCAAACGCAGCGACAGCGAAAACCGTTCAAGAATCGACAACACGCTTACAAAGATCAAACGATTCAGTTGAGGCTTGGACCAAGAAATGGCGCATCAAACTCAACGACCAGAAGGCAGTCCATGTGAACTTTACAAACAAGAGGATCCCAAACCCTCAGAGGCTCGAAATGAATAGAAGTGTTATCCCATATCATGATTCAGCTAAATATCTCGCCATGAATCATGATGCAAAAGCCAAATGGGTCGAGCATGTCAAAATAAAACTCACAGAACTCCAGACTCGCTACAGGCAAATGTATTGGCTACTCGGTCGAAATTCGCGGGTATCAATATACAACAAGCTATTGGTATATAACCAAATCCTCAAACCGGTTTGGACGTATGGTATACAGCTTTGGGGCTGTGCCAGCAAATGTCACATACAAGGGATACAACGCTTCCAGAACAAAGTACTAAGAAACATCGCCAACGCTCCTTGGTATGTGCGTAACAGTGACTTGCATTGCGATCTTGGTGTACCCATGGTCGAGGAAGTCATAAAACAGAACGCCATCAAACACGCAAATCGGCTCACTCAACACGAAAATCCTAAGGCACTGAGACTTCTCGACAACAACCGCCTGACAAGACGACTCAAAAAGACAAAACCATTTGAACTCGTTGAACGACAAGAGTGACAACAATACTCTTCCTCACGCCGGTTGGCTTCCAACTTCAAACAAGATACAATAGAAATCAATGGATTCTTTGTAATAAAAGCTAAAATCTAATTATCAAATGTAAATTAATGGTTGGTCAGAAATGACCAGTTTTAATAAAAAAAAAAAAAAAAAGTTTGTTATGTTAAAAAAAAACGGATGCTATTTATTTTGCTTTCTTAAATCGCATCCCGTCACGGTCGCCAATTTTGCCGCGGCCTTCCCGAACTTCTAGTTCCCGGCGGAAGCCTCCAGTCCGACCGGGGTCAAAATATGATCTCACCGGACTTACCAGTTCCTGGTACCTGTGGTGTGTCGAGCTCGATCTGTCAGTGAATAAATTCCTGGACTTTGTTTTGAAAAACGAACCACAAAGTTTTTACCTTACTTAAGAGTTAATTTATTTCTTATAATTTTGTTAAAATTATTTGTAACGAACTTTTTCCTTAATTCTATGTTATTTATTTAATCTATACTCTTTTTAATGATTGGAAAAATTCTATGAATTTTAATTAATTAATTTCACCACAGGATGGTTTTAATAAAATTCAATCATTGTTTGTTATAAATTGTTTAATTCTCTAAATTTGAAATAATATTTAAAAACCGATTCTATTACAAGATCTTTACTTTTTCTGGAATTTTAACTCATTTTACATTTTTTTGTATAAGCAATTATTTTTACATTAAATAAATATTAACTGATTTTTTAATTTATTTCTACATTATCTTAAAATTTGTCAAAATTTTGCTTATATTATTGTTCAACATCTTTAACGTGCATAGTCTATCCTTGAACAGGTCGCATCTTAAAGTTCAAATTACACACTTAAATTTACTCACATATTCAATTAGACAAGAAAATAATTTATATTAATTTGTTTTATTGCATGTCCATATAACCCTTTCATGAAAGCATCAGGTGAAATTACTTCTTAGTTTTACTGTGTTATAATTATTTCTGTGCTCCCACACATAATTCTGCTGGACTTTAGTAAGTAATTCGTAATTCCCTTGATCTTTAATCAGTTATATAATTCTGTTTTCTTCATATGGGATATATGGACATAGAACATTATAAACTGTGATTATAAAGTAATTCACTTCATATTCTTTTGTTTCAAGATTCTCTTGATACTTATGTCATTAACTTTTAAATACATTACTTTATTTCTTATTTTGAATAACAAGTGGATAAACTAACTTTTTCGTTATTTAAATGTAACATTAATCATTTTATTTTCATATTTGATATTAATTACTGTAACAATATTTTATTTTATAACCACCATTTATGAAGCTTTTTGAAAATTAGTCAATTACTTATATATTCTCTTAATTTTAATTTACTTTTTTATTAATTGATGATTTTACTGTTAATTCAAAATATGGTAACTATTCTTTAGAAAATTTATAAATTTTAAAAAATTGGTTTATACTATTAAAATTTAGACTTGCCCCAAAACTTTCATTGTGATTGTTCCTCTTGTCCCTCGGATGTTGTCCTGGAATCCTTGGTTCCCCCTCGGATGTGGTCCTGGAGTTTTGGGGTCAGCAGCAAACGCACTAAATCGGTTTAAGGGCAGTCTTTAATAATTGTCTACATTAATTTACATTTTACAAAAATAATAAAAAGTTCGTTCTCACGGAAGCTCGCAAAGCAGACCATCTTCACGTCCATCTGGAGCTAGTAGTTGTCTTTAGCCAAGGAACATCATCCTGGAAACGCCTCTGGATGTCCTTGCTAAAAGTACGTCCGTTCGGTTCTAAATCTTGTTTGCGTGGCTCGTTTTCTCCAAGGGAAGTTCTCCACCCCTTCAACAAGCCGTGTTTTTATTTACTTTAGACAAGCTAGTTCAGACCTGCAAGGGGGTTGTCTATTAAGCTTTCTCTTTTTGTTTTGATCCGATTTTAGCTAGGCCTCGTAAGTGTTCCCTGTGGTGTAAATTTATATAATTCCTTATACCATAGTGCATTATCATGATTTGAGATGCTGCTACAAACTTGATTGACATTTCTAACACTTTTGGTTCGGGAGTTGCGCTACTTTAGACATATTTCCTCTTCCCTCGACAGTTTATCGTTGTTGAGGCAATTACACAACCTTTCATTCTTTTACTCTATTGGTACATAATTTCAATTATATCCTTTTCCTTAATTTTGCTTTGAACACAATTATCTTTTATCTAATTTTATATTTAGCTTCGGGGGTTCATTTCTAACATTTTATACTTACATTTGCTACGTTTTTAATTAATCTAATTTACAATTTATTACTTTTTTCTTATAACAATGTTTGAAAAGAGTTTGGGTTAGCCTCAATCTGTTCCCTTGAGACGTCTCAACACACATACACACAAGCTCGCGCGCGCCCACGACCTCTCTCTTTTTCTCACCACACGCACACATTAAATTTTATTTGTAATAATCCTAAAGAACTATGACGTTAGGGAGTATATATATATATATATATATATATATATATATATATATATATGTGTGTGTGTGTGTGTGTGTGTGTGTGTGTGTGTTGCAACGTCCCCCCCACCTTCCTCTGCCGCTGTTTTACATCCTTTCTTGCAGAATACCAAAATTTTATTGTTTACAAGAAAACTTATTTATAAACAACCAAAAATCTGCCTATCACCCTGCATGTAAAACCGTGCTAAACTCCCTGAGTTAAGTGTATGTTTCCCGCTCGTAGGGCCAAGCCCACAACAAGCCTATTCCCGCTGACTACTATTTAAAATACGTATAAACTCTCCCAAATTAGTTTATCAATTGTGTATGGTCTAGGTATAGTCACACATGTCAATTTAATAGTCAGCTGGAAAGAAACACATTTAAAATAATACACAAAATAATCACAGAGTCTTACCACCTGATGATGATCTGCAGAGACAGCAAGGGAACGTGCAAAATATGATCGTGTTTAAAATTACCTATTTTAAAAGGCTCCTGTGTCCTTTTAAACACAATGTGCCAGTAGATAAATCTCTGGACTTTTATACAAAAAACCAACTAATCTTTAGACTAGCTCATGAAGTTAGTAGAGAGAAACTCTTTAAAAACATTATACTTTATCTATTATCATTTAATGAAATTTAATTAAATTTGTTGACTGATTTAATAATCATTTTCATATTAGTTGGAAAAAGCTAAACAGTTTTTATTGATTATTTGACACAGGATGAAATGCAAATACTGTTGATTTTTATGACATATTTAATTCTATTTATTTAAATAAAAAAAGAAAATTTATCCTTTTAAGTACAACACAATTATATTAACAAAACAATTCACTAAGCAACTTGTTGTTTCTTATGCTTTAAAAACTTATAATTTGCATATAGATTGATTACATTGACATAAACATAAAATTATTTTCCAAATTACACATAATAAAAATTTATCTCCTACATTGAATTGGTAAATTCGTATTTTATGACATTTAATTTTTAAATTTATAATATTCGAAAAAATTCTCATTTCCTTTAAAATAAATGGCTTATGGCCAAAAACCCATTGTAAGTTTAATATTCATTATTTTAAATATTCTGATCACATAAATTCATTTTATTTAGCATACAATTTATTAAAATTTTATAAAGAGTGAAGTCATTGTTTTAGCTTGCAGATTTGTTTGCATTTAATAAAATTAACTAACTAAATTTGACGTGACTGGTATCGAATAAAGAAAATGACTTGCCAAAGATGTTCCTGCCGGTCCTTGGAGTCCCTCGTCTGGATTCCCTGGTCCTTGGACATCGGAAGTCGCCATCCCTGGTTCATCGGTGGTGGTTTCCCTCTATTCCAGCGTCCTGGAGGCTGAGTCTGGAGCCTTCATCCTTTGGTTGTCATGGATGTCGAAAGCGCTGAGGTTTTGGTCCATCTGGCCTGGTGACGGTCCTACTCGCGGTCCAGCATAGCGTTCCGCGGCACCTCGTGTTAAAAATTTATTTCAGACTGTCTCTAAAGTCTTAGAGACCTAGTATATATAGCGGTGAATTTAACCTACCTCACCCCGCCTGCAATGCTTACTATCTCTCGATTTATTCCTTGTACAGGCAAGTCGAGCAACGAATCTGTTTTAGCTTGCAGAGATTGATTATTATTTTTGGAACACTGAAAAATGTCTATTTTATTTAAACTGCTGTAACTTTTTTGTTTCTTAAGTTTTTTGAATTTTGTTTTCTCTAATGTTCATTCTGGTTCTTTTAAAATGTCGATGAAAGTTCTACGTGGTTTGGTTCTAAAGATAGCTTTTTTAAGCACTTAGAAAGTTTTCGCCTCACTCCCGATGCTCAAATTTAGTTAGTTATTACAAATTTATTTTATAATATTTTTTAATTTAGCTTAACTATTCTATTTAAGGTTTTATTTAATTTTTCACTCTTTATTATTTGTATAACTCCCTACTTGATTAATTGAAAAACAACTTTATTTCTTAAAAACAGGAAATTATTTATTTCCTATTTGCCACGGTATTTTAGACCGTTGCAGTGTGTGTGTGTGTGTGTGTGTGTATGTGAGAGAGAGAGAGTTTGTATGAGTCGATAAGCGATGTCCACACACATTTCCTGTACCGTCTGCAGCGGTCCTAACGCACACCGAGGTTTCGGTCCAGGACTTTAGTTGTACGCCCTCGCTAAGCCGTTAAGGGCGTTTTAGTTTCCGAGTGTATCAAATAGGGGTGGATCTGCAATTGCTGCTAGACTTTACACACTTTACCACACATTTCAAGGCCATACTGTATTCAGTTGCAGAACAGAAGTTTGCACAGTTTGATTTAGAGTCTTAATTATATTTCTTTGCACAAAGATAAAATAATTTTATTGTGTTAACTCAATTTATATATAAGGTTTACATTGAATAAATATGATAGTAAATTACTTTGTTAAATTGAAATTCTTATACTCTTATAGTTACCTAATAAAACACATAGTTTTTAAGTGTAGCCTATTCCTTTTACAACAAAACAAATGTAAACTCTTACTGGGTTTATATAAAAGCATTTCTCCACGCTGCTACAACACTTGATAAATTTTCCAACTATATAAGAGTTCTTCCTAATAGAAAATACTCCTATTTATCAGACAATTATTATCAGCCCTGATACCGCTAGAAGCTGGAGGCAATGGTAAAGAAGACAACCGCAGCAAAAACCACAGAGCTTCTTGTAAACTGACTGACTGACTTGTTTAAAATCTTTTTTTATTGTAGGCGATAATAGTAACAATTGCTGATGGCCACAAAGCTAAAAGAAAAACAAATAATTAATAAATTAAAAAAAAAAAAAAAAATATATATATATATATATATATATATATATATATATGTGTGTGTGTGTGTGTGTGTGTGTGTGTGTGTGTGTGTGTGTGTGTGTTTTAATAATTCTTATTTGAAATTATTTTTGTTGTAAATATATGGTCAATTGTGTCCTAATGTAGCCCCATATCTATACAGTACTAAATGAGTTTTGAAAATGCTGTTCCTGTTCATCAATGAGAAGCTTCAACTTGAAATAAATTTATAAATTAAAATAAAATATTCTTGTTTATGAAAGTCTTTATTTAACCCTATATATATTTAAACACACACACACACACACACACACACACACACACTCATATATATATATATATATATATATATATATATATATATAAATATAAAATACGTTTTCTTGTTTAATAATTTAAAAAAACATAGGTTATTCAAATACAAGAATATATATGAAGCATTCGAAATATATAAATACAATAATAATAACAAATTAATAAAAGAACAAATACAAATACATTCTAAATTTGATACTATATTCCATGTCTATAATGTTACAGCAACAAAATAAATTTGGCGATTTGTATAAATTTAGCAACAATTCTATTTCTAATTTAACATATATTTTAGGCCTATGGCTTACATTATTGTAATTTTCATTCCTGATGATGTTGGCACTGTTTACCAACGAAAAGTTTTTGGATATAAATTAATAAATATCGTTGTATTGGAATAACTTACGTTAATTTAATATATATATATATATATATATATATATATATATATATATATATATATATATATATATATATATATACATAGAGCGACAGAGATAGATAGAAAGAACGAGAGAAAGAGAGAAACGTAGATCCTGTTTTTAAATTTTAAGATTGAATTTTCCAGAGAATTAAATTGCCGTTTGTAATTTTAGTCATAAATAATGAAATAAATACGTAATTTATTTTCAAATTAACTTTTTAATATACTCGTACATCATCAAACTATGTCACAATATTTTATGTAAAAATTTAAATTATACAAACGTAAAAGAGTGATAAATTAACTTTCTTCTTAAATTACCATTTATTTTCTGGACAACAAATTTAAATAAATTAACTTTGCTGGTTATATAACCTAAAAACCGCCAGTTCGGCCTCAGCTGGTGTTAGTGTAATCTACAAGTCTATTAATACCCTATGTTTGTACTTCCCATATGTAGCACTACTCATTTTGTTTTTAAATAATTGGAATCTAATTTAGTTATATATCAACGTATATATATATATATATATATATATATATATATATATATATATATATATATATATATATATATATATATATATGTATACATATATATATATATATATATATATACACATATATATATATATATATATATATATATATATATATATATATATATATATATATATATATATATAATCATTTTCGTTTTCAAATCCTTTGGATATGTATAGTACTTTTCCATCAGGTACAGTTATAATTTATAATAAGTAGCTGCAGCGTACTTAATAAGATTTCGGTTGTTTTCAGGTACTGCAATGTATGGCGACCTTGGTTTCAGAACCTTAGTAATATAGTTATGGATCTTCAATACTAATTGTGATTTTCCTTTACTTCTGAAAGTGGTTTTTTTATTTTTTTACTGACGTAGGTATGTTATTGTAACGATAATAAACAATGTATAATGAAGTTGCTAAGATACTTTCTAGAACTTGACCCTTGGAGGTCCAAAAAATTCTAGAAATTTTCGAAATTTGACGAAATGGGAGCCATCTCATCCAGGTGTGCACTTGGTTGTCAAACAGCAAGTCTTCTAATTGTTTGTGACAACTAGTCTCAGATTCAATTTCAATTAATAAATCAGATTACACACTTTTTATCAAGTAGCCATTTTTGCATTCCAAACGTGAAGGGTAATCTAGAATTTCGTGTTGAAATAACTCTTGCAGTTTATACTTTCTCTGAGTCACTATTATTTTGGATTAGATCAAACTTGTTACAATAATTTTCCTTTGGATTAGTATATGTTTCATGTCAGAAAATTATTATATATTAAAAATGCCAATTTTATTATTTGGAGAGTATATTCCTTTAGTTTTCTGTAATTCGTGCTGTAACAAATATCAATTTGGGAAGTTTCGAACATTTGTCGTATTTTTATTCACCACCAACGGTCTCATGTTCTAGAAAATATCTTAACAACTCCATTATACACTGTTTATGACCATTACAATAACATATCTACATCAATAAAATATTCAGAAGCCACTTTTAGGAGTAAAGGTAAATTTCAGCTTTTGTTGAAGACGGACGTCTTTCCGGAGATCCAGAAGGAAGTTCCAGGATGCTGTTCCGTGGCTGAGAAGAAAACCAAGACCAAATTGGACGTGGAGATCTGCCTTTGAACTTGAACTTTTTATCCATGTAAAAAAGTAATAAAATCGGACATAAAAAGGATCAGTGCCGATAGCTACAATAACGGAGAGTTCAGGAAAAGCCAGGAAAACGACAGCTATCCCAGTGAAAGTTTTTGGGGCAAGTGTGAATTTTCTTAAATTTAAGCTAGTAAAAATTTCTTAAATACATGTAATCGATTTCTTAATACATAAATTGAATCATTTGTTGAAAATTAATAACTAAAAATATATAAACAAATGGCAGTTTTGTAAACAGTAATAATATTTGTGAACAAGAAATAATAATTTGTTCGAATATTAAATTGAAAGTTCTAGATTTATAAGATCAAGAAATATAAACTTACGTTTTTATAAAGTCCAAATCTAAATACGTTCAAAATGAATATTCGCATAATTTATTTAGAGTCAATATTAGAAAATGAATAAGAAATTTTAAAAGAAAATATTAAAAGATGACTTAGCAATTAAGTGAATAGAATTTATTTCATGTCCTTAGATACTAAATCCAACATCTAGCATCAAATAACTGTCAAAATGTGAATACAGTAAATATCGTTCTAAAATTCTTTAATTTATGTTTAGGAGCACAAATATAAATTAAATCCAAAGGCAAAAGGGAGTACTTTTGAATTGTTATTTCTACAAAACTTTATATGACCATAATATAAAAAATAGATATAAATTATTCTTCTGTTATATTTAAATATGTATGTGAATTTATGTGCGACATTTTGACCTCTAAAAACACCAAAATGTTGTCATAAGGACTTCGAACATTAGAAACAGTTAAATAATAGTGGTATAAAATTGACTATTGAACATTATGCTAAGATTATAAGAACATATAGAAATTTCATAAAACAGTTAAATATTTTTCATGTCTAAAGAATTTCTTGTAATTATTCGTAAATAAATATTTAAAAAAATATTGAAATGTAATTAGGAATCTTATGCTATTTTTGAACAACCAATGGTAATTTATATTTAAATTTTTCAAATAAAAATACAAAATAGAACGAACAAAAAATGTTTCTAATTATTAAAGTTAACATGTGGTTAAGCTAGTAAATAAAATTTGATGATATTTTTCCAACCAGCAACTATGAGTAAATCTAAATAAATAATTAAACTAGCAAAAATAATCCTAACTAATATTATTTCAATAAAAAAGTAGCAGATAAATTTATAGTCAAACAAAATTTTATATGGTATAAATTATCATCTAAATGAGTATGAACATTTTGGTTGGCTTATAAACAAAGTCCAGCGGTTTATCCAGTTGCAGATCACGCTCGACACACCACAGGTACCAGAATATGGAACGTCGCGTGGGATCATATTTTGACCGCGGCTGAACTCCGCGTTGCGGACGTACAGTCAATCATCAATAAGAATAGATAACGCGAAAAACGCGTAAATGTTGGTACTTTGATGGTAGGGTGCGGAACGCGAAATCGGGGACAGAATATTCTCCCTGAGTGGGTGCAGACTTATTGGTTTGACCATGGCCGTGTGTGTCTTTTGTGTGTGTGTGTGTGTGTGTGTGTGTGTGTGTGTGTATGTGTGTGAGTGTGTGTGTGTGTATGTGTGTGTGTGTGTGTGTGTATGCGTGTGTGTATGTGTGTGTGTGTGTGTGTGTGTGTGAGTGTGTGTGTGCGTGTGGGTGTGTCTAGTTTTGTGCGTTTCTTATGTATTTTAAAATGCATACCTAATCATATTATTGAACATAAGTTTAGATACATTCAGAAGGTACAATATTTGATTTTTCAGGTTATGTGAAGATAATGAGGGAAATGACTTTGGAGTTATGAGAAATGAAAATAAATATTTAATCAGTTATAAGCAGGTAAAGTAAGGTTTTTGTTTTTAATTTGTAAATACAAAGTTGTCAGTCACAAAATCCAAAGAATTTTGTATATCCTAGGGAAAGAATATAAAGATAAATTACAAAGAAAAGGTGAGTTTCCAATTAGCTATTGTTAGTATTGTATAAAGTAATAACTTATCGTTCCTCAGGGTCCTTAAACAAAAGTGTTTCAGAAAAATGCACTAAAGCAAACCTTCTTTAGTATTACGCTAGCTGAGGCAAATACTTAGGTATTTAGAAACATAATTTCCCAAGATATCTAAGTTTGGGGAATTTGCAGAGTTAGTGTTTTAGACGAGGATTCCCAGCTTAGGTCACAAGCATTGCATTACTAGAACAATAAGTACTAGGCAAGCTACGAAGGTTTATATTATTCTAGGGAGAACGCAGAGGAAATATATAGAGGTAATATTGTCAAGAGTAAAAGGTTTTGGATGTCAAAGGCATGAAGAAAGCTATCCTAAAATAGCACAAAATGGAGCTAAAGGAAAATGTAAAGGATGACAAAGACGTCAAGGGAGGTAGCCCAAAGTAGCACACAAAAAGAACCAAACCATAGACAAAGTAGAGCTTTTTTCATACCCTAAAAAAACAGTTCTATTGTCATAGATGGGTGTCTTGTAAACATAAAGAAGTCTGAAAAACTGTCAGTTTTATACAAATATAATAAAAGTAGCGCAAAATGTATAGGCCTAAATGAAAGGTACTCTATAATAAAAACATACCTTAGGCTGACAACGTATATATATATATATATATATATATATATATATATATATATATATATATATATATATATATATATATATGTTAGGAGTACAAATAATAATTATAAAATGATCTGGTAGGTCTCGTAGGGAGAAGACATCCTTGATATCTAGTGGTAGAGTATCTGACAGGTGCTAGAGTATTTAATTATAAAAAATTATTTTTGAAATAGACAGAAAATACTTGAATAATAAAAAAATATATTTGATAAAGTACAAAAATGGCAAAGGAGACTGGAAGGTCTGAGTCTCGAAAATATCTGGAGATATGGAAGAAGGAGAAAGTAACCGAGAAATCAGAGAAGGAAAAAGGTGACGAAGAAGCGGAGGAAAGGAAGATAGGGAAAAAGAGGGTGAAAAGGCAGAAAAGGAAAGCAAAAAGTAGAAGCAAGGTCGGAATTGAAAAGACAAATCAGAAGCAAAGGCGAGAAGAGAGAGCAACAGGGGTCAATCATTGTAGAAAAGAAAGAGAGATAAAGATAGAAAGATATCACATCAGTAGATAAAGGAAAGGAAACATAGGAAGGGGCAAGGCTAGAGACACATAAAAAATCTGTCAGCCAGGAGACAGAAGTAATGAAAGAAAGCATGAGCCAGTAGGAAAATAGTACCTTAGTTATGCTAGAGAAGTTAGAGGAAATACACAAGGAAGTAACAACAACCACCGAAACATGAAAATTATAAAAGAATACGTTAAGAAAATTGATCACCTGTTTCAAAAGGTCGAGGAAAAAGTTAGAAGCGTAACACTCGAGAGCAGGAAAATACACATATACCAACTCAGATTAAAAGATTATATGGACTCTGCGTGTTTTAAGAGAATAGAGTATAGGGGGAAAAGAAAGAGGATTCCATGTGAATCCTAATAGAATTAGAATAGTTATTTAGTGAAATCGACCGAACAATAGGTAGAGAAATATTTCATAAAAACAAAACAAATACTATTTAACATATATATTAATTGCTCTTGTGGCATCCTCTTCTTCACCGTCCATCCTGGCCTGGAAACCTTTTTCCAGTCTTCTTTATTTCTGGCCCTCCTACTGAATGTTAAACAGTGTCTACCTTCTTCATAATAGCTCAGTACGGTATAAGCCGTCACTTTATGATATAATATTTAGATATACCGATTTATTGTAAAATTATTTGTCTTAAAATAAGATTATATCTATTATATTATATCTATCATGGCACACGTGCTAAAAATTTTGGAGTTGGCAAGGCCTCTAACGCAGAAACGTAGGCCTACATGTTAAACATATGTCGAACAGATGTTGCCAGCATGTAGCAATGTGTTAGCTTGCTATTGGTTGTTACTGTTTACGTCATTAGCCAGAGATCTGTTTTCAACCGATTTTGTATGATTTCGAATTTGTACTTTGCATTGTTTAGAATTAACATTATATCTTCTTATATACATATTTCCCATTCTTACAGAAGAGACTTTCCGGAGTAGTCCTGCTTCTCCAGATTTATCCCGGTATCATTTTAAATTAAAGAATAATTTTGTGTATATTTAATTATATATAGGTTCCTTAGCCATGTTACGCCCACAAGAATATCTACTGCGTGTCTCTTATAATATTAGGCCAAGGATGACTCAACGTTTTAGAAATTTGTAAATTTCATTTATAATAAACTAGCGATACTCGTTACACATTGCTGCTCCCGAAATCATAATTTTTGCTATAAAAAAAGCAACAGAGTCATCTCTAGAATATTATTTTAAATGCAATGCTAGAGGACAGACAATGTTTTTCTTCATTTCATTAGTGTATAAACAATCAAATTTTAGTTGTCCTAACACCTGAGCAGGCAACATATAATTTTCCGTGGTAAAAGCTCGTATTTTCCAAATTTAATCCATCAATAATTGTCCTTTTGCCTTGTTTATGGTTATTGTTAATGCAAAACGCAAAGAAATTGTAGGTAGTTTGAAATCAATAGGTAGATCTGATGAAATCATCCGTATTCATGGAATTAAGATCATCTGTCCTTTGAAATTGCCTCCTCTAATTTCTGCCAGGATCACGTTAAGTGCCAGTTTTTTTGTGGTTATTCTGGTTCCGTTGCCCAGCTTTGGTTGATTCAAATTTCGCAAGAATATTATTGGCGATCCTACTTTTAATAACAATAAGTGTGATAGCAATATTTGGAAATTTAGAAATTTTAAATACTTTAAAATAGTTAATGTTGTATTTTTATCTTTACAAAATATTTATAATAAACTAATTCAAGTAACGCTGATATGGATATATATTTTAACATTAGACTGATGGAATGATGTACACTGAACCATCCTAAGCCTCTGAAATGTAGCCCTTTGGATGGATTTACACTAAACATCCCATGAACCATCCTGTGAATATGTTAAACAATCCTTCCAAATTTCAATAACTTCTGTTCATCGTTTTAAGCGTTCATAAGATATTGCATACACACATATATACTTACATCGGTTTTTGAACGATCCAAAGCCTCTAGGGCGAAGCCCTGTTTCGATAGATCTACTCCAAACTTCACACTTCCATCCTGGGAGTATGGTAACAAACCCTTCAAATTTCATCAACTTCTGTTTAGGGGTCTAAATGTCTATACACCATACAAACATTCATTATATTTATATATATATATATATATATATATATATATATATATATATATATATATATACATATTAAAACAACATAGGTTAATCATAAGATGATGTTGGTACCGTTTGCAACGAAAAGCTTTGGATATATTAATAAATATTCTTGTATTTGAATAACCTATGTTGTTTTAAATTATTAAACAAGAAAACGTATTTTATATTTATAGACGTTGCATAAAATAGATCTTGCATAACATACCCATGAATGAAGAAAATAAAATAAGAGAAAAAAACATAATTTATCAAATTGCATTAGAAAACGGTTATAAAAAGAAAACTGTTGACAAACTTAATTATAATAATTTTTATAATCAAAATAATAATTTAATTTGCAATAATAATAATACAATATGGCCTTCATTTTTATTTATAGGCCATGAAATAAAAAATATCACCAAATTATTTAAAAATACAAATATCAAAATTGCATAGAAAACTAATAACAAAATAATATACATAATAAATAACAATAATGAAACAATTAATATGCATGAAAAAGGTGGTGTTTATAAATTGTGGTCAATAAAGAATGCGAAAATTGTAATAAAGCTTATATAGGTCAAACCAAGAAAAAACTAAAAGAAAGATATAAAGAACATTTAAATGTCTATATTAATCCAGAAATATATAAATCAAATTTCGCAAATCATTGTATTAATAATAAGCAATAACTTCCAAATATAGAAAATATGAGACCTATAAAAGAAGTTAATAAGGGATTAAGAATGAATATATATGAAGCATTCGAAATATATAAACACAATAATAATTACAAATTAATAAAAGAACAAATACAAATACATTCTAAATTTGATACTATATTCAATGTCTATAATGTTACAGCAACAAAATAAATTTGGCAATTTGTATAAATTTAGCAACAATTCTATTTCTAATTAAACATATGTTTTAGGCCTATAGCTTACATTATTGAAATTTTCATTCCTGATGATGTTGGTAGTTTGCCAACGAAAAGCTTTGGATATAAAATGGATATAAATTAATAAATATTCTTGTATTTGAATAAACTATGTTGTTTTAATATATATATGTATATATATATATATATATATATATATATATATATATATATATATATAAAGTTAAATATTTTGCCATGTAAAAGTTTTCCGGAGGACCTTAAATAATTAAATGAATGAAAAAAGTTAACAGCTATCGCACATACCTCACTGGGCGAAGTACCACTACTTGTCCTTCCTGTCGGATGACGGACAGTTGTTCGGGTGCACCCTTTCACGCAATTATCACTTACCTAACTAACTTAAAAGAAAACACATATAATTCAAAATAGTCACTATTTATGCTAATAGTAAATTCGCCACACGACAGGAGAAACAAAGAAAGAAATATCTACGTCACGTAGAGGGTAACGGGAGATACGTATGTGTGATCTAAACCTAGCCTTGCTTAGAACTCACGAGAAACTACGTCACGTAGAGCGTGACGGGAGGGATGTCGTCCGATGGACGTTTTGAAAGGAGCTGTGTGAAACTACGTCACATCCAGAGTGACGGGAGATATGTCTTTTAACTGACGTCTTGAAAGGAACTGGCTCGTACCGAACCTTGCAATTGACAAAGGTTGGCCGATAAGGAGTCCCTCTCTGAAGCATTTACACCATTTTTTAAATTATATTTAATTTAAAGAAAAGTACTTAACATACCGGGGGCCTTGAATCCTCCTAGGATTCAAAGAAGAATACAATATAAGCTACCCAAGCATGAGGGGAAAAAACCAATAATTAACAATAAACAAACTCAGAGTTCTTACAAAAAACGAATATACACTAATAAAAATAAAAATTACTTTTCTAGAGACATGAGGAAAAATAATAAGTTTATTCTGCACTAATGTACAGGGGGAAAAAACCTTATGAGAAGGTCGAGTTATAAGTCCTTGCTGTGTCTTGAGCTGAACAACTAGCACTACACGGTCCGTGCCAGGGAACACTTGTGTCACTCTTGCCAATGGCCAAAAGAGAGGCGGATTAGGTTGATGCACTAGCACTAGGTCGCCCACACGCAGTTTGTGAAGATATTCCAGCTGCCATCTTTTCCATACGCGTTGGTGAAAAGCATGGACCTGAGTCTTATACATTAACTGTTTTCCCTTTGAAATTTGAGGTGAGTTTGAAGGCAATGAGTTAGGGTTGAGAGTTGAAGAAGAATGTAGTGTCGTGTGTTCAATTTCACTACATTTTGTGTGAGAGGAAGTTGATAATTTCCGCAGGTGTTGCCAGGGTCGACGTGTTATCCCGTGATTGTTCAAGCTTCTTCAGTATAGTAGAATCCAGCTTGCGTAAAATCATCGCTGACAATAAGGGATTGTTACTCGTGATATCATTTTGTAGCCCCTTGAAGGCTTGGGTGTTCTCTGTGTAACGTGTAAAAAAGTTACACATTTGGTTAGAAGTGTAATTGATATTCGGCAGGTCGAGAATTCTATTGAGATGAATTGACAATAATCGTATTGGAGAATGATATCTCCCCATAAGAAGGTCATACAAGACTTGATAATTAACTTCCGAAATAGGTAAAGAGTTAATTAATTTTAATGGTTCACCTGAGAGTACACTGAGCAAATACTGTTGTTTGGTGACTATATATATATATATATATATATATATATATATATATATATATATATATATATATATATATATATATATTGTTAAATATTTTGCCATGTAACGGCATAGTTTTCCGGAGCACCTTAAATAATTAAATGAATGAAAAAAGTTAACAGCTATCGCACATACCTCACTGGGCGAAGTACCACCACTTGTCCTTCCTGTCAGAC
This sequence comes from Prosapia bicincta, assembly GCA_036971475.1. Lineage (NCBI taxonomy): Eukaryota > Metazoa > Arthropoda > Insecta > Hemiptera > Cercopidae > Prosapia > Prosapia bicincta. Next base: position 47,889,191 of record JBAIZL010000006.1, read on the forward strand.
GATGGACAGTGGTTCGGGTGCACCCTTTCACGCACTTATCACTTACCTAACTAACTTAAAAGAAATCACATATAATTAAAAATAGTCACTATTTATGCTAATAGTAAATTCGCCACACGACGGGAGAAACAAAGAAAGAAATAACTACGTCACGTAGAGGGTAACGGGAAATATGTGTGATCTAAACTGAGACTTGCTTAGAACTCACGAGAAACTACGTCACGTAGAGCGGGACGGGAGGGATGTCGTCTGATGGACGTCTTGCAAGGAACTGTGTGAAACTACGTCACGTCGAGAGTGACGGTAGAGATGTCGTTTAACCGTCGTCTTGAAAGGAACTGGCTCGTACCGAACCTTGCAAAGGAGTTCCTCTCTGAAGCATTTACACTGATTTTTAAATTATATTTAATTTAAAGAAAAGTACGTAACACACACACACACACACACACACACACACACACACATATATATATATATATATTCATTAGAGAGAGAGCGATTAGCAAAATGTATGTCATTTTGTTTTGTATACATTTATTATTATTTAAGTATATTTCATAATTATAGGGTTTGAATTATTATTTCGCTAGGTAGAAATAGTTTCATATTATTTCAGTACAATTTTGCTTCGATCTTGCGATTAGAATATGACCTAAATAAAACTATTCAAATGATTTCTACAACTTCTTACTTGCAAAAGTGTATTTTATTTTCAAATACTTTGAGCTAGAATTTGCGCATTTTAAGAAATTTACAAAAGTTTTATCTTGATTGTTCAATAGTTCTGTCTTACCTCAAAAAAAATATTTTCCAAAAAAATAAATAACAAGTGAAAATAGAAACATATATTTTCCAATATTCCTTTACTAGCCTTCAAAACATCGAGAAAATAAATTCTGAACATTACATTAATAAATAAAAAACGGGTTCGGTTAGCTGAGTGGCAATCAGCTGTTTAACTTTTAAAGGTAACCTTCTAAGAAAAATCAGCTGAGAATATCGCAATGAAGGCCGGCCTTATATTTCTATTGAGAAAAAACAATTTATTACTCATATCAAAGGAGAACAAAGGAAAATAATGTAGAACAGAAAAAGAGGAAGGGCGATACTGATGATGGCTTGATATTTAGCATTGAAGACCGAGAACGTTCAGTTTAAATAAATATTAGCGATATGTAATATAAAATCAGTCTACACATGTTATACACTTTCAACATAACTAAACATAAGGGTAAAGGCATTATAATAACATTCCCACATACACATTTTACATATATTAATATGTAAAAACAGTAATACGTGTAAACAAAACGAAGATGCAAAGACAAATATTAATAGCTCTTCTGTCACTTATTTCAGTCAACTATAACATAACACTGTCTTTGTTATGTTACGAAATATCATTATAAATATAGATATCATTTTAAACTTAGTATAATTATTACTAAATATTATTATTTTATTAGTTTTATTGTTTAACTCAAAATCTGTGTTTAGAACAGTTAATATTAATAAGAAAGTTTCTGGTTTTAACAAACAACAAATATTACAAAGTTACCTATTAAAATGATCTTTCAATATACTAAAAAAATACTATTCAATTACATTTCCAAAAAATAGAATTTGAAGAATTTACCGTCTAGTTTTTCCAATAAAACAAACAGAAATAACTCTTTACAGATCACATTTGTTACTCTTAAATGTAGGCCTAATATTACGTTACAAAAGCTTGTGTTAACTGTATTTATCTATAGGTTATCTATTTGGCTTTAAATTTAGGCCAAACAAATTTTTAATAAATTGAATTAAACAATTCGTACTTATGTCAAAATGAGTAGCTTAGACTATCCAAAGAGTACTCTATGGCGTCTTCCTCCACTTTGTGTTCAAGGATGTGTTTTTTAAATTTTCTGATCTCCGCCTTCCAGAGTCGGGCTCCTTCTTCATCTCCTCGAACTGCAGCTTTTACGGCTTTCAGGACTTCTTCTTCATCCGGCTAACACAACTTTCCTCCTCAACTGCAAAAATTATCTTATCCTCGGCTCCTTGATCGACCCTGAATTTCATCGTTTCCCTTTCTATTATCGTCTTTACCAATCATGTTCCATTTTCTTAGTTTAGCCAATCCAGGACTGCATTCCATTTTTTTGCCTGTCCTCTGAATACCTGTGTTCCACTTTGCATAATAATACGGCTTTCGTCAGCGAGGAATCTACTGTAGTAACTAAGGGCTTAGGGGTTTGCCCCTCATCAATCTACCTGTCTGTCAGGCCATTGTTCTAGTTTCCAGTTTAGACATTTCTATAAACTTGAATACCTTTTATCTGTTAAAACACTGCCCACATCTTGAGCCTATATATTTACAATAGACCTCTACTCATACCGAACTGCTTTACACGATGCTTTAAATAATGACTCCACAGGTCAACGAAGACATATTTATAAAGACGTTTCATACAAATATATGTGAGTCTTGTATGTTTAGGACTCCGAAGCAGGATATGGTATCAGAGTGTATTTATTACCCATGGTTCGTTTACAATATAACACTAATTGCTTCATATAATAATTGGTAAAATATTGAAATACATAAATATATACGTTATTAAAATAACACCTTTTTAATAAATTATGGCTCATTATAACACATACAATTGTTTTAGGAGTTAATGTTTTTGTATTATCTTTCTCTTATTCTCTGTAAAACTTCTCATGTAGTTCTTTCTCAGATGCAAAGCATTTCGTTAATCCCGATGAAGTAGTCAACCATCACTGGTGTCCCAACGTCCCTGGTATAGTTTCTCCGTCACCTTGTGTCCTGATGGAATCGTTCTCGTTCTTCACTGACATCACCCAGACATTAGGTTAAACATTCGCGATGGTTGTGCTAAAAGTGGTTTTAAAGACTCATTAGTAATTCCAAATTTTCAAACTTGCCTAGAAAATAACTACAGTAAGCTCATAGTTAAGGTCTTTAGCATTACCTAAAAACTTGGTTATAACTTGTTTAAATGCATCCGGGCCTCCTGTTCCATCGTAGTCACCAGTTCTTTGTTTTAAAGGTGAAATCGAACATTATTTTACGAATATTTGGTCAAACGGAAACATAATTTTCTTTAAATTAGGCTCCTGATAGATGGGGAAAATGTTGAAACATTCCTTATCTTTATGCCGGGATTTTACAAACTGTTTCTGTAACACAAAACTTGTAACGATTTATTTTAAATAAATTCTTAAGGAATTTTGGTGTTGAATATTGCAGTTATCTGTTACATATAATTAATAAAGTGACCTGCAAAGTCAAGAGCATTCCTAAATTGAACTTGAGAATGGTGGATTCAGTAAATTTACCAAATGTTTCGAAATAAAATAAATTAAATTTTATTGTACAAAATTTATGCAAAAGTTAAAAAAGAAAACGAAAATACAATTAGAAAAGTTTACACTGTTTTAGATCTGGTTTTAAACTTTGTTTAATATGTTAAGAATTAACACAAATATTTTCACTATTTTAGAATTTATTGCATTGACATGTGATATCCACATATAGATTGCTTCTATTATATAAAATAAAATGCATTGTACATTAATTGTTGAAAATTTGTTATTGCATCCCATGGATTATTCATAACTTCCTGCATTATTAAAATATGAAAACTTGCACTATATTTCCGTCCCGAGTTAAATTTTGATTTCACATCACCTTACATAAAATTAATAGCTTATCTGAAACTGGAATTTATGTTGTACAGTGTGGCTCCTGGATCATGCCTTGCCATTATTCATTTTAGATACGTGTTGGCTAGGGAGCTCACCAGATGTTGACTAATCAGCGATGCAACGTTTAAAAAATAATAAAGGAAACTTTTTGATACTTCTCTACATATTTGAATTCAGTTAAATTAAAACTGTTAAAAAAATTGTAATTGATTCGTTATACATCTTGCACCGTCCATTCAGTTTGTAGATCTAACCGTAAGAAAAAAAATGTTCAGAGTTCATTTTGTGATTCCTGATCTTCTGCGCAATTTTCCGTGATTTAAGAATAGAGATACGGGAACGTCACTACAGTAGTGACGTCACTTAGTATAGTATCTTTCAGCGGACGTTGTAATCTTTACTACTCCTCACTGAATATTCATCCGACTTCATTTTAATGGGTATAGACTTAGGACACATTTTTTAACATTTTCATACGCTTTCCCAGGTGGTGGGCAACATGGGTTTTAACCACCGATTTTAACATCAAATATACAAATTAGATTTTTTTTAGTCAGTTATGTTTCTTTGAGCTTTTCTAGCAACAAAATCAAATTGTATTACAGGGCATTTTCTACAACCACGACTAGCCATAGTTTGAGCACGTGGATTCAACACTGAGAAGTAATGTTATGTTTATTTCAAGAAAACAGTTATACAGCTGTTATTGAAGAAGACAAACAAAAACAAAGAGGAAATTGCATATTCCATTTAACATTGCTACCAACCTAGTAATGTGTGATTTATCTACTTGTTTAACCGTAATACGATAACATTTATTTATTTCATTTTAAATAATAAATTATGAAAAACTGGTTGGGTATATATACACAATATTGTGAACATATTTCTCCTGTTTGCAATCAGTCTTTTTAAAAAACTAACTAAAGGAATTGCCTTCGTCAATAATGCATTAATTTGACAACATTTGAAAAAAAATTAGAAAAAAGTGTTTCTTTTTTCAGAAAAGAACTAGAAAATCCTACTGCCTTACTTGAGGTGTGTACGTATTGAACACAGATACAAAATATTATTTTTCAGGCTCTTTTCTTTCATAGAAATTGACGATTTGGAAATATCTCGATTTATGCACTTATCCACTGTAGAAAAATAGTTGTTTAATTTTATAAATAAAATAAATCTTATTTTTACCGGTTGATTTGAAAATGGAAAACGATCCTTGTATATAAAAATGATCAGTATTTTGAAAAATATAAATTGATTCATATACGTAAAACATCTGAATGCTTTAAAATTGCGTTGTTATTGTATAAGTTAGCGCGTTGCTGATGTGAACCTGTCACACGTGCGCACCTGGGTCAATATATCATGACATATAATACATTATGTATAAAAAGGCTTGAAACATAGAAGTGTAACCGTGATTGTGTTTAGTGAATAGTGGTTCTGTAGCAACAGCCAATCGTTTTGTTCAAATTATATTTCACAAAGTACCATCATCTGGTATTTTCTTCTGGCTCGAGGTTCCTCAGAGGTAAGAAACTACTGTTATTTTCTGTTTTAGCAGAAACAATTATTGTCAATTATTATTTTTCATAAGCTTCTAGTTTTCAGATTACTGTTAATGATTACGTCATTATTAAATCTACTGTTTATTATCGTTTGAAAGTAAATAAGTAATGCGCTGCAGGTCTATCTAAGAATAGTAATGCCTAAGTTATTAGGACGTAGAGAATTATTATCATTGCATATTTTTTTAAAGTTAGTCATTTAACACAACAAATCAATCATTTATTAACTCAATATTTACCCAAATGAGTAAATAAATGATTAATTCGTGAGTCTGGTGAATGTCATTTATTTGTTTTCTCATAACTTCACAAGCTATGCCCAAAGAATAGTCGTATCAATCATTTAAGGTCTAAATAGCCATCTATGAACCAAAGTAGGCTCATCTAAAGGCATAAGAGAGAGATATCTAGTAAATTGCTAGAACAACAAAAAAAGTACCTGAAAACCATACAAAACATTCATAATGGTAAAAATGTATTGTAAAAATACGCTATTTTGAAGGGTGAAGAATTAACTCATAAACAAATCAATTACGAAATCAAATTATTTAAAAGATTATTAATATTATTTCAAATAAATGATGAAAAATATAAAAACATACTTGAAAACTTAAAATGTTTCGAATAGTTTAGATTACTAATTTCAGACTATTTTTTAAATTACCTGTGTCTTCTGAGTGGGAATTTTGTTAATTGCGCAAACTTACAACAGGTTATAGCATAGATTAAACTTCCATTCATTACGTTATAGAGCATATTTCCTTTTCTTCAGTTAAATAACTCGAAACAGCGATAGGTTTTTAAAAAACAATTTATTCAGGCCAAAGCATTGTTACAAAATACAACAGCTTAATACAGAATTAACTATTACAGAATTCCAGAACAATCGCTACCTAAACCAGCATAGTAACAGTCTCTAACGAGTGAAGTATTAAGAGTCCCTCTCCAAAACTTTAAGTCCTCTATATATAATAATATATCTCTAATGACGTTATAGTTAAAATAATATAATGTCTAATGATTTTCTAATATATTTTCTATTAATATCAACTAACGGTACATAATAACGGGACTTTGTAGATATAACTCCTCCTTCCCTAAGTTATAACCGTCCCGGTTAAAATGAACAATTGGACCTCCTTGGTTTATGTCATCTACTACAGTACACTTTTATTTACTTTTATAATATTTGTTTTTATAATAATAATAACAATAAAATAATTATTATAATAAGAATAACAATAACAATTGTTTTAAAATGTTTATCAAAATTATTTTCTTCTAAAATTTCAATAGGTTCTGATTTTATATTTGCTAAATGATTTTTTCAAAATAAATATTACTTGTAACTTGTTTTACTGGTACTTCTAATATAATAGTAGGAGAACTTATTTTCTAATTTCTCATCTTGTTCTAAACGCAAAAGTTGTGTTCTTTTAAACTAGATGAATTTACTTTCATTTTACAATTTATTCGTTATACTTCCATTAGATATTTCAAATATTAAATATTGATTTATAATATTTATAAATTTAATAAAAGGTTCTGGCTTTTTCAATATCTGCTTTTGCATTTTTCTGTTGATTTTAAATTGATTAAAGTTTCTATACAATCATCACTCACGATATCTATTTTTTCACAATAATAATTATTATAAATTAATTTACATTTATCACTAGTGTACAAATCCATATGCTTCAGGATAAATGAAGGATAGATATGGATAGTACTGGTTATTTCAGTTTTTGTGACGGGATATGATAATAAAAAGAAGGTTTCTAGAGTAATAGAAAACTTAGGTACTTCTATAAAATATCTAATCATGCCTTTGGGAATAGCACAATGCACTTTACTGAGTTCCGATATTGTTTCTAATTTGTCTGAGATTAGTTTTTCCTTTGTATTTTCCATTATATAGTTAAGTTCCTTCTCTTTTAATATATTAGAATGTAGCACATTGGCCTTACAAAATTCCAAGCTTGTAGTAATATCGCTAATATTATTTATAATTAGAATGACAGTTGTGTATATTAAAAAGTATTGCTCAAATAATTCTACATTATTTAAAATAGAGCTCGCTTCACTGAGGGCTGTTTTCATTTTGTTGTTATATTTTGCAATTATATTCACATCCTTAATAAATTGGTCAAGGATTTGTTTATTTACAGTTACTTGCGATTCGATATTATGTTCTATGTGATATTCATTGCTTTGAACTTGTTGAATAATTCTATCATATTTTTCTTTATCATCAGCATCCATATTACCAGTTAACCAAGATATTGCTGAGCCTAATCCATTAATTAATCCTCTGCGTGTGCGAGTAGATTCTGGGAAACTTCCTTTTAAATGTTCGAATTTTGTTTTGGCATAATCATAATGTAGTTTAATGGTGTTTAAATGATGAGAACTTAATGAAGAGTTGGTATAGAATTTATTGTTATTTTTCAATTTCATTTCCAATAATATTCATATCCATATAATGCATATAAGTACATGTACTGTTTGTTATTAAAGCGTCTTGCGTTTGAATTGGAATAATTCCAGCAGTTTTGGTTAAAACTGTTTCTTCATCAGCTAGCGTTACAGTTGTTAGTGCTGCTGCTACCAGGTACATTAATGTTGGTGTCATTTTCTGTAACAGATGATTCTATTATGCGTTTTCTTTTAATCCGATTGGGATGTATTTTAATTGGTATGTTTGTTTTATTTAAAATTTCAGTTAAACCTTTTCCTTTTATTGCAAATATATATCTAGATTTCTCTTTTCTATGCAAAGTAGATTTTAAATATATTTCTTTAGGAATATAAGTAGTTTTTTCGCGTGATGTATTAAATTTATCAGTGCGATCAATTTTTTCTTTTTCAATTTTTCTTTTTATTAATTCATGCGTAGTTTTTATTTGTTCATGATATCTAGCCTTAAGTTTGTTTATTATTGAGTTAGGATATTTTAAATCAGAAAATGGTGTTTTAATTTTTCCATAAGTCATTTCATTTGGAGTTAAATTATGGGTTGAGTTTAAAGTGTTGTTAAAAGCGATAGTGGCTAATTCCACTTTCTCCTTTAAAGTAGTTATCTCTTTTGTTTCATTGATAATATTAAGAAGTTCAATAAGTGTAGAATGAGTTCTTTCAACTTGACCTTGAGGATTAGAATAGCCTGGAGTTGTGTAATGGGGTTTTATCTCGTATAACTGTAGAAAGTTACGGATAAGAGCGTTATCAAATTTTTTACCGTTATCCATTAGAAAAGGAACTGGAAAAAGATTTAGATATGTGCGTAGATGTTTCGTAAATTCATGCCCATTAATTGCCTTTAAGATAAATGTAGTTAAACGTTTAGAAAAACAATCCACTATAGTAACGATCTTAGTTTGCGAACAATAAAAAATATCAATTTGTAGACTTTCAAAGGGTCTTGATGGTGTGGGGGTTACACAATATTTTTCTTTAACTTGTTTGCGGTCATATTTAACTTTTAAACAAATTTGGCATTTATTTAAATATTCTGTCACATCTGCTATCATTGAAAGCCAATAATATTTATTTTTTATTTTATTTATATTTTCATTAATTACCCTGTGATATGTTTTCCTTCATGATAATAATTAATTATTTCCTTTTGTTCCTCTTTATCTGTTATCTAAATTGAGTTTTTTATAAATTTTAATGGTTATATCTGTAAAATTTACTTTTATCATTTGAGTAAATAGGTTATATACTTCCTTGTTAATATCGATTATTCCTGCGTCTTCAAAGTAGAGACCATAGGTTGTGTTCGGTTTTAAGAATTGATTTGCTTGGTAAATTAATTTCTTTAAGTCTGGGATATTTGATATATCGAATATTATTCCTGTTTTTATTAAATATTTTTATATACTGTGGTTCTTCGTTTCCTCTTTTAATAATTATTTGATTTTGTTCTGTATTGATAATTTTATCATCTTCCCTTATTTTAAAAATCGGAAGAGCTATCTGAACTGTTAATGGTAACTAAACTTGATACTTGGTCTCCGGGGCTACAATCTTGTAAAAATTCGTTTATAACTGATTCTGGATTTATTTCTATGCCTTCGACATTAGTTATCACGTTTTATTCTTGTATTTTTATTCTAGAAAGTGCATCTGCAACTACGTTAGATTTTCCAGATACATGTTTTATTCTTGTATTTTTATTCTAGAAAGTGCATCTGCAACTACGTTAGATTTTCCAGATACATGTTTTGTTCTTGTATTTTTATTCTAGAAAGTGCATCTGCAACTACGTTAGATTTTCCAGATACATGTTTTGTTCTTGTATTTTTATTCTAGAAAGTGCATCTGCAACTACGTTAGATTTTCCAGATACATGTTTTGTTCTTGTATTTTTATTCTAGAAAGTGCATCTGCAACTACGTTAGATTTTCCAGATACATGTTTTGTTCTTGTATTTTTATTCTAGAAAGTGCATCTGCAACTACGTTAGATTTTCCAGATACATGTTTTGTTCTTGTATTTTTATTCTAGAAAGTGCATCTGCAACTACGTTAGATTTTCCAGATACATGTTTTGTTCTTGTATTTTTATTCTAGAAAGTGCATCTGCAACTACGTTAGATTTTCCAGATACATGTTTTGTTCTTGTATTTTTATTCTAGAAAGTGCATCTGCAACTACGTTAGATTTTCCAGATACATGTTTTGTTCTTGTATTTTTATTCTAGAAAGTGCATCTGCAACTACGTTAGATTTTCCAGATACATGTTTTGTTCTTGTATTTTTATTCTAGAAAGTGCATCTGCAACTACGTTAGATTTTCCAGATACATGTTTTGTTCTTGTATTTTTATTCTAGAAAGTGCATCTGCAACTACGTTAGATTTTCCAGATACATGTTTTGTTCTTGTATTTTTATTCTAGAAAGTGCATCTGCAACTACGTTAGATTTTCCAGATACATGTTTTGTTCTTGTATTTTTATTCTAGAAAGTGCATCTGCAACTACGTTAGATTTTCCAGATACATGTTTTGTTCTTGTATTTTTATTCTAGAAAGTGCATCTGCAACTACGTTAGATTTTCCAGATACATGTTTTGTTCTTGTATTTTTATTCTAGAAAGTGCATCTGCAACTACGTTAGATTTTCCAGATACATGTTTTGTTCTTGTATTTTTATTCTAGAAAGTGCATCTGCAACTACGTTAGATTTTCCAGATACATGTTTTGTTCTTGTATTTTTATTCTAGAAAGTGCATCTGCAACTACGTTAGATTTTCCAGATACATGTTTTGTTCTTGTATTTTTATTCTAGAAAGTGCATCTGCAACTACGTTAGATTTTCCAGATACATGTTTTGTTCTTGTATTTTTATTCTAGAAAGTGCATCTGCAACTACGTTAGATTTTCCAGATACATGTTTTGTTCTTGTATTTTTATTCTAGAAAGTGCATCTGCAACTACGTTAGATTTTCCAGATACATGTTTTGTTCTTGTATTTTTATTCTAGAAAGTGCATCTGCAACTACGTTAGATTTTCCAGATACATGTTTTGTTCTTGTATTTTTATTCTAGAAAGTGCATCTGCAACTACGTTAGATTTTCCAGATACATGTTTTGTTCTTGTATTTTTATTCTAGAAAGTGCATCTGCAACTACGTTAGATTTTCCAGATACATGTTTTGTTCTTGTATTTTTATTCTAGAAAGTGCATCTGCAACTACGTTAGATTTTCCAGATACATGTTTTGTTCTTGTATTTTTATTCTAGAAAGTGCATCTGCAACTACGTTAGATTTTCCAGATACATGTTTTGTTCTTGTATTTTTATTCTAGAAAGTGCATCTGCAACTACGTTAGATTTTCCAGATACATGTTTTGTTCTTGTATTTTTATTCTAGAAAGTGCATCTGCAACTACGTTAGATTTTCCAGATACATGTTTTATTCTTGTATTTTTATTCTAGAAAGTGCATCTGCAACTACGTTAGATTTTCCAGATACATGTTTTATTTCAAAATAAAATTCTTCTAATAGTAATTTCCAGCGTATAAGTTTCGAATTCGGTTCCTTTAAATTGTGAAGCCATCGTAATGGTTTATGATCTCTGTAAATAGTAAATTTATTACCATAGAGATAAGTCCTAAAATGCCCATACTACAGCTAATAATTCTTTTTAAATTGTAGACAAATTGATCTTTTGTCCGTTTAGTGTACGCGATGTAAATGAAATAGTGTGATCAATATTATCAAAATTCTGTGATAGAACTGCTCCAATTGCAAAATTAGATGCATTTGTTGTTAATTGAAATGATTTTTGAAAAATCTGGTTATTTTTAAAATAGGTTCATTTATTAGTATTTCTTTCAATTCTGAAAAAGCTTCTTTTCCTTCTTGTGTGTTAGAGTTAAATGGTTCGTCCTTTCTAAACAAGTTAGTTAAAGGCTTAGCTAATTTTTCATAATTTTTAATAATTTTTCTATAGCATCCAGTTAATCCTAATAATTGTGTAACTTCTTTAGGAATAAGAGGAAGAGTAGAGGTAGAGGAAAGTCCTTTTTTAGCCGTTAATTTTGCCGGGTTAGGACGAATACCTTCTTTACTTATAACATGTCCTAAAAATAATAGTTATCTTTTAAAAAATTCTGTCTTTTCTAATTGTATTTGAAAATTATATTGCGATAGTTTTTGGAAAACCGATTTTAAATGTTTTAAGTGTTCTGTTAATGAATCAGAAAATATTATAATATCATACATATAAACTAATACAATTGGCATGGAAGAAAATATTATATTCATAGCTCGTTAAAAAGTTGGTGGAGCGTTTTTTAGTCCAAAGGGCATTCTGTAGAAAATGTAGATTTAGGAATTGATGATTTTTCCATTTCGATTGATGGAAACCTGAGGCTAAATCTAATACACTAAAATATGTTGCACGATCTATCTTTTAAAAAGATCTTCTATATTTGGCATAGGAAATTTGTCGCCTATTGTTTTTTCATTTAATTTACGGTAGGCTACTACCATTCTTATTTCTCTTTTCCCTGAGGCGTCTAATTGTTTTGGAACTACCCATATAGGTGAATTGTATGGTAAATTAGACTGTTGGATAATTTTATTTTGTAATAATTTTTCAATATCAATTTCAACACCTTTTCGAAAAGCTGTGGGATATCTGTAACTCTTAGAATAAATAGGATTGTTATCCTTTGTTTTAATTTCATGTTTTAATAAACTAGTAGCAGTTAATTTATCATTTTCTTGTTTAATAATATTTGAATAATTACTTAATAATTTAATTATCTACTTTTTTTTCTTTTTTGTACATATGATCTGTCCTTAATACATTTTTAATTGTAGCTATATCAAGAGATTTAGACTTGGGACTTTCGGTCACAGGTGTAAATTCCTGTATAGAATCGATTTTATATACCTCAAAAGGGGTGGCACTATAGGTGACGTCTTCTTTGACATATACAATACAATTCGCTTCATAATTTTTACATTTAACAATTGACTCTTTTAATTCTATAAAATTACCTTTATATTCCTTTACATATGCATTATCATCATTTTCTTTTGTAGGTAATTTCACTACATTTATTCCCTTTTTAATTTAAAGTCTTTAGTTAATCCAAGTATTTGTTTAAACTTATTTTGGCCATATTCTAATGTTTTATTTTGAAAATTAATTTTTTGCATTTAATTCTTGTAATGATTCGTGTCCTAATTGAATATCATGTTTTTTCTGAAAATTTAAATATAATTTAATTAATTTTTTAATTCCAAATACATTTGTTAAGTCAAAATAAACGTATTTTGATCCACGTTTTATTCCTGCTGGTGTTTTAACAGTAAATCCCTCTTGGTAACGAGGTATTTCGCTTATTATTAAATCAGTTTTAACATAATTTTTTTAAGATCCTGTATCTATTAACCATTTTCTACTTTTATAATCAATAAAGTATGGAATATTTCTATTTATTGAATTTAACTGAAATTGTAAGGTGGATCTTTGGGTGGAGGCTACTTTAAGTCTAAAAATTACTCTTTTGATTTGTTAAACTTTTCACTTGGTTTTTTAATTCCGTGATTTCATTAATTTCATTACAAGGGTTTTCTATTTCTGTCATTTCTTGAGTATGTCTAGGATTTAAACGTACTGTTCTCATAGAGACAGTTTGATTAGTTGGTTGATAATAGTTTTGCCAATGTTTTTGAAAATGTTGAGGCCTAGAAAATTGTTGGTAATTTTGTGGTCTTGAAAATTGTTGAAAGTTTCGTGGATTAAATTGTTGATAGTTTTGAGGTTTAAATTGTTGATAGTTTTGAGGTTTAAATTGTTGATAGTTTTGAGGTTTAAATTGTTGATAGTTTTGAGGTTTAAATTGTTGATAGTTTTGAGGTTTAAATTGTTGATAGTTTTTAGATTTAAATTTTAAATTTTTAAACGTTTGTTGAGAATTTTGTATACTTTCACTTGCAGTTACTTTCAATCTATTTAATATTATACTACAATCATTTATTAGTCTAATTCTAGCTTCATCCAAAGTTTTTATTTGAAAGAGTTGTAGGAACTCACCAATTTGGTTTTGGTACGCCTAGACACAATGTTCTAACTAAAGTTAAATCTAGTTGCGATACAAGCTGTTCCAAAGTGGTATCTTTAAAACCATCTAACGTATATCTTGTTAGAACTGTTACTCTTATTTCATACAATCTATTTAGAAATTCAGTAGGATTTTCTTTTAATGCATTTTCATAGTTGTAATTACAAAAATTAAATATTGAGCTGCCCTACTATCAGCAAAATGTCTTTTGAGCACTTCTATTAATTCATTTACGGTACAACAATTATTATTATATGCTACTTGCTCTGCAGGACCCTCTAATTTTGGCATACTGGGTTTAAATAATAGCCCATGATTACTAGAAAATTCAGAAATGTTTTCATTACAATAACTAGTCAATAAATCTTTAATAGATTCAATATAATGTACAAGTTTTACAGGAGAGCCTTCATATGTTGGAATAAATTTTAAAAATGTATTTAGGATAGGTTTAGAGATAGTAAACATATTGGATATGTACTTACAATTTGGTGAAGACTGGCTGCTTGTTGTTGGCGGAAGGTCTGCGACTGTCTGTTGTTCTGCGAAGATCCTCTGGGATGTCTTCTTTGAAGTTAAAGCTACTGGTAGTTGTAGTCCTTGAAAGTATGTCATACGCTGAATCTTTATTTGTATTTTTCGACAGGCGCTAATTGTTGAAACAGACGATCACGTTTCAGCACCAATGGTGATGTGCGAAGTTTCCGGATAAGAGGTCGAAAAGTTATTCGCAAAGAGATCGCGCCTTGTCCCACGTTCCGGGCGAGAGTTAAATAACTCGAAACAGCGATAGGTTTTTAAAAAACAATTTATTCAGGCCAAAGTCCTGTTACAAAATACAACAGCTTAATACAGAATTAACTATTACAGAATTCCAGAACAATCGGTACCTAAACCAGCATAATAACAGTCTCTAACGAGTGAAGTATTAAGAGTCCCTCTCCAAACCTTTAAGTCCTCTATATATAATAATATATCTCTATTGACGTTATAGTTAAAATAATATATTTTCTAATGATTCCAACTAACGTTATATACTATCGGGACTTTCTAGATATAACTTTCGATGATTAAATCCTGTACAGCCTTATCATTCATTCTATCTAATACAATTGACCAACTTACAGTTGATAGTTCTGATACCTCCTCATGGGGTGTCTGATTCAAGGACTGCAATCCCTTACTCACCCTCTGAAGACCTCCATGGATGTACGTGATACCACTCTACTTGCTACAATTAGTGGCTCTCTATTATACATTCTATTACAAGAAGAGTGACTCATTTAGATGTAAGACTATATAGAACGTAGTGAGGCCACATCTACTGGTTCTTCCCTCAGCATTCCTTCCGTAGTGACCAAGTGAATGCTACCTTAACACCTCCATGGATGTATGTGATATCACTCTACTTGCTACAATTAGTGGTTCTCTATTATTCATTCTATTAACAGAAGAGTGAATCATTTAGATGTTAGACTCCATAGAACGTTGTGAGACCACATCTTCTGCTTCTTCCCTCAGCATCCCTTCCGTAGTGACCACGTGTATGCTACGTTAACACCTCCATGGATGTACGTGATAACATCCTACTTGCTACAATTAGTGGTTCTCTATTATACATTCTATTACCAGAAGAGTGACTCATATAGATGTATGACTCCATAGAACGTTGTGAGGCCACATCTACTGCTTCTTCCCTCAGCATCCCTTCCGTAGTGACCAAGTGTATGCTACCTTAACACCTCCATGGATGTACGTGATACCACTCTACTTGCTACAATTAGTGGTTCTCTATTATACATTCTATTACCAGAAGAGTGACTCATTTAGTTGTAAGACTCCATAGAACGTTGAGAGGCCACATCTACTGGTTCTTCCCTCAGCATCCCTTCCGTAGTTACCAAGTGAATGCTACCTTAACACCTCCATGGATTTTAAGTAAATTGTTATTCTCGTATTTCTAATTTTTTAGTTTGTAGTAACACTTATACTTTATCAACTTTCAGGAAAATGCATTGGATGACAATAATTCTATATGCAGGGGTGGTCGCTGCTACTTGCGACAAAGAACAAGAAGCGAGAGAATATTTAGAATATCTTAACAAGGTTGTGTGTGAAAGGGAATATAAGAAATCTATAGCAGAATTTAATTATAATACCAACATTACAGATGAAAACTTGGAAAAATTGGTAAATATACAGCCAAGAATTTAAATACAGTGTAATCTTTCGTAGTTGAAAATGAAAAAAAATTACAATTTCAATAAATATTGTTTTCATGTATTCCTTCAAGATAATATGGTGTCTGTTCTACTGAATTCTATTTAAATAGACATAGATTATAATAAATTTATAATTATTAGTTGTGTAAAGTCAATAATGAGTGGATATATTTGCTGAAATAGATATGATCTGTATACAATTGTTTAATAGGCTGTATTCATGTAAAATCTAGCAATTCGTAAGAAGTATATGTTTGATTACTAGGTGATTTTATGCAAATTATGATTCCAGTAAAACTACATTTCATTTGATTTTTAGGTGTTTTTTTTAAAATCTTGATGTGAGTTTTGCATAATTCAAAATTTGTTTTTAAGATTGTCATTACGGTAATTCTGTTACATTTGATTTATTATTTTTTTAACAGAATGAAGAACTAGCCAAACCATTGATATTGCCATCAGAAGAAAAATATTTTGATTGGAAATCGTTTAATAACCCCTACCTTTTACGAGAAGCTAGTCACTATGGATTACTTGGTAAAAACATTAGTGGTGATATTCAAACAAGGGTAAGTATTTAAAACATGCTTTAATCATGTACTTTGTATCATGAGAAAAATTATTTTGTATTTTGTCAAATAATAAAATTAATAATTATAAATATAAACGTTATAAATACAAACATACGAATACAAAGAACGGTGTAAAAACTGTTATTTTATACTTTTAAAAATTTATGAAAGAAACGATCTAATAAATCCATGAAAATTATTAAAACTAATAATATTGCAATGTAAACACAATCTACAATGTATTACGACCTCTAATCTTACGAATGTCAACAAATCATTTGAACCAGTTGTTCTCTGCATTGGGCTTGTTTAAATGATCAATGCCTCTATATTCCAGCGTAGGGAACAAGTAGGCATAAAATACGCACTGAAGATCCGGAAATATAAACCGTTTATTGTTACTTATATTTCAGTTTACAAATGGTGATCTCTAGAAGGCACAGGATTTCTTACAGTATTGATAGTGTGCAGGAACCTAAATTTTAACCTATAATTTACCTCTGTAAAGGACTAAGCTTTATTTATTACACAATGATATTATACAGTTACCAATTCTATTCTGCACAAATGTAAATGTGAGAATTTTGCTTTTCCGATTTTGTTTTGGTTTCTTAAAAATTATTTTCTTTTGTAATTAATTTCAAACTGTATAATTTACACAATGATAAATTTTACTATATAATATACTAGACAAATTTCTGCCTTTATCTAAATAAGCAGATTTATATAAAAAAGCGGAGCTCTATGGTTTTGCTGTTTATAGGTTTTAAGTGTTTTGAAATGAAGGCCCTACTTTGGTAAAAATGCCTTTACATTATACTTTCCTTTGACATTGTCTCTTGCTTGTTATTATTATTTTGATGACAATAATAAAATACTAAGTTTATTGTATCTTGTAATATTTAATTTTTTAATTGAAAAATAAACTTACCTTTAAGAATAACTAGAAATTTGCTAAATAATTTTGTCTGATTGAGATCTAAGTACTGTTGTATTTACTAAATCTCGCAATGTAAACAAAATACTTACTTTTGTACCTTTGATACTTATAAATACATTCGTCAAACATAATATAAAGTCATTGGTGTAATTAGAAGGTATATGACTAATAGAGTGGTGGGTCGGTTATCTGACCTGAATGGGCAGAAGTAACAATGGATTAATGCAAATATAGAACAACTGAAACACATATAGGCCTTAACGTGCATGTGTCGCAAGCCGATAGTTACATTTACTCTAAATTACAAATTTACAAATTACTGCCTTTATCTAAATAAGCAGATTTATAAACAAAATCTTTTTTATAAGCATAGCGACGCTCTATTTTCATTTAATAAATATGGTTTTGCTTTTTATAGGTCTTATGCGTTTTGTAATGAAGGCCCTACTTTGGTAAAAACGCCTCTGCACTATACTTTCCTTTGACATTGTCTCTTGCTTATTATTATTATTTTGATGACAATAATAAAATCCTAAGTTTATTGTATCTTGTATTATTCAATTTTTATAATGAAAAATAAACTTACCTTTAAAAATAACTTAAAGTTTGCTAAATAATTTTTGTCTCATAGAGATCTAAGTACTGTTTTTTTTTTTACTAAATCTCGCAATGTAAAGAAAATATTTACTTTTGTACCTTTTAATATTTATAAATATTTTTGCCGAACATAATATAAAGTCATTAGTGTAATTAGAAGGTATATGACTAATAGAGTGGTGGGTCGGTTATCTGACCTGAATGGGTAGAAGTAACAATGGATAAATGCGGCTTTAGCGTGTATGTGTCACATGCCTATAGTTGCGATTACTCTAAATATTTAGGATTAAAAATTTTCATTAAGGCAAATAAATTACGCCTTCAACAGAACAATTCTCTATTGTAAAAATGTTCATTTAATATAATATGATTATTTAGTGTTTGACAAGAAAAGTATATAGAGAGTAATGTCACAGATAAAACGTATCAAGCAATCAAAAATAATGCACGAAGGTATATAAAGAGAGGTTAGAATTTTCTATTATAGAACCAAGTTTAATTCACCTGTTTTAGTTTTTCAACTCCCTATATAAGTATCTGACCTACATAAGACTCTAATTTCGATCAAAATCAACAGGTAGGTGTTGAGCGTTTCTTCCTCCATATAAACTTCTAACAATTTATATTAGCGGACAGTTTCCTATTACACTTTTGGTTATTAACTGGGCCAAAAAACCATACTTATGATTGTTTTCAGCAGATGCGTTTCGCACTAGGTCATCACATTATTCAATGCTGTGAGTCACAGCCAATACTGTTGATCAGGTTTGTTGTGCTTAGTCTGTGGTGAATTGGTGCTCTGTAGTGACTTTTGTTACAAAAGTAGTTCTTCAAATATATCTGTTCGAATATAGTATTTGATTGTGAGTGTGTTTTGTCATTTAGATTGTATTGTGGATAGTATTTATGGTGTTTGTATATCTCGTAGTTTTCTATTGTGTTAAGTTGGTTGCTTTTTGCATGTAGTGAAAGATTTGTAGATTGTTTTTATGTTAGTCTGTGAGTGTAGTGTCTTTTGTATGTGTTTGCCGAAATTTGATTTGGGTTATGTATTTTTTGTCTTTTATGTGTTCGTTGTATCTTGTAGTAAATGTTCTTTTTATTTGTCCTATGTAAAAGTTGTAGCAGTTGTTGCATGTAATCGTCTGTATTCCTGCCCTGTCGTTTTTATTCTGGGGTGTTTTTGAACTGTGCAGGTGTTTTTCCTTTTTATTATGTTCGATGTTTTGTTGTCGTACCTCCCACAAAAACTACAAGTTTGTTTTGTCCTCTGTTCAGTATTTCTGTGGTTGAGATGGAAGGGAGTTGGGGTGCATTACCTCCTGTCGGTTTGGTTGCACGAAATAAAATGTAGTTTTCATAGTCTGTCTTCCGCAACGTTACAAAAAATGTTCCGTTGAACACTTTTTCTTTTCTATCCTTACCGTTGATCATTCTATTCCTTTCTTTAATCACTAACCTAAAAAAGAATTTCCAACCTACGCAGCTCTATAAGAGAATAGGTCTAGGAAGAAAAGCATATGCAACCTTTCCTGAAATTAACATTACCTCGTCTTTCCAATGACGTCACTACTACACAACGTTGACGAAACCTAATATAACCCTGAGAAATCCCTTTTCATCTCGTTGTTTAACCTTTGACCTTTTGAATCAAACCTCCAAAACTGTTATCTACTAATACTCAACTCAGACGGTTAATAGTACTCAAGATCTGACTAAAACGTTGTACAGTAAAATAATGTACCATCCTGCGCAGAGACCTAGGGTTGCGCCCAGTGATTACTTTGTGTTTAGGAAGGGCTCTGGGTGATCTTCGACAGTGAATATGTCATAACGTCCAAATCTTAGGGGATGTCCAGTCAAGTCCGGCAGAGTACTATGCGGGTGGTATTAAACGGCTCTTGTCAAACACTATTGGAGTGCTAATATTAGAGTTAGAAACAGTTTCTAGTAAAGTTTAGTTTTCACAGAAAAGAATATGTTGAAATTACGGTTTAAAAACTTGTAATCATGCTTCGTTTTAGCCTTAAAATGTAAAAGCATTGAAGTATACTGTATTCATTTATCAACAATACCCTAACATTGGTAATTATATTGTAAAATATTTTATTACTAAATGTAATTTATATTAGGCATTTTTAGTAGTAATTTCTGTCGTATCGCACTCTATGCTTATTTCCAATATGGCCACATATTTTACTTATTCCGATATAGATGTGCCAAAATTTTTGTAGTTTCATATTCTGTTATATATATATATATATATATATATATATATATATATATATATATATATATATATATATTGAATTATTTAAACTTGTTATTAAAATGTTTTTTACTTTTTCGAACAGTTCAATGAAATTGTTCAGAATCTGACAACTGCAGCACGTGGTGACTACACCTTGTGCAGCTATACGAACCGGAGTAAATGTGATGATGACGGTAAGTTTAATTTATAAATTGTTCAACATCTAACAATATTTATTAAAATGCAGAGTTAGGCTATATAGTTGCATTATTTTCGTTTATATCAGAACTGTATTGACCCAATGAACAATCAAACTTAATAACTGGTTCTGCAAGCACAGATGATTCACACCGGTTATTCATCTACAGTTATGATTCGGCCAAAGTTTTTGGCCTCAAACGTTCAAACCGTTGCATTATCTGTCGTTTTTTCTAGTCTTGAACCGCATGAGTTTAAAACAACCTAAGTGATAAGTTATACTTGCAATGGTTACTAACTGCACTGTATTAACTTTATTCTGAATTCTAGGGAGACTAACCATTCCTTTTCTGACACTACTCCTCTGTTATATCCATAAGAAGTGTTATGAATAGAATGAGTTTTAAAACAACCTAAGTGATAAGTTATACTTGCAATGGTTACTAACTGCACTGTATTAACTTTATTCTGAATTCTAGGGAGACTTACCATTCCTTTTCTGACACTACTCCTCTGTTATATCCATAAGAAGTGTTATGAATAGAATGAGTTTTAAAACAACCTAAGTGATAAGTTATACTTGCAATGGTTACTAACTGCACTGTATTAACTTTATTCTGAATTCTAGGGAGACTTACCATTCCTTTTCTGACACTACTCCTCTGTTATATCCATAAGAGGTGTTAGGAATAGAATGAGTTTTAAAACAACCTAAGTGATAAGTTATACTTGCAATGGTTACTAACTGCACTGTATTAACTTTATTCTGAATTCTAGGGAGACTTACCATTCCTTTTCTGACACTACTCCTCTGTTATATCCATAAGAAGTGTTATGAATAGAATTAGTTTTAAAACAACCTAAGTGATAAGTTATACTTGCAATGGTTACTAACTGCACTGTATTAACTTTATTCGGAATTCTAGGGAGACTAACCATTCCGCTTCTGACACTACTCCTCTGTTATATCCATTAGAAGTGTTATGAATAGAATGAGTTTTAAAACCACCTAAGTGATAAGTTATACTTGCAATGGTTACTAACTGCACTGTATTAACTTTATTCTGAATTCTAGGCAGACTAAGTAATCCGTTTCTGACACTGATCCTCTGTTATATCCATTAGAAGTGTTATGAATAGAATGAGTTTTAAAACAACCTAAGTGAAAAGTTATACTTACAATGGTCACTAACTGCACTATATTAACTTTATTCTGAATTCTAGGGAGACTTACCATTCCTTTTCTGACACTACTCCTCTGTTATATCCATAAGAAGTGTTATGAATAGAATTAGTTTTAAAACAACCTAAGTGATAAGTTATACTTGCAATGGTTACTAACTGCACTGTATTAACTTTATTCGGAATTCTAGGGAGACTTACCATTCCTTTTCTGACACTACTCCTCTGTTATATCCATAAGAAGTGTTATGAATAGAATTAGTTTTAAAACAACCTAAGTGAAAAGTTATACTTACAATGGTCACTAACTGCACTGTATTAACTTTATTCTGAATTCTAGGGAGACTTACCATTCCTTTTCTGACACTACTCCTCTGTTATATCCATAAGAAGTGTTATGAATAGAATTAGTTTTAAAACAACCTAAGTGATAAGTTATACTTGCAATGGTTACTAACTGCACTGTATTAACTTTATTCGGAATTCTAGGGAGACTAACCATTCCGCTTCTGACACTACTCCTCTGTTATATCCATTAGAAATGTTATGAATAGAATGAGTTTTAAAACCACCTAAGTGATAAGTTATAGTTGCAATGGTTACTAACTGCACTGTATTAACTTTATTCTGAATTCTAGGGAGACTAAGTATTCCTTTTCTGACACTACTCCTCTGTTATATCAATAAGAAGTGTTAGGAATAGAATGAGTTTTAAAACAACCTAAGTGAAAAGTTATACTTACAATGGTCACTAACTGCACTATATTAACTTTATTCTGAATTCTAGGGAGACTAAGTAATCCTTTTCTGACACTACTCCTCTGTTATATCCATAAGAAGTGTTATGAATAGAATGAGTTTAAAACAACCTAAGTGATAAGTTATACTTGCAATGGTTACTAACTGCACTATATTAACTTTATTTTGAATTCTAGGGAGACTAAGTATTCCTTTTCTGACACTACTCCTCTGTTATATCCATAAGAAGTGTTAGGAATAGAATGAGTTTAAAACAACCTAAGTGATAAGTTATACTTGCAATGGTTACTAACTGCACTGTATTAACTTTATTCTGAATTCTAGGGAGACTAAGTATTCCGTTTCTGACACTAATCCTCTGTTATATCCATTAGAAGTGTTATGAATAGAATGAGTTTTAAAACAACCTAAGTGATAAGTTATACTTGCAATGGTTACTAACTGCACTATATTAACTTTATTCTGAATTCTAGGGAGACTAAGTATTTATTTTCTGACACTACTCCTCTGTTATATCAATAAGAATTGTTAGGAATAGAATGAGTTTTAAAACAACCTAAGTGAAAAGTTATACTTACAATGGTTACTAACTGCTCTGTATTAACTTTATTCTGAATTCTAGGGAGACTACGTAATCCCTTTCTGACTCTACTCCTCTGTTATATCCATAAGAAGTGTTAGGAATAGAATGAGTTTTAAAACAACCTAAGTGAAAAGTTATACTTACAATGGTCACTAACTGCACTATATTAACTTTATTCTGAATTCTAGGGAGACTAAGTATTCCTTTTCTGACACTACTCCTCTGTTATATCAATAAGAAGTGTTAGGAATAGAATGAGTTTTAAAACAACCTAAGTGATAAGTTATAGTTGCAATGGTTACTAACTGCTCAGTATTAACTTTATTCTGAATTCTAGGGAGACTAAGTAATCCTTTTCTGACACTACTCCTCTGTTATATCCATAAGAAGTGTTATGAACAGAATGAGTTTTAAAACAACCTAAGTGATAAGTTATACTTGCAATGGTTACTAACTGCTCTGTATTAACTTTATTCTGAATTCTAGGGAGACTAAGTAATCCTTTTCTGACACTACTCCTCTGTTATATCCATAAGAAGTGTTATGAATAGAATGAGTTTAAAACAACCTAAGTGATAAGTTATACTTGCAATGGTTACTAACTGCACTGTATTAACTTTATTCTGAATTCTAGGGAGACTAAGTATTCCTTTTCTGACACAACTCCTCTGTTATATCCATAAGAAGTGTTATGAATAGAATGAGTTTAAAACAACCTAAGTGATAAGTTATACTTGCAATGGTTACTAACTGCACTGTATTAACTTTATTCTGAATTCTAGGGAGACTTACCATTCCTTTTCTGACACTACTCCTCTGTTATATCCATAAGAAGTGTTATGAATAGAATGAGTTTTAAAACAACCTAAGTGATAAGTTATACTTGCAATGGTTACTAACTGCACTGTATTAACTTTATTCTGAATTCTAGGGAGACTAACCATTCCTTTTCTGACACTACTCCTCTGTTATATCCATAAGAAGTGTTATGATTAGAATGAGTTTTAAAACAACCTAAGTGAAAAGTTATACTTGCAATGGTTACTAACTGCACTGTATTAACTTTATTCTGAATTCTAGGGAGACTTACCATTCCTTTTCTGACACTACTCCTCTGTTATATCCATAAGAAGTGTTATGAATAGAATGAGTTTTAAAACAACCTAAGTGATAAGTTATACTTGCAATGGTTACTAACTGCACTGTATTAACTTTATTCTGAATTCTAGGGAGACTAACCATTCCTTTTCTGACACTACTCCTCTGTTATATCCATAAGAAGTGTTAGGAATAGAATGAGTTTTAAAACAACCTAAGTGATAAGTTATACTTGCAATGGTTACTAACTGCACTGTATTAACTTTATTTTGAATTCTAGGGAGACTAACCATTCATTTTCTGACACTACTCCTCTGTTATATCCATAAGAAGTGTTATGAATAGAATGAGTTTAAAACAACCTAAGTGATAAGTTATACTTGCAATGGTTACTAACTGCACTGTATTAACTTTATTCTGAATTCTAGGGAGACTTACCATTCCTTTTCTGACACTACTCCTCTGTTATATCCATAAGAAGTGTTATGAATAGAATGAGTTTTAAAACAACCTAAGTGATAAGTTATACTTGCAATGGTTACTAACTGCACTGTATTAACTTTATTCTGAATTCTAGGGAGACTAACCATTGCTTTTCTGACACTACTCCTCTGTTATATCCATAAGAATTGTTATGATTAGAATGAGTTTTAAAACAACCTAAGTGAAAAGTTATACTTGCAATGGTTACTAACTGCACTGTATTAACTTTATTCTGAATTCTAGGGAGACTTACCATTCCTTTTCTGACACTACTCCTCTGTTATATCCATAAGAAGTGTTATGAATAGAATGAGTTTTAAAACAACCTAAGTGATAAGTTATACTTGCAATGGTTACTAACTGCACTGTATTAACTTTATTCTGAATTCTAGGGAGACTAACCATTCCTTTTCTGACACTACTCCTCTGTTATATCCATAAGAAGTGTTAGGAATAGAATGAGTTTTAAAACAACCTAAGTGATAAGTTATACTTGCAATGGTTACTAACTGCACTGTATTAACTTTATTCGGAATTCTAGGGAGACTTACCATTCCTTTTCTGACACTACTCCTCTGTTATATCCATAAGAAGTGTTATGAATAGAATTAGTTTTAAAACAACCTAAGTGATAAGTTATACTTGCAATGGTTACTAACTGCACTGTATTAACTTTATTCGGAATTCTAGGGAGACTAACCATTCCGCTTCTGACACTACTCCTCTGTTATATCCATTAGAAGTGTTATGAATAGAATGAGTTTTAAAACCACCTAAGTGATAAGTTATAGTTGCAATGGTTACTAACTGCACTGTATTAACTTTATTCTGAATTCTAGGGAGACTAAGTATTCCTTTTCTGACACTACTCCTCTGTTATATCAATAAGAAGTGTTAGGAATAGAATGAGTTTTAAAACAACCTAAGTGAAAAGTTATACTTACAATGGTCACTAACTGCACTATATTAACTTTATTCTGAATTCTAGGGAGACTAAGTAATCCTTTTCTGACACTACTCCTCTGTTATATCCATAAGAAGTGTTATGAATAGAATGAGTTTAAAACAACCTAAGTGATAAGTTATACTTGCAATGGTTACTAACTGCACTATATTAACTTTATTTTGAATTCTAGGGAGACTAAGTATTCCTTTTCTGACACTACTCCTCTGTTATATCCATAAGAAGTGTTA
Source organism: Prosapia bicincta (assembly GCA_036971475.1). Classification (NCBI taxonomy): domain Eukaryota; kingdom Metazoa; phylum Arthropoda; class Insecta; order Hemiptera; family Cercopidae; genus Prosapia; species Prosapia bicincta. The sequence goes on from JBAIZL010000006.1 coordinate 47,915,143, forward strand.
GGAATAGAATGAGTTTAAAACAACCTAAGTGATAAGTTATACTTGCAATGGTTACTAACTGCACTGTATTAACTTTATTCTGAATTCTAGGGAGACTAAGTATTCCGTTTCTGACACTACTCCTCTGTTATATCCATTAGAAGTGTTATGAATAGAATGAGTTTTAAAACAACCTAAGTGATAAGTTATACTTGCAATGGTTACTAACTGCACTATATTAACTTTATTCTGAATTCTAGGGAGACTAAGTATTCCTTTTCTGACACTACTCCTCTGTTATATCAATAAGAATTGTTAGGAATAGAATGAGTTTTAAAACAACCTAAGTGAAAAGTTATACTTACAATGGTTACTAACTGCTCTGTATTAACCTTATTCTGAATTCTAGGGAGACTACGTAATCCCTTTCTGACTCTACTCCTCTGTTATATCCATAAGAAGTGTTAGGAATAGAATGAGTTTTAAAACAACCTAAGTGAAAAGTTATACTTACAATGGTCACTAACTGCACTATATTAACTTTATTCTGAATTCTAGGGAGACTAAGTATTCCTTTTCTGACACTACTCCTCTGTTATATCAATAAGAAGTGTTAGGAATAGAATGAGTTTTAAAACAACCTAAGTGATAAGTTATAGTTGCAATGGTTACTAACTGCTCAGTATTAACTTTATTCTGAATTCTAGGGAGACTAAGTAATCCTTTTCTGACACTACTCCTCTGTTATATCCATAAGAAGTGTTATGAACAGAATGAGTTTTAAAACAACCTAAGTGATAAGTTATACTTGCAATGGTTACTAACTGCTCTGTATTAACTTTATTCTGAATTCTAGGGAGACTAAGTAATCCTTTTCTGACACTACTCCTCTGTTATATCCATAAGAAGTGTTATGAATAGAATGAGTTTAAAACAACCTAAGTGATAAGTTATACTTGCAATGGTTACTAACTGCACTGTATTAACTTTATTCTGAATTCTAGGGAGACTAAGTATTCCTTTTCTGACACAACTCCTCTGTTATATCCATAAGAAGTGTTATGAATAGAATGAGTTTAAAACAACATAAGTGATAAGTTATACTTGCAATGGTTACTAACTGCACTGTATTAACTTTATTCTGAATTCTAGGGAGACTTACCATTCCTTTTCTGACACTACTCCTCTGTTATATCCATAAGAAGTGTTATGAATAGAATGAGTTTTAAAACAACCTAAGTGATAAGTTATACTTGCAATGGTTACTAACTGCACTGTATTAACTTTATTCTGAATTCTAGGGAGACTAACCATTCCTTTTCTGACACTACTCCTCTGTTATATCCATAAGAAGTGTTATGATTAGAATGAGTTTTAAAACAACCTAAGTGAAAAGTTATACTTGCAATGGTTACTAACTGCACTGTATTAACTTTATTCTGAATTCTAGGGAGACTTACCATTCCTTTTCTGACACTACTCCTCTGTTATATCCATAAGAAGTGTTATGAATAGAATGAGTTTTAAAACAACCTAAGTGATAAGTTATACTTGCAATGGTTACTAACTGCACTGTATTAACTTTATTCTGAATTCTAGGGAGACTAACCATTCCTTTTCTGACACTACTCCTCTGTTATATCCATAAGAAGTGTTAGGAATAGAATGAGTTTTAAAACAACCTAAGTGATAAGTTATACTTGCAATGGTTACTAACTGCACTGTATTAACTTTATTTTGAATTCTAGGGAGACTAACCATTCATTTTCTGACACTACTCCTCTGTTATATCCATAAGAAGTGTTATGAATAGAATGAGTTTAAAACAACCTAAGTGATAAGTTATACTTGCAATGGTTACTAACTGCACTGTATTAACTTTATTCTGAATTCTAGGGAGACTTACCATTCCTTTTCTGACACTACTCCTCTGTTATATCCATAAGAAGTGTTATGAATAGAATGAGTTTTAAAACAACCTAAGTGATAAGTTATACTTGCAATGGTTACTAACTGCACTGTATTAACTTTATTCTGAATTCTAGGGAGACTAACCATTGCTTTTCTGACACTACTCCTCTGTTATATCCATAAGAATTGTTATGATTAGAATGAGTTTTAAAACAACCTAAGTGAAAAGTTATACTTGCAATGGTTACTAACTGCACTGTATTAACTTTATTCTGAATTCTAGGGAGACTTACCATTCCTTTTCTGACACTACTCCTCTGTTATATCCATAAGAAGTGTTATGAATAGAATGAGTTTTAAAACAACCTAAGTGATAAGTTATACTTGCAATGGTTACTAACTGCACTGTATTAACTTTATTCTGAATTCTAGGGAGACTAACCATTCCTTTTCTGACACTACTCCTCTGTTATATCCATAAGAAGTGTTAGGAATAGAATGAGTTTTAAAACAACCTAAGTGATAAGTTATACTTGCAATGGTTACTAACTGCACTGTATTAACTTTATTTTGAATTCTAGGGAGACTAACCATTCATTTTCTGACACTACTCCTCTGTTATATCCATAAGAAGTGTTAGGAATAGAATGAGTTTTAAAACAACCTAAGTGATAAGTTATACTTGCAATGGTTACTAACTGCACTGTATTAACTTTATTCGGAATTCTAGGGAGACTAAGTATTCCTTTTCTGACACTACTCCTCTGTTATATCCATAGGAAGTGTTATGAATAGAATGAGTTTTCAAATAACCTAAGTGATAAGTTATACTTGCAATGGTTACTAACTGCACTGTATTAACTTTATTCTGAATTCTAGGGAGACTAACCATTCCGTTTCTGACACTACTCCTCTGTTATATCCATAGGAAGTGTTATGAATAGAATGAGTTTTAAAACAACCTAAGTGAAAAGTTATACTTGCAATGGTTACTAACTGCACTGTATTAACTTTATTCTGAATTCTAGGGAGACTTACCATTCCTTTTCTGACATTACTCCTCTGTTATATCCATAAGAAGTGTTATGAATAGAATGAGTTTTAAAACAACCTAAGTGATAAGTTATACTTGCAATGGTTACTAACTGCACTGTATTAACTTTATTCTGAATTCTAGGGAGACTAACCATTCCTTTTCTGACACTACTCCTCTGTTATATCCATAAGAAGTGTTAGGAATAGAATGAGTTTTAAAACAACCTAAGTGATAAGTTATACTTGCAATGGTTACTAACTGCACTGTATTAACTTTATTTTGAATTCTAGGGAGACTAACCATTCATTTTCTGACACTACTCCTCTGTTATATCCATAAGAAGTGTTATGAATAGAATGAGTTTTCAAATAACCTAAGTGATAAGTTATACTTGCAATGGTTACTAACTGCACTGTATTAACTTTATTCTGAATTCTAGGGAGACTAACCATTCCGTTTCTGACACTACTCCTCTGTTATATCCATAGGAAGTGTTAGGAATAGAATGAGTTTTAAAACAAACTAAGTGATAAGTTATACTTGCAATGGTTACTAACTGCACAGTATTAACTTTATTCTGAATTCTAGAGAGACTAACCATTCAGTTTCTGACACTACTCCTCTGTTATATCCATAGGAAGGGTTAGGAATAGAATGAGTTTTAAAACAAACTAAGTGATAAGTTATACTTGCAATGGTTACTAACTGCACTGTATTAACTTTATTCTGAATTCTAGGGAGACTAACCATTCCGTTTCTGACACTACTCCTCTGTTATATCCATAGGAAGTGTTAGGAATAGAATGAGTTTTAAAACAAACTAAGTGATAAGTTATACTTGCAATGGTTACTAACTGCACTATATTAACTTTATTCTGAATTCTAGGGGGACTAAGTAATCCTTTTCTGACACTACTCCTCTGTTATATCCATAGGAAGTGTTAGGAATAGAATGAGTTTTAAAACAACCTAAGTGATAAGTTATACTTGCAATGGTTACTAACTGCACTGTATTAACTTTATTCTGAATTCTAGGGAGACTAAGTAATCCTTTTCTGACACTACTCCTCTGTTATATCCATAGGAAGTGTTAGGAATAGAATGAGTTTTAAAACAACCTAAGTGATAAGTTATACTTGCAATGGTTACTAACTGCAATATATTAACTTTATTCGGAATTCTAGGGAGACTAAGTAATCCTTTTCTGACACTACTCCTCTGTTATATCCATAAGAAGTGTTATGAACAGAATGAGTTTTAAAACAAACTAAGTGATAAGTTATACTTGCAATGGTTACTAACTGCACAGTATTAACTTTATTCTGAATTCTAGAGAGACTAACCATTCAGTTTCTGACACTACTCCTCTGTTATATCCATAGGAAGGGTTAGGAATAGAATGAGTTTTAAAACAAACTAAGTGATAAGTTATACTTGCAATGGTTACTAACTGCACTATATTAACTTTATTCGGAATTCTAGGGAGACTAAGTAATCCTTTTCTGACACTACTCCTCTGTTATATCCATAGGAAGTGTTAGGAATAGAATGAGTTTTAAAACAAACTAAGTGATAAGTTATACTTGCAATGGTTACTAACTGCACAGTATTAACTTTATTCTGAATTCTAGAGAGACTAACCATTCAGTTTCTGACACTACTCCTCTGTTATATCCATAGGAAGGGTTAGGAATAGAATGAGTTTTAAAACAAACTAAGTGATAAGTTATACTTGCAATGGTTACTAACTGCACTATATTAACTTTATTCGGAATTCTAGGGAGACTAAGTATTCCTTTTCTGACACTACTCCTCTGTTATATCCATAGGAAGTGTTAGGAATAGAATAAGTTTTAAAACAAACTAAGTGATAAGTTATACTTGCAATGGTTACTAACTGCACAGTATTAACTTTATTCTGAATTCTAGAGAGACTAACCATTCAGTTTCTGACACTACTCCTCTGTTATATCCATAGGAAGGGTTAGGAATAGAATGAGTTTTAAAACAAACTAAGTGATAAGTTATACTTGCAATGGTTACTAACTGCACTGTATTAACTTTATTCTGAATTCTAGGGAGACTAACCATTCCGTTTCTGACACTACTCCTCTGTTATATCCATAGGAAGTGTTAGGAATAGAATGAGTTTTAAAACAAACTAAGTGATAAGTTATACTTGCAATGGTAACTAACTGCACTGTATTAACTTTATTCTGAATTCTAGGGAGACTAAGTAATCCTTTTCTGACACTACTCCTCTGTTATATCCATAAGGAGTGTTAGCAATAGAATGAGTTTTAAAACAACCTAAGTGAAAAGTTATACTTGCAATGGTTACTAACTGCTCTGTATTAACTTTATTCTGAATTCTAGGGAGACTAAGTATTCCTTTTCTGACACTACTCCTCTGTTATATCCATAAAAAGTGTTAGGAATAGAATGAGTTTTAAAACAACCTAAGTGAAAAGTTATACTTACAATGGTCACTAACTGCACTATATTAACTTTATTCTGAATTCTAGGGAGACTAAGCATTCCTTTTCTGACACTACTCCTCTGTTATATCCATAAGGAGTGTTAGCAATAGAATGAGTTTTAAAACAACCTAAGTGATAAGTTATACTTGCAATGGTTACTAACTGCTCTGTATTAACTTTATTCTGAATTCTAGGGAGACTAAGCATTCCTTTTCTGACACTACTCCTCTGTTATATCCATAAAAAGTGTTATGAACAGAATGAGTTTTGAAACAACCTAAGTGATAAGTTATAGTTGCAATGGTTACTAACTGCTCAGTATTAACTTTATTCTGAATTCTAGGGAGACTAAGTAATCCTTTTCTGACACTACTCCTCTGTTATATCCATAAGAAGTGTTATGAACAGAATGAGTTTTAAAACAACCTAAGTGATAAGTTATACTTGCAATGGTTACTAACTGCTCTGTATTAACTTTATTCTGAATTCTAGGGAGACTAAGTAATCCTTTTCTGACACTACTCCTCTGTTATATCCATAAGAAGTGTTAGGAATAGGATGAGTTTTAAAACAACCTAAGTGAAAAGTTATACTTACAATGGTCACTAACTGCACTATATTAACTTTATTCTGAATTCTAGGGAGACTAAGCATTCCTTTTCTGACACTACTCCTCTGTTATATCCATAAGGAGTGTTAGCAATAGAATGAGTTTTAAAACAACTTAAGTGATAAGTTATACTTGCAATGGTTACTAACTGCTCTGTATTAACTTTATTCTGAATTCTAGGGAGACTAAGCATTCCTTTTCTGACACTACTCCTCTGTTATATCCATAAGAAGTGTTATGAACAGAATGAGTTTTAAAACAACCTAAGTGATAAGTTATAGTTGCAATGGTTACTAACTGCTCAGTATTAACTTTATTCTGAATTCTAGGGAGACTAACCATTCCTTTTCTGACACTACTCCTCTGTTATATCCATAGGAAGTGTTAGGAATAGAATGAGTTTTAAAACAACCTAAGTGAAAAGTTATACTTACAATGGTCACTAACTGCACTATATTAACTTTATTCTGAATTCTAGGGAGACTAAGTATTCCTTTTCTGACACTACTCCTCTGTTATATCCATAAGAAGTGTTAGGAATAGGATGAGTTTTAAAACAACCTAAGTGAAAAGTTATACTTACAATGGTCACTAACTGCACTATATTAACTTTATTCTGAATTCTAGGGAGACTAAGCATTCCTTTTCTGACACTACTCCTCTGTTATATCCATAAGGAGTGTTAGCAATAGAATGAGTTTTAAAACAACCTAAGTGATAAGTTATACTTGCAATGGTTACTAACTGCTCTGTATTAACTTTATTCTGAATTCTAGGGAGACTAAGCATTCCTTTTCTGACACTACTCCTCTGTTATATCCATAAGAAGTGTTATGAACAGAATGAGTTTTAAAACAACCTAAGTGATAAGTTATAGTTGCAATGGTTACTAACTGCTCAGTATTAACTTTATTCTGAATTCTAGGGAGACTAACCATTCCTTTTCTGACACTACTCCTCTGTTATATCCATAGGAAGTGTTAGGAATAGAATGAGTTTTAAAACAACCTAAGTGAAAAGTTATACTTACAATGGTCACTAACTGCACTATATTAACTTTATTCTGAATTCTAGGGAGACTAAGTATTCCTTTTCTGACACTACTTTTCTGTTATATCCATAAGGAGTGTTAGCAATAGAATGAGTTTTAAAACAACCTAAGTGATAAGTTATACTTACAATGGTCACTAACTGCACTATATTAACTTTATTCTGAATTCTAGGGAGACTAAGTATTCCTTTTCTGACACTACTCCTCTGTTATATCCATAAGAAGTGTTAGGAATAGAATGAGTTTTAAAACAACCTAAGTGAAAAGTTATACTTACAATGGTTACTAACTGCTCTGTATTAACTTTATTCTGAATTCTAGGGAGACTTACCATTCCTTTTCTGACACTACTCCTCTGGTATATCCATAAGAAGTGTTATGAACAGAATGAGTTTTAAAACAACCTAAGTGATAAGTTATAGTTGCAATGGTTACTAACTGCTCAGTATTAACTTTATTCTGAATTCAAGGGAGACTAACCATTCCTTTTCTGACACTACTCCTCTGTTATATCCATAAGAAGTGTTATGAACAGAATGAGTTTTAAAACAACCTAAGTGATAAGTTATAGTTGCAATGGTTACTAACTGCTCAGTATTAACTTTATTCTGAATTCTAGGGAGACTTACCATTCCTTTTCTGACACTACTTTTCTGTTATATCCATAAGGAGTGTTAGCAATAGAATGAGTTTTAAAACAACCTAAGTGATAAGTTATACTTTCAATGGTCACTAACTGCACTATATTAACTTTATTCTGAATTCTAGGGAGACTAAGTATTCCTTTTCTGACACTACTCCTCTGTTATATCCATAAGAAGTGTTAGGAATAGAATGAGTTTTAAAACAACCTAAGTGAAAAGTTATACTTACAATGGTTACTAACTGCTCTGTATTAACTTTATTCTGAATTCTAGGGAGACTTACCATTCCTTTTCTGACACTACTCCTCTGGTATATCCATAAGAAGTGTTATGAACAGAATGAGTTTTAAAACAACCTAAGTGATAAGTTATAGTTGCAATGGTTACTAACTGCTCAGTATTAACTTTATTCTGAATTCAAGGGAGACTAACCATTCCTTTTCTGACACTACTCCTCTGTTATATCCATAAGAAGTGTTATGAACAGAATGAGTTTTAAAACAACCTAAGTGATAAGTTATAGTTGCAATGGTTACTAACTGCTCAGTATTAACTTTATTCTGAATTCAAGGGAGACTAACCATTCCTTTTCTGACACTACTCCTCTGTTATATCCATAGGAAGTGTTAGGAATAGAATGAGTTTTAAAACAAATTAAGTGATAAGTTATACTTGCAATGGTTACTAACTGCACTTTATTAACTTTATTCTGAATTCTAGAGAGACTAACCATTCAGTTTCTGACACTACTCCTCTGTTATATCCATAGGAAGTGTTAGGAATAGAATGAGTTTTAAAACAAAGTGATAAGTTATACTTGCAATGGTTACTAACTGCACTGTATTAACTTTATTCTGAATTCTAGGGAGACTAACCATTCCGTTACTGACACTACTCCTCTGTTATATCCATAGGAAGTGTTAGGAATAGAATGAGTTTTAAAACAAACTAAGTTATAAGTTATACTTGCAATGGTAACTAACTGCACTGTATTAACTTTATTCTGAATTCTAGGGAGACTAACCATTCAGTTTCTGACACTACTCCTCTGTTATATCCATAGGAAGTGTTAGGAATAGAATGAGTTTTAAAACAACCTAAGTGAAAAGTTATACTTGCAATGGTCACTAACTGCACTATATTAACTTTATTCTGAATTCTAGGGAGACTAAGTATTCCTTTTCTGACACTACTCCTCTGGTATATCCATTAGAAGTGTTAGGAATAGAATGAGTTTTAAAACAACCTAAGTGATAAGTTATACTTACAATGGTCACTAACTGCACTATATTAACTTTATTCTGAATTCTAGGGAGACTAAGTAATCCTTTTCTGACACTACTCCTCTGTTATATCCATAAGAAGTGTTAGGAATAGAATGAGTTTTAAAACCAACTAAGTGATAAGTTATAGTTGCAATGGTTACTAACTGCACTGTATTAACTTTATTCTGAATTCTAGGGAGACTAAGCATTCCTTTTCTGACACTACTCCTCTGTTATATCCATAAGGAGTGTTAGCAATAGAATGAGTTTTAAAACAACCTAAGTGATAAGTTATACTTGCAATGGTTACTAACTGCTCTGTATTAACTTTATTATGAATTCTAGGGAGACTAAGCATTCCTTTTCTGACACTACTCCTCTGTTATATCCATAAAAATTGTTATGAACAGAATGAGTTTTAAAACAACCTAAGTGATAAGTTATAGTTGCAATGGTTACTAACCGCACTATATTAACTTTATTCTGAATTCTAGGGAGACTAAGTATTCCTTTTCTGACACTACACCGCTGTTATATCCATTAGAACTGTTATGAATAGAATGAGATTTAAAACAACCTAAGTGATAAGTTATACTTGCAACGGTTACTAACTGCACTGAATTAACTTTATTCTGAATTCTAGGGAGACTAAGTATTCCTTTTCTGACACTACTCCTCTGTTATATCCATTAGAACTGTTATGAATAGAATGAGTTTTAAAACAACCTAAGTGATAAGTTATACTTGCAATGGTTACTAACCGCTGTGTATTAACTATATTCTGAATTCTAGGGAGACTAACCATTCCTTTTCTGACACTACTCCTCTGTTATATCCACTAGGAATATTATGCAAGGATGAATTTTAAAAAACTTAAATGTGTACACTAATTATGTCTGCATGACTTACTAATTTTCCTGCAATAGATTTAACCTATATTCTTAGAAATCTAGCCATTTCTTTTCTAACACATCTTCTGTGTTATATCCACTAGGAATGTTATGGATAGGATGAATTTTTAAAAACTAAATGTTTGCTCTTGTAATTCCTACATGGCTAACTAATTTTCCTGCAATAGATTTAATCTATATTCTTAGAAAACTAACCATTCCTTATCTGACACACCTTCTGTGTTATTTCCACTAGGAATATTATGCAAGGATGAATTTTAAAAAACCTTAATGTTTACACTGATTATGCCTGCATGGCTTACTAATTTTCCTGCAATAGCTTTAATCTATATTCTTAGAAAACCAACCATTCCTTTTCTGACACACCTTCTCTGTTATATCCACTAGGAATCTTATCCAAGGATGAATTTTAAAAAACCTAAATGTTTACACTAATTATGCCTGCATGGCTTACTAATTTTCCTGCAACAGCTTTAATCTATATTCTTAGAAAACTAACCATTCCTTTTCTGACACACCTTCTCTGTTATATCCACTAGGAATGTTATGCAAGGATGAATTTTAGAAATTAATATATATTCTATTTATGCCTGCATGGCTAAATAATTTTCCTGCAATAGCTTTAACCTATATTCTAGGAAAACTAACCTTTCATTTCTGACAAACCTTCTCTGGTATATCTACTAGGAATGTTATGCATAGGATGAATTTTTAAAAACTAAATGTTTACTCTAGTTATTCCTGCATGTCTTACTACTTTTTCTGCAATAGCTTTAATCTTTATTCTTAGAAAACTAACCATTCCTTTTCTAACACACCTTCTCTTATATATCCACTAGAAATGTTATGCAAGGATGAATTTTAAAAAACCTAAATGTTTACACTAATTATGCCTGCATGGCTTACTAATTTTCCTGCAACAGCTTTAATCTATATTCTTAGAAAACTAACCATTCCTTATCTGACACACCTTCTGTGTTATATCCACTAGGAATGTTATGCAAGGATGAATTTTAAAAAACCTAAATGTTTACACTAATTATGCCTGCATTACTTACTAATTTTCCTGCAACAGCTTTAATCTATATTCTTAGAAAACTAACAATTCCTTTTCTGACAAACCTTCTCTGGTATATCTACTAGGAATGTTATGCAAGGATGAATTTTAAAAAACCTAAATGTTTACACTAATTATGCCTGCATGGCTTACTAATTTTCCTGCAACAGCTTTAATCTATATTCTTAGAAAACTAACCATTCCTTTTTTGACACACCTTCTCTGTTATATCCACTAGGAAAGTTATGCAAGGATGAATTTTAAAAAACCTAAATGTTTACACTAATTATGCCTGCATGGCTTACTAATTTTCCTGCAACAGCTTTAATCTATATTCCTAGAAAACTAACCATTCCTTTTCTGACACACCTTCTCTGTTATATCCACTAGAAATGTTATGCAAGGATGAATTTTAAAAAACCTAAATGTTTACACTAATTATGCCTGCATGGCTTACTAATTTTCCTGCAACAGCTTTAATCTATATTCTTAGAAAACTAACCATTCCTTTTCTGACACACCTTCTCTGTTATATCCACTAGGAATGTTATGCAAGGATGAATTTTAAAAAACCTAAATGTTTACACTAATTATGCCTGCATGGCTTACTAATTTTCCTGCAACAGCTTTAATCTATATTCTTAGAAAACTAACCATTCCTTTTCTGACACACCTTCTCTGTTATATCCAGTAGGAATGTTATGCAAGGATGAATTTTAAAAAACCTAAATGTTTACACTAATTATGCCTGCATGGCTTACTAATTTTCCTGCAACAGCTTTAATCTATATTCTTAGAAAACTAACCATTCCTTTTCTGACACACCTTCTCTGTTATATCCACTAGAAATGTTATGCAAGGATGAATTTTAAAAAACCTAAATGTTTACACTAATTATGCCTGCATGGCTTACTAATTTTCCTGCAACAGCTTTAATCTATATTCTTAGAAAACTAACCATTCCTTTTCTGACAAACCTTCTCTGTTATATCCACTAGGAATGTTATGCAAGGATGAATTTCAAAAAACCTAAATGTTTACACTAATTATGCCTGCATGGCTTACTAATTTTCCTGCAACAGCTTTAATCTATATTCTTAGAAAACTAACCATTCCTTTTCTGACAAACCTTCTCTGTTATATCCACTAGGAATGTTATGCAAGGATGAATTTCAAAAAACCTAAATGTTTACACTAATTATGCCTGCATGGCTTACTAATTTTCCTGCAACAGCTTTAATCTATATTCTTAGAAAACTAACCATTCCTTTTCTGACACACCTTCTCTGTTATATCCGCTAGGAATGTTATGCAAGGATGAATTTTAAAAAACCTAAATGTTTACACTAATTATGCCTGCATGGCTTACTAATTTTCCTGCAACAGCTTTAATCTATATTCTTAGAAAACTAACCATTCCTTTTCTGACAAACCTTCTCTGTTATATCCACTAGGAATGTTATGCAAGGATGAATTTTAAAAAACCTAAATATTTACACTAATTATGCCTGCATGGCTTACTAATTTTCCTGCAACAGCTTTAATCTATATTCTTAGAAAACTAACCATTCCTTTTTTGACACACCTTCTCTGTTATATCCACTAGGAAAGTTATGCAAGGATGAATTTTAAAAAACCTAAATGTTTACACTAATTATGCCTGCATGGCTTACTAATTTTCCTGCAACAGCTTTAATCTATATTCCTAGAAAACTAACCATTCCTTTTCTGACACACCTTCTCTGTTATATCCACTAGAAATGTTATGCAAGGATGAATTTTAAAAAACCTAAATGTTTACACTAATTATGCCTGCATGGCTTACTAATTTTCCTGCAACAGCTTTAATCTATATTCTTAGAAAACTAACCATTCCTTTTCTGACACACCTTCTCTGTTATATCCACTAGGAATGTTATGCAAGGATGAATTTTAAAAAACCTAAATGTTTACACTAATTATGCCTGCATGGCTTACTAATTTTCCTGCAACAGCTTTAATCTATATTCTTAGAAAACTAACCATTCCTTTTCTGACACACCTTCTCTGTTATATCCAGTAGGAATGTTATGCAAGGATGAATTTTAAAAAACCTAAATGTTTACACTAATTATGCCTGCATGGCTTACTAATTTTCCTGCAACAGCTTTAATCTATATTCTTAGAAAACTAACCATTCCTTTTCTGACACACCTTCTCTGTTATATCCACTAGAAATGTTATGCAAGGATGAATTTTAAAAAACCTAAATGTTTACACTAATTATGCCTGCATGGCTTACTAATTTTCCTGCAACAGCTTTAATCTATATTCTTAGAAAACTAACCATTCCTTTTCTGACAAACCTTCTCTGTTATATCCACTAGGAATGTTATGCAAGGATGAATTTCAAAAAACCTAAATGTTTACACTAATTATGCCTGCATGGCTTACTAATTTTCCTGCAACAGCTTTAATCTATATTCTTAGAAAACTAACCATTCCTTTTCTGACACACCTTCTCTGTTATATCCGCTAGGAATGTTATGCAAGGATGAATTTTAAAAAACCTAAATGTTTACACTAATTATGCCTGCATGGCTTACTAATTTTCCTGCAACAGCTTTAATCTATATTCTTAGAAAACTAACCATTCCTTTTCTGACAAACCTTCTCTGTTATATCCACTAGGAATGTTATGCAAGGATGAATTTTAAAAAACCTAAATGTTTACACTAATTATGCCTGCATGGCTTACTAATTTTCCTGCAACAGCTTTAATCTATATTCTTAGAAAACTAACCATTCCTTTTCTGACAAACCTTCTCTGGTATATCTACTAGGAATGTTATGCATAGGATGAATTTTTAAAAACTAAATGTTTACTCTAGTTATTCCTGCATGTCTTACTACTTTTTCTGCAATAGCTTTAATCTTTATTCTTAGAAAACTAACCTTTCCTTTTCCGACAAACCTTCTCTGGTATATCCACTAGAAATGTTATGCAAGGATGAATTTTAAAAAACCTAAATGTTTACACTAATTATGCCTGCATGGCTTACTAATTTTCCTGCAACAGCTTTAATCTATATTCTTAGAAAACTAACCATTCCTTTTCTGACACACCTTCTCTGTTATATCCACTAGAAATGTTATGCAAGGATGAATTTTAAAAAACCTAAATGTTTACACTAATTATGCCTGCATGGCTTACTAATTTTCCTGCAACAGCTTTAATCTATATTCTTAGAAAACTAACCATTCCTTTTCTGACACACCTTCTCTTATATATCCACTAGGAATGTTATGCAAGGATGAATTTTAGAAATTAATATTTATTCTATTTATGCCTGCATGGCTAAATAATTTTCCTGCAATAGCTTTAACCTATATTCTAGGAAAACTAACCTTTCCTTCTCTGACACACCTTCTCTGTTATATCCACTAGGAATGTTATGCATAGGATGAGTTTTTAAAAAGTAAAAGTTTACTCTAGTTATGCCTGCATAGCTTAGTAATTTTCCTGCTATAGCTTTAATCTATATTCACCCCTTCACTGTAATGTCCTTAAGGTATTATATGAATTGGATGAGTTTTAAAAGCCAATCTTAATGGTATATCAATGTATACTTGCAACGGTTTCTAACTTACCTGCAGTAATTATGTTCTCTATTCTTGGAAAACTAACCAAACCTTTTCTGACACCCATTCTCTGTTATATCCACTAGGAGTGTTATGAATAGAATAAGTTTTAAAAGGTAACCTTAACGATAACTCAACGTATACTGGCAATGCTTACTAATTCCCTGCAGTTACTATATTCAGTTATGTAGGAAAACGACCATTCGTTTTCTAACACGCCTTTTTTGATATCCATAATTAATTGTATCAATAGGTTTAGTTTTGAAGAAGAACCAAAATGGTAACTCTGGTTATTCTTGCATCGCTTACTAATTTCCCTGCAGTTATTAATTCTATTACTAGGAAAACTAAACATTTCCTTTCTGACACCCCTTTCCTGTTATATCCCAAAGGAATCTTATGAATAGGTTGAGTTTTTAAAGATAACCTAAATATTTACTCAAGGTATACTTCCAATGACTAATAATTGCAATGCAGAACATTTATTCTATATTCTAGGAAAACTAATTTTGTTTGACACCTCTTCTCTGTTATATCCATATGAATAGGTTGAGTTTTAAAAGATAGCCTAAATATTTACTCAAGGTATACTTCCAATGACTAATAATTGCATTGCAGAACATTTATTCTATATTCTAGGAAAACGAATTTAGTTTGACACCTCTTCTCTGTTATATCCATATGAATAGGTTGAGTTTTAAAAGATAGCCTAAATATTTACTCAAGGTATACTTCCAATGACTAATAATTGCATTGCAGAACATTTATTCTATATTCTAGGAAAACTAACCATTTCTTTTCTGACACCCACTTTTGGTATCTACAAAAGGTATGTTATGATTAGGATGTGTACTAAGAGAGACGCTTAATGGTAACTGAAGGTATGGTTTCATCGTTTACTGTTTGTCCTGCAGTAATATTATTCTAGAGTCTAGGAAAGATTAACATTTCTTTTCTGACACCCCTTCTCCGTTCTATCTTTAAGGAACAATATGAATAGCTTAAACTTAAAAAAAAACATAGATGGTAATTTTAGTTATACTTAAAATGCTTACTAATATCCATGCAGTCACTTTTTTCGAAATTATAGAAAAAATATCCATTCCTTTTTTAACACACCTTCTTTGGTATATCCGTAAGAAATGTTATGAATAGAATGAGTTAAAAAAAACCTTTTGTTTAACTCGAGGTATACTATGAATGCTTATTAATTTACCTGAAGTAACTTTAATGTGTAATCTAGGAAAACTGACTTTCCCTCCCTGACACCCCTTAGGTATATCCGTGGGGAATTTCGTGAATAGGATTAATTTAAATAAAACCTTATGTTTAACTCAAGGTATACTAACAATGCTTATTAATTTACCTGAAGTAACTTTAATGTGTATTCTAGGAAAACTGACTTTCCCTCCCTGACATCCCTTAGGTATATCCGTGGGGAATTTCATGAATAGGATTAACTTAAATAAAACCTTATGTTTAACTCAAGGTATACTAACAATGCTTATTAATTTACCTGAAGTAACTTTAATGTGTATTCTAGGAAAACTGACTTTCCCTCCCTGACATCCCTTAGGTATATCCGTGGGGAATTTCATGAATAGGATTAATTTAAATAAAACCTTATGTTTAACTCAAGGTATACTAACAATGCTTATTAATTTACCTGAAGTAACTTTAATGTGTATTCTAGGAAAACTGACTTTCCCTCCCTGACATCCCTTAGGTATATCCGTGGGGAATTTCATGAATAGGATTAATTTAAATAAAACCTTATGTTTAACTCAAGGTATACTAGCAATGCTTATTAATTTACCTGAAGTAAATTTAATGTGTACTCTAGGAAAACTGACTTTCCCTCCCTGACACCCCTTAGGTATATCCGTGGGGAATTTCATGAATAGGATTAATTTAAATAAAACCTTATGTTTAACTCAAGGTATACTAGCAATGCTTATTAATTTACCTGAAGTAACTTTAATGTGTAATCTAGGAAAACTGACTTTCCCTCCCTGACACCCCTTAGGTATATCCGTGGGGAATTTCATGAATAGGATTAATTTAAATAAAACCTTATGTTTAACTCAAGGTATACTAGCAATGCTTATTAATTTACCTGAAGTAACTTTAATGTGTAATCTAGGAAAACTGACTTTCCCTCCCTGACACCCCTTAGGTATATCCGTGGGGAATTTCATGAATAGGATTAATTTAAATAAAACCTTATGTTTAATTCAAGGTATACTAGCAATGCTTATTAATTTACCTGAAGTAACTTTAATGTGTAATCTAGGAAAACTGACTTTCCCTCCCTGACACCCCTTAGGTATATCCGTGGGGAATTTCATGAATAGGATTAATTTAATTAAACCTTATGTTTAACTCAAGGTATACTAGCAATGCTTATTAATTTACCTGAAGTAACTTTAATGTGTATTCTAGGAAAACTGACCTTCCCTTCCTGACACCACTTAGGTATATCCGTGGGGAATTTCATGAATAGGATTAATTTAAATAAAACCTTATGTTTAACTCAAGGTATACTAGCAATGCTTATTAATTTACCTGAAGTAACTTTAATGTGTATTCTAGGAAAACTGACCTTCCCTCCCTGACACCCCTTAGGTATATCCGTGGGGAATTTCATGAATAGGATTAATTTAAATAAAACCTTATGTTTAACTCAAGGTATACTAGCAATGCTTATTAATTTACCTGAAGTAACTTTAATGTGTATTCTAGGAAAACTGACCTTCCCTCCCTGACACTCCTTTTAGGTATATCCGTGGGGAATTTTATGAATAGGATGAGTTTTAAAATTGAATCAAATTGGTAACAACATGTATACTTGGATGGCTTACTAATTTCCCTGCAGCAATTTTATTCGATATTCAATGAAAACTAAGAGGTCCATTTCTGACACCTCCTCTGCTATATTCATAAGGAATGCTATGAAAGGATGTGTTTTAAAAGACAACCTTAATCCTAACTCAATGTGTAATTGCAATGCTTACTCATTCCCCTGCAGCAACTTTATACTGCATTCTAGGCAAACTAACCATTCCTATTCTAATACCGCTTCTCTGATATATCCGTAAAGAATGTTATTAATAGCATAAGTTTAAAAAAAAAGATCCTTAACGGAAACCCAAGGTATATTTGCAATGCTCGATAATTACCCTGCTTTAACATTATTCATTATTGTAGGAAAACCAACCATTCCTTTTCAGAAACTCCTTCCCCGTTATACCCGTAAGGAATCTTATGAATAGGAGGAGTTTCCTATTGGTATGTCAAGGTGTACTTGCAAAGCCTACTAATTTCCCTGTCATCCCTTTATTCGATATTCTAGGAAAACTAACCATTTCTTTTCTAACACACACATCTCTGTAATATCCATGAGGAATGTTATGAATAAGACGAGTTTAAAAATAGAATCAAACTGCAGGTATACTTGCATGGCTTACTAATATCCTTTGCATTCGTGCAAAGTTTTCTAGGAAAACTAACCATTTCTTTTCTAACACACCCATTCTCTGTAATATTCATAAGTAATGTTATGAATAAGATGAGTTTAAAAATAAAATCAAAATGCAAGTATACTTGCATGACCTACAAATCTCCTTTGCAGTCATGCAAAATTTTCTTGGTAAACTAACCATTTTTTTTCTAACACACCCATTTTCTGTAATATTCATAAGTAATGTTATGAATAAGATGAGTTTAAAAATAAAATCAAACTGCAGGTATACTTGCATGGCCTACAAATCTCCTTTGCAGCCATGCAAAATTTTCTTGGAAAACTAACCATTCCTTTTCTAACACACCCATTCTATGTAATATCCATGAGGAGTGTTATGAATAAGATGGGTTTAAAAATAGAATCAAACTGTAGGTATACTTGCATGGCTTAATAATATCCTTTGCATTCGTGCAAAGATTTCTAGGACAACTAACCTTTCCTTTTCTAACACACCCATTCTCTGTAATATCCATGAGGAGTGTTATGAATAAGATGGGTTTAAAAGTAGAATCAAACTGCAGGTATACTTGCACGGCTTACTAATATCCTTTGCAGCCATGCAAAGTTTTCTAGGACCACTAACCATTCCTTTTCTAACACACCCATTCTCTATAATATCCATGAGGAATGTTATGAATAAGATGAATTTTAAAATAAAATCAAACTGCAGGTATACTTGCATGGCTTAATAATATCCTTTGCATTCGTGCAAAGTTTTCTAGGACAACTAACCTTTCCTTTTCTAACACATCCATTCTCTGTAATATCCATGAGGAGTGTTATGAATAAGATGGGTTTAAAAGTAGAATCAAACTGCAGGTATACTTGCAAAGCTTTCTAATATCCTTTGCATTCGTGCAACTTTTCTAAGACAACTAACCATTCCTTTTCTAACACACCCATTCTCTGTAATATACATGAGGAATGTTATGAATAAGATGAGTTTAAAAATAGAATCAAACTGCAGGTATACTTGCAAGGCTTAATAATATCCTTTGCATTCGTGCAAAGTTTTCTAAGACAACTAACCATTCCTTTTCTAACACACCCATTCTCTGTAATATACATGGGGAATGTTATGAATAAGATGAGTTTAAAAATAATCAAACTGCAGGTATACTTGCAAGGCTTACTAATATCCTTTGCTTTCGTGCAAAGTTTTCTAAGACAACTAACCATTCCTTTTCCAACACACCCATTCTCTGTAACATACATGAGGAATGTTATGAATAAGATGAGTTTAAAAATAGAATCAAACTGCAGGTATACTTGCAAGGCTTACTAATATCCTTTGCTTTCGTGCAAAGTTTTCTAAGACAACTAACCATTCCTTTTCCAACACACCCATTCTCTGTAATATACATGAGGAATGTTATGAATAAGACACGTTTAAAAATAGAATCAAACTGCAGGTATACATGCATGGCTTACTAATATCCTTTGCATTCGTGCAAAATTTTCTAGGACAACTAACCATTCCTTTTCTAACACACCCATTCTCTGTAATATACATGAGGAATGTTATGAATAAGACGAGTTTAGAAATAGAATCAAACTGCAGGTATTCTTGCAAGGCTTACTAATATCCTTTGCATTCGTGCAAAGTTTTCTAGGACAACTAACCTTTCCTTTTCTAACACACCCATTCTCTGTAATATACATGAGGAATGTTATGAATAAGACGAGTTTAAAAATAGAATCAAACTGCAGGTATACTTGCAAGGCTTACTAATATCCTTTGCATTCGTGCAAAGTTTTCTAGGACAACTAACCATTGCTTTTCTAACACACCCATTCTCTGTAATATACATGAGGAATGTTATGAATAAGATGAGTTTAAAAATAGAATCAAACTGCAGGTATACTTGCAAGGCTTACTAATATCCTTTGCTTTCGTGCAAAGTTTTCTAAGACAACTAACCATTCCTTTTCCAACACACCCATTCTCTGTAATATACATGAGGAATGTTATGAATAAGACACGTTTAAAAATAGAATCAAACTGCAGGTATACTTGCAAGGCTTACTAATATCCTTTGCATTCGTGCAAAGTTTTCTGGGACAACTAACCATTCCTTTTCTAACACACCCATTCTCTGTAATATACATGAGGAATGTTATGAATAAGACGAGTTTAAAAATAGAATCAAACTGCAGCTATTCTTGCAAGGCTTACTAATATCCTTTGCATTCGTGCAAAAATTTCTAGGACAACTAACCTTTCCTTTTCTAACACACCCATTCTCTGTAATATACATGAGGAATGGTATGAATAAGACGAGTTTAAAAATAGAATCAAACTGCAGGTATACTTGCATGGCTTACTAATATCCTTTGCATTCGTGCAAAGTTTTCTAGGACAACTAACCTTTCCTCTTCTAACACACCCATTCTCTGTAATATACATGAGGAATGTTATGAATAAGACGAGTTTAAAAATAGAATCAAACTGCAGGTATACTTGCATGGCTTACTAATATCCTTTGCATTCGTGCAAAGTTTTCTAGGACAACTAACCTTTCCTCTTCTAACACACCCATTCTCTGTAATATACATGAGGAATTTTATGAATAAGACGAGTTTAAAAATAGAATCAAACTGCAGGTATACTTGCATGGCTTACTAATATCCTTTGCATTCGTGCAAAATTTTTCTAGGACAATTAACCATTCCTTTTCTAACACACCCATTCTCTGTAATATACATGAGGAATGTTATGAATAAGACGAGTTTAAAAATAGAATCAAACTGCAGGTATACTTGCATGGCTTACTAATATCCTTTGCATTCGTGCAAAGTTTTCTAGGACATCTAACCTTTCCTTTTCTAACACACCCATTCTAAGTAATATACATGAGGAATGTTATGAATAAGACGAGTTTAAAAATAGAATAAAACTGCAGGTATACTTGCATGGCTTACTAATATCCTTTGCATTCGTGCTAAGTTTTCTAAGACAACTAACCATTCCTTTTCCAACACACCCATTCTCTGTAATATACATGTGGAATGTTATGAATAAGATGAGTTTAAAAATATAATCAAACTGCAGGTATACTTGCATGGCTTACTAATCTCCTTTGCAGCCATGCAAAGTTTTCTAGGAAAACTAACCATTTTTTATGACACCCCCTCACTGTTACAATTATAGTGAATGTTTGATTAAGCAGTATTTAAGGGACATCCTTCATGGTAACTTAACGTATTCTGGATGGCTTACTAGTTATCCATGCAGTAACTATATTCTATACTCTATTAAAACTAACTATTTGTTTTCTGACCCCCCTCCTCTGGTTTAATAATAATGAATGATATGATTACGGACTTAAGAAGACATCCTTAATTATAACTGAAGGTGTACTTGCAATGTGTATTGCCCTACAGTAACTTTATTCTGTATTCTATTAAAACTAAAGATTTGATTTCTGACACCTCTCCTCAGTTATTTCCGTAATGAACGTTATGATTAGGCAGAGCTTAGAAGACAACCTTAATGGTCACCCAAGGTGCACTTGCAATGTTTATTTATTGCCCTACCATAACTTTATTCTAAATTTTATTAAGACTAACCTTTTGATTTCTAACACCTCTCCTCTGTTATTTCCGTAATGAATGTTATGATTAGGCAGAGCTTAGAACACAACCTTAATAGTAACTCAAGGTGTACTTGCAATGTTTATTTATTGCCCTACCATAACTTTATTCTGTATTCTATTAAAACTAACCATTTGCTTTCTGACACCTCTCCACTGTTATTTCCGTTATTAATGTTATGATTAAGCAGAGCTTAGAAGACAACCTTAAAGGTCACTCAAGGTGCACTTGCAATGTTTATTTATTGCCCTAACATAACTTTATTCTGTATTCTATTAAAACTAACCATTTGCTTTCTGACACCTCTCCACTATTATTTCCGTTATTAATGGTATGATTAAGCAGAGCTTAGAAGACAACCTTAAGGGTCACTCAAAGTGCACTTGCAATGATTATTTATTGCCCTACCACAACTTTATTCTATATTCTTATAAAACTAAACATTTGATTTCTGACACCTCTCCTCAATTATTTTCGTTATGAATGTTATGATTAAGCAGAGTTTAGAAGACAACCTTAGTGGTCACTCAAGGTGTACTTGCAATGTTTATTTACTGCCCTACAATAACTTTATTCTGTATTCTATTAAAAAAACCTTTTGATTTCTAACACCTCTCCTCAGTTATTTCCGTAATGAATGTTATGATTAGGCAGAGCTTAGAAGACAACCTTAATAGTAACTCAAGGTGTACTTGCAATGTTTATTTATTGCCCTACCATAACTTTATTCTGTATTCTATTAAAACTAACCTTTTGCTTTCTGACACCTCTTCTCAGTTATTTCCGTAATGAATGTTATGATTAGGCAGAGTTTAGAAGACAACCTTAATGGTCACTCAAGGTGCACTTGCAATGTTTATTTATTGCCCTACCATAACTTTCTTTTTTATTCTATTAAAACTAAACATTTGATTTCACCACCTCTCCTCAATTATTTTCGCTATGAATGTTATGATTAAGCAGAGTTTAGAAGACATCCTTAATGGTCACTCAAGGTGCACTTGCAATGTTTATTTATTGCAATACCATAACTTTCTTTTATATTCTATTAAAACTAAACATTTGATTTCTGACACCTCTCCTCAGTTATTTCCGTAATGAATGTTATGATTAGGCAGAGTTTAGAAGACAACCTTAATGGTCACTCAAGGTGCACTTGCAATGTTTATTTATTGCCCTACCATAACTTTATTCTATATTTTATTAAAACTAACCTTTTGATTTCTGACACCTCTCCTCTGTTATTCCCGTAATGAATGTTATGATTAGGCAGAGCTTAGAAGACAACCTTAATAGTAACTCAAGGTGTACTTGCAATGTTTATTTATTGCCCTACCATAACTTTATTCTGTATTCTATTAAAACTAACCTTTTGCTTTCTGACACCTCTTCTCAGTTATTTCCGTAGTGAATGTTATGATTAGGCAGAGTTTAGAAGACAACCTTAAAGGTCACTCAAGGTGCACTTGCAATGTTTATTTATTGCCCTACCATAACTTTCTTTTATATTCTATTAAAACTAAACATTTGATTTCTGACACCTCTCCTCAGTTATTTCCGTAATGAATGTTATGATTAAGCAGAGTTTAGAAGACAACCTTAATGGTCACTCAAGGTGCACTTGCAATGTTTATTTATTGCCCTACCATAACTTTCTTTTTTATTCTATTAAAACTAAACATTTGATTTCACCACCTCTCCTCAATTATTTTCGCTATGAATGTTATGATTAAGCAGAGTTTAGAAGACAACCTTAATGGTCACTCAAGGTGCACTTGCAATGTTTATTTATTGCCTTACAATAACTTTCTTCTATATTTTATTAAAACTAACCTTTTGATTTCTGACACCTCTCCTCTGTTATTTCCGTAATGAATGTTATGATTAGGCAGAGCTTAGAAGACAACCTTATTAGTAACTCAAGGTGCACTTGCAATGTTTATTTATTGCCCTACCATAACTTTATTCTGTATTCTATTAAAACTAACCATTTGCTTTCTGACACCTCTTCTCAGTTATTTTAGTAATGAATGTTATGATTAGGCAGAGCTTAGAAGACAACCTTAATAGTAACTCAAGGTGCACTTGCAATGTTTATTTATTGCCCTACCATAACTTTATTCTGTATTCTATTAAAACTAACCATTTGCTTTCTGACACCTCTTCTCAGTTATTTTAGTAATGAATGTTATGATTAGGCAGAGCTTAGAAGACAACCTTAATAGTAACTCAAGGTGGACTTGCAATGTTTATTTATTGCAATACCATAACTTTCTTTTATATTCTATTAAAACTAAACATTTGATTTCTGACACCTCTCCTCAATTATTTTCGTTATGAATGTTATGATTAAGCAGAGTTTAGAAGACAACCTTAATGGTCACTCAAGGTGCACTTGCAATGTTTATTTATTGCCCTACCATAACTTTATTCTATATTTTATTAAAACTAACCTTTTGATTTCTGACACCTCTCCTCTGTTATTTCCGTAATGAATGTTATGATTAGGCAGAGTTTAGAAGACAACCTTAATGGTCACTCAAGGTGCACTTGCAATGTTTATTTATTGCCCTACCATAACTTTATTCTATATTTTATTAAAACTAACCTTTTGATTTCTGACACCTCTCCTCTGTTATTTCCGTAATGAATGTTATGATTAGGCAGAGCTTAGAAGACAACCTTATTAGTAACTCAAGGTGTACTTGCAATGTTTATTTATTGCCCTACCATAACTTTATTCTATATTTTATTAAAACTAACCTTTTGATTTCTGACACATCTCCTCAGTTATTTCCGTAATGAATGTTATGATTAGGCAGAGTTTAGAAGACAACCTTAATGGTCACTCAAGGTGCACTTGCAATGTTTATTTATTGCCCTACCATAACTTTATTCTATATTTTATTAAAACTAACCTTTTGATTTCTGACACCTCTCCTCTGTTATTTCCGTAATGAATGTTATGATTAGGCAGAGCTTAGAAGACAACGTTATTAGTAACTCAAGGTGTACTTGCAATGTTTATTTATTGCCCTACCATAACTTTATTCTGTATTCTATTAAAACTAACCATTTGCTTTCTGACACCTCTTCTCAGTTATTTTAGTAATGAATGTTATGATTAGGCAGAGCTTAGAAGACAACCTTAATAGTAACTCAAGGTGCACTTGCAATGTTTATTTATTGCAATACCATAACTTTCTTTTATATTCTATTAAAACTAAACATTTGATTTCTGACACCTCTTCTCAGTTATTTTAGTAAGGAATGTTATGATTAGGCAGAGCTTAGAAGACAACCTTAATAGTAACTCAAGGTGCACTTGCAATGTTAATTTATTGCCCTACCATAACTTTATTTTGTATTCTATTAAAACTAACCATTTGCTTTCTGACACCTCTTCTCAGTTATTTTAGTAATGAATGTTATGATTAAGCAGAGTTTAGAAGACAACCTTAATGGTCACTCAAGGTGCACTTGCAATGTTTATTTATTGCCCTACCATAACTTTATTCTATATTTTATTAAAACTAACCTTTTGATTTCTGACACCTCTCCTCTGTTATTTCCGTAATGAATGTTATGATTAGGCAGAGTTTAGAAGACAACCTTAATGGTCACTCAAGGTGCACTTGCAATGTTTATTTATTGCCCTACCATAACTTTATTCTATATTTTATTAAAACTAACCTTTTGATTTCTGACACCTCTCCTCTGTTACTTCCGTAATGAATGTTATGATTAGGCAGAGCTTAGAAGACAACCTTATTAGTAACTCAAGGTGTACTTGCAATGTTTATTTATTGCCCTACCATAACTTTATTCTATATTTTATTAAAACTAACCTTTTGATTTCTGACACATCTCCTCAGTTATTTCCGTAATGAATGTTATGATTAGGCAGAGTTTAGAAGACAACCTTAATGGTCACTCAAGGTGCACTTGCAATGTTTATTTATTGCCCTACCATAACTTTATTCTATATTTTATTAAAACTAACCTTTTGATTTCTGACACTTCTCCTCTGTTATTTCCGTAATGAATGTTATGATTAGGCAGAGCTTAGAAGACAACCTTATTAGTAACTCAAGGTGTACTTGCAATGTTTATTTATTGCCCTACCATAACTTTATTCTGTATTCTATTAAAACTAACCATTTGCTTTCTGACACCTCTTCTCAGTTATTTTAGGAATGAATGTTATGATTAGGCAGAGCTTAGAAGACAACCTTAATAGTAACTCAAGGTGGACTTGCAATGTTTATTTATTGCAATACCATAACTTTCTTTTATATTCTATTAAAACTAAACATTTGATTTCTGACACCTCTCCTCAATTATTTTCGTTATGAATGTTATGATTAAGCAGAGTTTAGAAGACAACCTTAATGGTCACTCAAGGTGCACTTGCAATGTTTATTTATTGCCCTACCATAACTTTATTCTATATTTTATTAAAACTAACCTTTTGATTTCTGACACCTCTCCTCTGTTATTTCCGTAATGAATGTTATGATTAGGCAGAGTTTAGAAGACAACCTTAATGGTCACTCAAGGTGTACTTCCAATGTTTATTTATTGCCATACAATAACTTTATTCTATATTTTATTAAAACTAATCTTTTCATGTCTGACACTTCTCCTCAGTTATTTCCGTAATTAATGTTATGATTAGGCAGAGCTTAGAAGACAACCTTAATAGTAACTCAAGGTGTACTTGCAATGTTTATTTATTGCCCTACCATAACTTTATTCTGTATTCTATTAAAACTAACCTTTTGCTTTCTGACACCTCTTCTCAGTTATTTCCGTAATGAATGTTATGATTAGGCAGAGTTTAGAAGACAACCTTAAAGGTCACTCAAGGTGCACTTGCAATGTTTATTTATTGCCCTACCATAACTTTCTTTTATATTCTATTAAAACTAAACATTTGATTTCTGACACCTCTCCTCAGTTATTTCCGTAATGAATGTTATGATTAAGCAGAGTTTAGAAGACAACCTTAATGGTCACTCAAGGTGCACTTGCAATGTTTATTTATTGCCCTACCATAACTTTCTTTTTTATTCTATTAAAACTAAACATTTGATTTCACCACCTCTCCTCAATTATTTTCGCTATGAATGTTATGATTAAGCAGAGTTTAGAAGACAACCTTAATGGTCACTCAAGGTGCACTTGCAATGTTTATTTATTGCCTTACAATAACTTTCTTCTATATTTTATTAAAACTAACCTTTTGATTTCTGACACCTCTCCTCTGTTATTTCCGTAATGAATGTTATGATTAGGCAGAGCTTAGAAGACAACCTTATTAGTAACTCAAGGTGCACTTGCAATGTTTATTTATTGCCCTACCATAACTTTATTCTGTATTCTATTAAAACTAACCATTTGCTTTCTGACACCTCTTCTCAGTTATTTTAGTAATGAATGTTATGATTAGGCAGAGCTTAGAAGACAACCTTAATAGTAACTCAAGGTGCACTTGCAATGTTTATTTATTGCCCTTCCATAACTTTATTCTGTATTCTATTAAAACTAACCATTTGCTTTCTGACACCTCTTCTCAGTTATTTTAGTAATGAATGTTATGATTAGGCAGAGCTTAGAAGACAACCTTAATAGTAACTCAAGGTGGACTTGCAATGTTTATTTATTGCAATACCATAACTTTCTTTTATATTCTATTAAAACTAAACACTTGATTTCTGACACCTCTCCTCAATTATTTTCGTTATGAATGTTATGATTAAGCAGAGTTTAGAAGACAACCTTAATGGTCACTCAAGGTGCACTTGCAATGTTTATTTATTGCCCTACCATAACTTTATTCTATATTTTATTAAAACTAACCTTTTGATTTCTGACACCTCTCCTCTGTTATTTCCGTAATGAATGTTATGATTAGGCAGAGTTTAGAAGACAACCTTAATGGTCACTCAAGGTGCACTTGCAATGTTTATTTATTGCCCTACCATAACTTTATTCTATATTTTATTAAAACTAACCTTTTGATTTCTGACACCTCTCCTCTGTTATTTCCGTAATGAATGTTATGATTAGGCAGAGCTTAGAAGACAACCTTATTAGTAACTCAAGGTGTACTTGCAATGTTTATTTATTGCCCTACCATAACTTTATTCTATATTTTATTAAAACTAACCTTTCGATTTCTGACACATCTCCTCAGTTATTTCCGTAATGAATGTTATGATTAGGCAGAGTTTAGAAGACAACCTTAATGGTCACTCAAGGTGCACTTGCAATGTTTATTTATTGCCCTACCATAACTTTATTCTATATTTTATTAAAACTAACCTTTTGATTTCTGACACCTCTCCTCTGTTATTTCCGTAATGAATGTTATGATTAGGCAGAGCTTAGAAGACAACCTTATTAGTAACTCAAGGTGTACTTGCAATGTTTATTTATTGCCCTACCATAACTTTATTCTGTATTCTATTAAAACTAACCATTTGCTTTCTGACACCTCTTCTCAGTTATTTTAGTAATGAATGTTATGATTAGGCAGAGCTTAGAAGACAACCTTAATAGTAACTCAAGGTGCACTTGCAATGTTTATTTATTGCAATACCATAACTTTCTTTTATATTCTATTAAAACTAAACATTTGATTTCTGACACCTCTTCTCAGTTATTTTCGTTATGAATGTTATGATTAAGCAGAGTTTAGAAGACAACCTTAATGGTCATTCAAGGTGTACTTCCAATGTTTATTTATTGCCCTACAATAACTTTATTCTATATTTTATTAAAACTAACCTTTTGATGTCTGACACTTCTCCTCAGTTATTTCCGTAATTAATGTTATGATTAGGCAGAGCTTAGAAGACAACCTTAATAGTAAATCAAAGTGTACTTGCAACGTTTAGTTATTGCAATACAATAACTTTATACTATATTCTATTAAAACTAACCATTTGATATCTGACACTTTTCTTCATTCATTTCCGTAATGAATGTTATGATTAGGCAGAGTTTAGAAGACAACCTTAATGGTCACTCAAGGTGCACTTGCAATGTTTATTTATTGCCCTACCATAACTTTATTCTATATTTTATTAAAACTAACCTTTTGATTTCTGACACCTCTCCTCTGTTATTTCCGTAATGAATGTTATGATTAGGCAGAGCTTAGAAGACAACCTTATTAGTAACTCAAGGTGTACTTGCAATGTTTATTTATTGCCCTACCATAACTTTATTCTATATTTTATTAAAACTAACCTTTTGATTTCTGACACATCTCCTCAGTTATTTCCGTAATGAATGTTATGATTAGGCAGAGTTTAGAAGACAACCTTAATGGTCACTCAAGGTGCACTTGCAATGTTTATTTATTGCCCTACCATAACTTTATTCTATATTTTATTAAAACTAACCTTTTGATTTCTGACACCTCTCCTCTGTTATTTCCGTAATGAATGTTATGATTAGGCAGAGCTTAGAAGACAACCTTATTAGTAACTCAAGGTGTACTTGCAATGTTTATTTATTGCCCTACCATAACTTTATTCTGTATTCTATTAAAACTAACCATTTGCTTTCTGACACCTCTTCTCAGTTATTTTAGTAATGAATGTTATGATTAGGCAGAGCTTAGAAGACAACCTTAATAGTAACTCAAGGTGCACTTGCAATGTTTATTTATTGCAATACCATAACTTTCTTTTATATTCTATTAAAACTAAACATTTGATTTCTGACACCTCTTCTCAGTTATTTTAGTAAGGAATGTTATGATTAGGCAGAGCTTAGAAGACAACCTTAATAGTAACTCAAGGTGCACTTGCAATGTTAATTTATTGCCCTACCATAACTTTATTTTGTATTCTATTAAAACTAACCATTTGCTTTCTGACACCTCTTCTCAGTTATTTTAGTAATGAATGTTATGATTAAACAGAGTTTAGAAGACAACCTTAATGGTCACTCAAGGTGCACTTGCAATGTTTATTTATTGCCCTACCATAACTTTATTCTATATTTTATTAAAACTAACCTTTTGATTTCTGACACCTCTCCTCTGTTATTTCCGTAATGAATGTTATGATTAGGCAGAGCTTAGAAGACAACCTTATTAGTAACTAAAGGTGTACTTGCAATGTTTATTTATTGCCCTACCATAACTTTATTCTATATTTTATTAAAACTAACCTTTTGATTTCTGACACATCTCCTCAGTTATTTCCGTAATGAATGTTATGATTAGGCAGAGTTTAGAAGACAACCTTAATGGTCACTCAAGGTGTACTTGCAATGTTTATTTATTGCCCTACCATAACTTTATTCTATATTTTATTAAAACTAACCTTTTGATTTCTGACACCTCTCCTCTGTTATTTCCGTAATGAATGTTATGATTAGGCAGAGCTTAGAAGACAACCTTATTAGTAACTCAAGGTGTACTTGCAATGTTTATTTATTGCCCTACCATAACTTTATTCTGTATTCTATTAAAACTAACCATTTGCTTTCTGACACCTCTTCTCAGTTATTTTAGTAATGAATGTTATGATTAGGCAGAGCTTAGAAGACAACCTTAATAGTAACTCAAGGTGGACTTGCAATGTTTATTTATTGCAATACCATAACTTTCTTTTATATTCTATTAAAACTAAACATTTGATTTCTGACACCTCTCCTCAATTATTTTCGTTATGAATGTTATGATTAAGCAGAGTTTAGAAGACAACCTTAATGGTCACTCAAGGTGCACTTGCAATGTTTATTTATTGCCCTACCATAACTTTATTCTATATTTTATTAAAACTAACCTTTTGATTTCTGACACCTCTCCTCTGTTATTTCCGTAATGAATGTTATGATTAGGCAGAGTTTAGAAGACAACCTTAATGGTCACTCAAGGTGTACTTCCAATGTTTATTTATTGCCCTACAATAACTTTATTCTATATTTTATTAAAACTAACCTTTTGATGTCTGACACTTCTCCTCAGTTATTTCCGTAATTAATGTTATGATTAGGCAGAGCTTAGAAGACAACCTTAATAGTAACTCAAGGTGTACTTGCAATGTTTATTTATTGCCCTACCATAACTTTATTCTGTATTCTATTAAAACTAACCTTTTGCTTTCTGACACCTCTTCTCAGTTATTTTAGTAATGAATGTTATGATTAGGCAGAGCTTAGAAGACAACCTTAATAGTAACTCAAGGTGCACTTGCAATGTTTATTTATTGCAATACCATAACTTTCTTTTATATTCTATTAAAACAAAACATTTGATTTCTGACACCTCTTCTCAGTTATTTTAGTAAGGAATGTTATGATTAGGCAGAGCTTAGAAGACAACCTTAATAGTAACTCAAGGTGCACTTGCAATGTTAATTTATTGCCCTACCATAACTTTATTTTGTATTCTATTAAAACTAACCATTTGCTTTCTGACACCTCTTCTCAGTTATTTTAGTAATGAATGTTATGATTAAACAGAGTTTAGAAGACAACCTTAATGGTCACTCAAGGTGCACTTGCAATGTTTATTTATTGCCCTACCATAACTTTATTCTATATTTTATTAAAACTAACCTTTTGATTTCTGACACCTCTCCTCTGTTATTTCCGTAATGAATGTTATGATTAGGCAGAGTTTAGAAGACAACCTTAATGGTCACTCAAGGTGCACTTGCAATGTTTATTTATTGCCCTACCATAACTTTATTCTATATTTTATTAAAACTAACCTTTTGATTTCTGACACCTCTCCTCTGTTATTTCCGTAATGAATGTTATGATTAGGCAGAGCTTAGAAGACAACCTTATTAGTAACTAAAGGTGTACTTGCAATGTTTATTTATTGCCCTACCATAACTTTATTCTATATTTTATTAAAACTAACCTTTTGATTTCTGACACATCTCCTCAGTTATTTCCGTAATGAATGTTATGATTAGGCAGAGTTTAGAAGACAACCTTAATGGTCACTCAAGGTGTACTTGCAATGTTTATTTATTGCCCTACCATAACTTTATTCTATATTTTATTAAAACTAACCTTTTGATTTCTGACACCTCTCCTCTGTTATTTCCGTAATGAATGTTATGATTAGGCAGAGCTTAGAAGACAACCTTATTAGTAACTCAAGGTGTACTTGCAATGTTTATTTATTGCCCTACCATAACTTTATTCTGTATTCTATTAAAACTAACCATTTGCTTTCTGACACCTCTTCTCAGTTATTTTAGTAATGAATGTTATGATTAGGCAGAGCTTAGAAGACAACCTTAATAGTAACTCAAGGTGGACTTGCAATGTTTATTTATTGCAATACCATAACTTTCTTTTATATTCTATTAAAACTAAACATTTGATTTCTGACACCTCTCCTCAATTATTTTCGTTATGAATGTTTAGATTAAGCAGAGTTTAGAAGACAACCTTAATGGTCACTCAAGGTGCACTTGCAATGTTTATTTATTGCCCTACCATAACTTTATTCTATATTTTATTAAAACTAACCTTTTGATTTCTGACACCTCTCCTCTGTTATTTCCGTAATGAATGTTATGATTAGGCAGAGTTTAGAAGACAACCTTAATGGTCACTCAAGGTGTACTTCCAATGTTTATTTATTGCCCTACAATAACTTTATTCTATATTTTATTAAAACTAACCTTTTGATGTCTGACACTTCTCCTCAGTTATTTCCGTAATTAATGTTATGATTAGGCAGAGCTTAGAAGACAACCTTAATAGTAACTCAAGGTGTACTTGCAATGTTTATTTATTGCCCTACCATAACTTTATTCTGTATTCTATTAAAACTAACCTTTTGCTTTCTGACACCTCTTCTCAGTTATTTCCGTAATGAATGTTATGATTAGGCAGAGTTTAGAAGACAACCTTAAAGGTCACTCAAGGTGCACTTGCAATGTTTATTTATTGCCCTACCATAACTTTCTTTTATATTCTATTAAAACTAAACATTTGATTTCTGACACCTCTCCTCAGTTATTTCCGTAATGAATGTTATGATTAAGCAGAGTTTAGAAGACAACCTTAATGGTCACTCAAGGTGCACTTGCAATGTTTATTTATTGCCCTACCATAACTTTCTTTTTTATTCTATTAAAACTAAACATTTGATTTCACCACCTCTCCTCAATTATTTTCGCTATGAATGTTATGATTAAGCAGAGTTTAGAAGACATCCTTAATGGTCACTCAAGGTGCACTTGCAATGTTTATTTATTGCCCTACCATAACTTTATTCTATATTTTATTAAAACTAACCTTTTGATTTCTGACACCTCTCCTCTGTTATTTCCGTAATGAATGTTATGATTAGGCAGAGTTTAGAAGACAACCTTAATGGTCACTCAAGGTGCACTTGCAATGTTTATTTATTGCCTTACAATAACTTTCTTCTATATTTTATTAAAACTAACCTTTTGATTTCTGACACCTCTCCTCTGTTATTTCCGTAATGAATGTTATGATTAGGCAGAGCTTAGAAGACAACCTTATTAGTAACTCAAGGTGCACTTGCAATGTTTATTTATTGCCCTACCATAACTTTATTCTGTATTCTATTAAAACTAACCATTTGCTTTCTGACACCTCTTCTCAGTTATTTTAGTAATGAATGTTATGATTAGGCAGAGCTTAGAAGACAACCTTAATAGTAACTCAAGGTGCACTTGCAATGTTTATTTATTGCCCTACCATAACTTTATTCTGTATTCTATTAAAACTAACCATTTGCTTTCTGACACCTCTTCTCAGTTATTTTAGTAATGAATGTTATGATTAGGCAGAGCTTAGAAGACAACCTTAATAGTAACTCAAGGTGGACTTGCAATGTTTATTTATTGCAATACCATAACTTTCTTTTATATTCTATTAAAACTAAACATTTGATTTCTGACACCTCTCCTCAATTATTTTCGTTATGAATGTTATGATTAAGCAGAGTTTAGAAGACAACCTTAATGGTCACTCAAGGTGCACTTGCAATGTTTATTTATTGCCCTACCATAACTTTATTCTATATTTTATTAAAACTAACCTTTTGATTTCTGACACCTCTCCTCTGTTATTTCCGTAATGAATGTTATGATTAGGCAGAGTTTAGAAGACAACCTTAATGGTCACTCAAGGTGCACTTGCAATGTTTATTTATTGCCCTACCATAACTTTATTCTATATTTTATTAAAACTAACCTTTTGATTTCTGACACCTCTCCTCTGTTATTTCCGTAATGAATGTTATGATTAGGCAGAGCTTAGAAGACAACCTTATTAGTAACTCAAGGTGTACTTGCAATGTTTATTTATTGCCCTACCATAACTTTATTCTGTATTTTATTAAAACTAACCTTTTGATTTCTGACACATCTCCTCAGTTATTTCCGTAATGAATGTTATGATTAGGCAGAGTTTAGAAGACAACCTTAATGGTCACTCAAGGTGCACTTGCAATGTTTATTTATTGCCCTACCATAACTTTATTCTATATTTTATTAAAACTAACCTTTTGATTTCTGACACCTCTCCTCTGTTATTTCCGTAATGAATGTTATGATTAGGCAGAGCTTAGAAGACAACCTTATTAGTAACTCAAGGTGTACTTGCAATGTTTATTTATTGCCCTACCATAACTTTATTCTGTATTCTATTAAAACTAACCATTTGCTTTCTGACACCTCTTCTCAGTTATTTTAGTAATGAATGTTATGATTAGGCAGAGCTTAGAAGACAACCTTAATATTAACTCAAGGTGCACTTGCAATGTTTATTTATTGCAATACCATAACTTTCTTTTATATTCTATTAAAACTAAACATTTGATTTCTGACACCTCTTCTCAGTTATTTTAGTAAGGAATGTTATGATTAGGCAGAGCTTAGAAGACAACCTTAATAGTAACTCAAGGTGCACTTGCAATGTTAATTTATTGCCCTACCATAACTTTATTTTGTATTCTATTAAAACTAACCATTTGCTTTCTGACACCTCTTCTCAGTTATTTTAGTAATGAATGTTATGATTAGGCAGAGCTTAGAAGACAACCTTAATAGTAACTCAAGGTGGACTTGCAATGTTTATTTATTGCAATACCATAACTTTCTTTTATATTCTATTAAAACTAAACATTTGATTTCTGACACCTCTCCTCAATTATTTTCGTTATGAATGTTATGATTAATTAGAGTTTAGAAGACAACCTTAATGGTCACTCAAGGTGCACTTGCAATGTTTATATATTGCCTTACAATAACTTTCTTTTATATTCTATTAAAACTAAACTTTTGATTTCTGACACCTCTCCTCAATTATTTTCGTTATGAATGTTATGATTAAGCAGAGTTTAGAAGACAACCTTAATGGTCATTCAAGGTGTACTTCCAATGTTTATTTATTGCCCTACAATAACTTTATTCTATATTTTATTAAAACTAACCTTTTGATGTCTGACACTTCTCCTCAGTTATTTCCGTAATTAATGTTATGATTAGGCAGAGCTTAGAAGACAACCTTAATAGTAAATCAAAGTGTACTTGCAACGTTTAGTTATTGCAATACAATAACTTTATACTATATTCTATTAAAACTAACCATTTGATATCTGACACTTTTCTTCATTCATTTCCGTAATGAATGTTATTATTAGGCAGAGTTAAGAAGACAACCCTAATTTTAGCTCAAGTACATTATGGATATAACAGAGGAGGGGTGTCAGAAAGCAAATAGTTAGTTTTAATAGAATACAGAAGAAAGTTATTGTAGGGCAATAAATAAATATTGCAAGTACACTTTGACTTACTATTAAGGTTGTATTCTTAACTCTGCGTAATCATAACATTCATTAAGGAAATAACTGAGGAGAGGTGTCAGAAATCAAGTGGTTAGTTTTAATAGAATACAAAAGAATGTTATGGTAGGGCAATAAATAAACATTGCAAGTGCACCGTGAGTTACCATTTTTGTTAGTTTCTAAAACCTGCCTTTTCATAACATTCATTAAGGAAATAACTGAGGAGAGGTGTCAGAAATCAAGTGGTTAGTTTTAATAGAATACAAAAGAATGTTATGGTAGGGCAATAAATAAACATTGCAAGTGCACCGTGAGTTACCATTTTTGTTAGTTTCTAAAACCTGCCTTTTCATAACATTCATTAAGGAAATAACTGAGGAGAGGTGTCAGAAATCAAGTG
Source organism: Prosapia bicincta (assembly GCA_036971475.1). Classification (NCBI taxonomy): domain Eukaryota; kingdom Metazoa; phylum Arthropoda; class Insecta; order Hemiptera; family Cercopidae; genus Prosapia; species Prosapia bicincta. The sequence continues at coordinate 47,951,035 of JBAIZL010000006.1, forward strand.
GTTAGTTTTAATAGAATACAAAAGAAAGTTATGGTAGGGCAATAAATAAACATTGCAAGTGCACCTTGAGTTATTATTTTTGTTAATTTCTAAAACCTGCCTAATCATAACATTCATTACGGATATAACTGAGGAGAGGTGTCAGAAATCAAATCATGACTTTAGACAATATCTCTGTAAAACTAGCTTCCAATTTACATCCTACCACAATATCAAGGTCAAAACCGTTACCGACTGATGATCTAAGGCAATAGTTAGGTAAAGGCCTGTATCAAATCAAGACCTAGGCAGTATCTCCGTAAATACCATTGCACGCTATATCACAATAGGTACGTTAAAACAGCTATCTACGCTCATCTTATCATACTAGCTACAGATACATAGCCTGACAACAGATACCTAGCCTTACCACAGCCCGAAACCATAGACCGTATCCAATCCGAAACCATATCCACGGAAATTGATATGTGATAGTGGGCTTCTTCTTTAAGCCCAAACCCTCAAACAGTGCAATCAGGCAAAGAAGAAACAGGCCTCTGCAAGTTGTTGAGTATAGGGGGGTGATGTTGATCGCCTGCACGTGGTGCCCCCTGCCTGAAATAACTGAACGATCAACACGAGGCTCGCCTTCAGCACGCTGACCATAAAATGAGAGGCCTTCAACAAAAAAAAAGAGTTTTAAACGGTCCTTCTCAGGACCTGGACGCGAGCCTCCGCATTCTGTATTGGAATGCTGGAGGCCTCAACAGCAGTAAATTTGTAGAATTTAAACGAAACGTCATCAATTTCGACGTAGATATATATTTTATAGCCGAAGCCGGAGCGGCAACGGACAATATCCAATACTACAACATAGCTAACTACATGACTTACACGCTGAATCGATCTCGACAAATAGCATCAGGAATTATTGCCGGAATAAAAAGTGACCTGCGTGCCAAGTTTAAGACACTCCATGAGATGCGGGAGGGGGATAAGGCCGAAATTGTTCTTGTCGAAGTCTGGAAGTATAAAAAATGTTTCAGCATTGTAAGCCTTTACAACCCACCGGGAAATGTACTGCCAACTTTATACGTGGAAGCTACGCTTCAACCAAACAGCATTATAGTTGGAGACTTCAACAGCCCGTCCACAAGATGGGGTTACTCCGCGACGACCCGAGCCGGTGAAAGGGTAGAAGATATGGTTGACGACAATTTATTGGAAGTCGTTGAAACACCCCCAACATTCCTGTCGTACTCTGGCAGTACTACTAGACCGGACCTGGTGATCCTGGATCCGCAACTGTCTCAAAAAACTAAAGTTAGGCTTCTGGATGACGCAGCGGGGTGCGGACACCGAGCGATACTGATACATACAAGCCTATTCAAAACGCTCAAACCTCCATCTAGAGCTCCCCGATGGAATTTTGTGAGGGCGAACTGGACGGCGTATAGCGCACTTACGGACGACATCGTAGCAGAAAGCATTGACTGGAGTTCGCTGGAGAAGGCTGTCGAGAGCTTTAATAAAACAATCCTAGAATGCAGCACGTCCTGCATACCAAGGGGTCAGGTCAAAGCCTACCGGCCCTTCTGGAGTGACAAACTGGATGAGCTGAAAAATATAAGGAATGCAGCAAGAAGGGAAGCAGAAAGAACAAATGATATCCTCGACTGTTCGGCCTTACGCAGGGCACAAGCACAACTTCAAAAAGAAATAAAACAGTCTAAAAGAGAATCCTTTCGAAAATTTCTAGGCACCCTTGACTTTCGGAGGGATGGGGCAAAAGCACACAAATTTATATCGCGACTCAATAGTGACTCACCGCCTGCAGAGCAAGAACCCTTCACGAAGGGAACAAGATGCTATACTGAACCAAGAGATATCGCTAACCTACTGTGTAAGCACTATGCGAACATCAGTCGTGTAAACCAGCCTAAAAGTGCATACAAAAAGCTGTTAAAGCACCCCAAAACCTCATGCCCAACTAGAGAAGACAGCAGAATATGCTCAGAGGATTTCACGTTGGCCGAGTTGGAACAAGCACTCCAGGAAACAAAAACAGGGAAAGCTCCAGGTGTGGATCACATTTTCTCGGAATTCCTTATTAACTTGGGCCAAAAGGCAAAATTGCTCTTCTTGGAGATAGTGAACCTATCCTGGGCTAGCCATGTACCTCATCAATGGCGAAAAGGTGAAATAGTGCCAATCCATAAGAAAGGCAAACCTATCAGTGAAGCAGGAAGCTACAGACCAGTTGCTCTAACGAGTGCATGTAGTAAAGTAATGGAAAGAATGGTTGCCCGCCGACTGAGCCAATTCTTCGATTTACACAACACCATCGATGATGACCAAGCAGGATTCAGACCGAGACGAAGTACGATGGATCAAGTAGTATACTTCTCACAGTGTGTCAAAGACGGCTTCCAAAGGAAAATGTCCACCTTGTCTGTACTAATAGACCTAAAAAATGCCTACGACACCGTTTGGAGAGAAATGCTCATACACAAGCTAGCCCAAAGTGAAGTTAGGGACAATTTATTTAAGTGGATCAAATCCTTTCTGTCGCAACGACTTATTAGAGTAAGATATACAGGAGGAATGTCCAAATATCGTATCCAAAGACAGGGATTAGCACAAGGAGCCGTAATCAGTTGTATACTCTTTAATTTGATGATCAATGACGTACTCACGGCAGTTCGAGCAGTGCCTGGAGTACAAGGCCTACTCTATGCAGATGATCTAATTCTCTGGGCTAGTGGTAGCAACATCAAATCACTAGAAGAAGCAATAAACAAGGCACTGACTAACCTGCTGCTTTGGACGGAGACTAACGCGATGTGTGTGAATGCGAATAAATCAATTTACCAACTTTTCACACTTTCAACAAGGCGACCTGAAATCTCTCTGCGATACGGGAATAGCGAACTCATGGAGAGCAATATCTGCAAGTACCTGGGAGTTTCAATAGATTCCAAAATGACCTGGAAACCACACATCAAAGAAAGCGCCAACAGAGCCATTAAAAGAGCAAGACTGCTGAAACGCCTAACTGCCACAACATGGGGAGCAAATCAGGATGTACTGAACACAGCGTACAAAACATATATACGCCCCATACTCGAGTACGGAGCTGAAGCAACAATCACAGCGTCAAACACCACATCCCAAATCTTGGATAGAACCCAAAATGCAGTCCTCCGAGTCATCACTGGTGCACCAAAATCGACCCCGATAGCAGCAATGGAGGCACAGTTGGAAACAGAGCCAATGCAGTTTAGAAGAGAAAAACTCAGCCTCGGGTTTTGGGAGAGAAACAAAAGGACGTACAGCCACCGATGGGCAAACTTTAAAGAAGCCACAACGAGGCTAAAAACACAAAAAACTCCGATAACCACATATAAAGAGTTGATTAAGAAATACAACATCAACATTGGCACTCATACAACAGATATCATTAAACATGAAGTGTTCAATTCACTGCCCAAGGGAGTCCTAAATCTTCTTGACCACAACATCCCAAAGAAAGATTGTAACCCACTAGAACTAAAGGCTGCAGCCCTCAGAACCATCAACACAGTCTATCCAGAGACACAGTGGCTACATGTATATACCGATGGATCGTGCCTCCCAGACAAAGGACAGACTGGAGCTGGTTATTACTGTAATCTTTTCGAAGGATCGCTAGCAGTTGGCAACAACCAAAGTAACTTTGACGGTGAAATAACCGCCATACTAGCGGCATCAAACGAAATGAAGAAAATAAAGACACCGGCACAAGCAGTCTTTCTTGTAGATTCAATGGCTGCAATAATGGCCGTAACAAATAACAAGAAGACCGATTGCAGATCCACTCTAGAATGCCGTAAAAATTTGTCAAAACTAATGAATAGGGGATGGAAAATTGAATTGCAATGGATCCCCAGCCACGTGGATATAAGAGGTAATGAGTTGGCTGACTCATTGGCAAAAAAAGGAACAACGCTCCCACAGCCGAGCGTAGCAACTTCGCTCCCCTCCATAAAAATACAAATAAATGCTGCAATAAAGAGGAGCACTCAGGCCTACTTACGAGAAGCATCTTTTAATAAACGTTGGGCTACTCTTGTCGAAAACGGGCCAATTAACAACATGTTACCCCGACGGGACGGGGTTGCACTTTTTAGACTCACAACTGGACACGATTACCTAGCTGCACACCTAAGCAAGATACACGTCTTCTCGTCTCCCAGGTGCACCCTATGTGACAGCGGGGAGGACATGACAGCTGAGCACCTCCAGTCATGTACAGCTCTGGACCATGGACCCCTGAACGACACGAAGGAAGAAGAGATCTCTCGCCTCTACTGGTCAGCGCGCCACCAAATGGCCCAACAGCCAAGAGTGGGCGTTGGCTAGTAAGTAAGTAAGTAAGTTGTTGAGTATAAGGGCGGTGTATACAAATCTGGAAGTGTTGAACGAGTTCAATCTGGTTCTGTATGTACTGTATTTCGGGTAAACAACCCCATCTCTTAGTGGCATACTGTAATAAATAGTGTCTATATGCAGACTAGGTACAACCTTCTCTTCGTGCTTGTCGTATCCGTTTATATTATCCGCTGACTCCTTGCTCTGTCCCCGGGGATGTGGTAACACCTACCAGCCTTAGACTTGACGGATTCAACCCCTACACAGACAACAATATAAGTACGAGAAACAAATAATAAAAACATAGCCTGCAGACAACACCATGGTCTGTGTTTACTTCTGAACAGAGACTCTCACAATCGAGAAGAAAGCGTTTCCTAAACTACCGTCGTATCAACGTAGATTACGGTCGTTTCGTACTTGGAAAGGATTGTCAAATGATACTGTTAACCCGAAGCGTCTCAGTGAGGCGGGACTTTTTTACACCGGACAAGAAGATCAAACCTTGTGCTTTACATGCGCTGGGGGTCTAAAAGGTTGGTTACCGAATGATGATCCGTTAGAGGAACACGCAAAAAGGTTTCCTAGATGTAAATATGTATAGGCTGTGAAATCCAAACGGGCCCAGATGGAGGTCGACTGTACGTCCGACGACGATGACGACGCGGACGATGATGATGATGATGGAAACATTCAATCTCAGGACGGACGTAAGTTATGTAAGATTTGTTGTATCGATGAAATACAGGTTGCCCTTCTACCATGCAGACATGTCCAGGGTGTGCCTTAAACCTTCAAGAGTGTGGCGTTTGTAGAGTGCCGACATCCTCCTTATTAAGAGTTTATCTTTCGTAGTCTTCACCGTCATGTTGCTAATTAGTTAAGCATAATAAAATGTAAATATTATTTTTATTGTTCAATAAAAAAGTTTATGTGATACATGTGTTAGTATTTATTGTTGTAACTCGCATAACCTTTATTAAATTAAAAATAAACAATTATTGCAAGCACTTGGATGCGATAGCGATGTTTATTTTATTTTAAACAACATGGGATGACACATAATGTAATACGTAATAGTATTATATGATAATAGAGACGCATATTAACAATAATAATACGATGTGAACATTAAGCATAACTAAACATCCATTTCTCCTCCTCCTCTTCAATGTTAAATTTCTTAAATCTAGTTATAAATCCTCTACTATTACTTTAAATTCATTACCACGACAATTGTACGAAAGTCTGACTGGCCGCAATTTGTCTTGCCTGAGACAAATTAATAGAAATTTATGCAACTTATATAATAATTCTGTATCACCTTCTAAAATAGGTTTCACAAGTTTAACACTATCTCTTAATATTAGACATTTTTCTGTAAACTGTAAAAACTTTCTATATCTATCGTAATATCGTTTGTAACCTAAATTTAATTTATAAAGGTTCAATATATATTCACAAAAGCATGTAAACTCGTATCCCTGGTCTAGTTTTGGCCATTTTTATTGTCGTATTTCTAAAACAATATAAACTCTTGTTAAAAGCTAATAAAAATTGATTAGGACAAAACACACTCATAGTGATCTCATCATGATAATCATTTGGTAACCAAAAGGTATGCCTTCCGTGTATAACATATGCTCACTCGAAAAGTTTACATAAAAAATATTTTTTTAAATTTTTCTCTTACATTATTGGCAAATTTCGTAAAAGCACATTTGGGACACATATAGGTTAGTGGTATTTGTCTGCGTTACCAGTAACAAAATATACAAAATATGATATTTATGGTCTCTTAATGAAACGTTTATGTAAACAACAGAAAATTGTGTTCTATATTCTTAGTGTAACATTTTGAATGAAGTTATTAAATGATTTAGGCCTTTTTTTAATAATTGTTAACTAATACCTATTTAGGTTTATGCTAGTTTCTCTACATCCCGTATTTTACAAATATTTCTTGCTTTTGTTTTACAAATAGTATCATACGAGGCCTCTTCGGTAGTATTTGACTCCAGTAACTTGGATGAGATTAACTTCTACTATTGGCAAATTAGAGATAAAAAAGGTCAACTGGTAAGGTCAGTCTTTGAGAAATATGTAAACATCAGCAATGAGTACGCTAGAGCAGCTGGTGAGTACAGTAATATTTATGTTCTCGTAGATTCAAATTATTCCTTCTAGAATTACCTTCATGTTAACATTTTGTTAACTCGACCCTTATAGACAAGTTGGTAGCAAGATGTATAAGATGTTTATAATAAATCATAGCTTTTGTCATTATAGTTCAAATATAAAAATGTATAACAAATAAATAGGATAAAAATAAGTTTCATAAGATATAGGCCCACTCATGCATGTAATAGGCAACACTGTACATATTTGTTTATATATAAAACTGTAGTGATATGTAAATATAACTGGAAAACAATTGCAACATTATCTATGAGTTACCTCCTCGATTTGTTACGAAAACATTACATTGGGATATGATAATTATACTTCTATAGATACTATAACAAATATCCAGCCAAATATATGTCTATAAGAAGCCTATAGAATTAAGATTTATAAAAAAGAGGAATATGTTTTAACATTTAGACGCAACAGGTAATTAACTGAGTAAATATGCGACGGCTTAACAACCGTGCGGTTGTCCCATAAAATAAATAATAAAACTTATAGAGCTTTGAGAACAATTATATCCCTTAATTTGTGGAAAACAACGCCTATAGTAAATTCGTCGGTTCTAGCATACTCAGGTTTTGAAAGAGACTATAACATGGCCTATATTCAGATCTTATATGCAAAGTACCAAAAAGGAAATTAAAATTATCTTATCTATTGAACATAGTAATACTATATATAACTATTTCATCAGCAATATTTATAGGGTACGTTATTGACTAGTAAATCATTTCTAGTTTCAGCTAAAACCTGGCAGGAGTTTTTGCCCTATTCTTTCTGTTTTTGTTTCTGTTTATCAACATTCCTTCTAAATTATTTATATTTTACTAGGTTATGCAAACAGAGCAGATATGAGGATAGATGATTTCGAAGAGCCACCTGTCAATGATTTTGAATGTGCAATGCGGCGTCTATGGAAAGAATTTAAACCTTTCTACTTGCAATACTTTTCCTATATTCGCGGTAGATTTAGCATAGTATTTGGGGAAAACGCTATATCTAAAACAGGACCATTACCAGCTTCTATTATAAGTAAGTTGCCAAAACTAAAGGAAACTAATAAAGCTTCTTTAAGGTAATACATTGGTAATATCTATGCATTTTAAAATGATTCCATTTCGGAATTACAAAGAGTTTGTTATAAAGAGCATGTTTTTTTTTTTTAAATAATGACTTGGAATAATTTACCGTGGCTTAATATTAATAAGTAATACTCACAAACTCTAACCACAAATATGTTTTTTTTTTATCTAGTCTTATGTTCATTTCGGTTACAAAGTAACCATCTTCAGAGACGTGATATTGCATACTAACTACCTATAGAGTTCCTTTAAGTATAACCAAACTACTTGCCCCTCCCAGAACGTCACCACGCCGCCTGGCAACAGCAAGAAGTGGCATCGTATCAACTCTAATACATAACATTTACTTATTAACATCGACAATAACTTCTGAACATAACATCAATTTATACATAGCTTAAAAGGTACATTACATATTTCTAATAGGGAAAAATTAGTAACCAACCAAAGTTATATATATACAAATCCTAACACAACTTTAAGAGTGAATAGAAGATGGATTTTAAAATACAGCCTCTAACAAAATTTAATAAAGTAGCAGGGCTATTTTTACTGTGTATACGCTTTCAAAACTATTCAACAGTTTATAGTTCTTAACATTCTTAATTATTTTGACATTATTAACATCTAAGTAATGATTAGTGTCTAATATGTGAGCAGCAATACTTGACTTATCTAACCTCTCACATTTTATGTCACTAATATGCTCTTTATGTGTAGTTATAACTTTTCTTCAGGTTTGCCCAGTGTGCATATGCTCACATTTATTACAATTCACTTTGTAAATGCCAGATTTATCTAATATATTTTTATTTTTCGTATGGCATAATAAATATTTAAGGTTGTGATGACTTTTATACGCAACTTTTAAATTTACATTCTTAAAAATTCGTTCCAAAAGTTCAGTTAAAATTTTACCAAAAGGTAAAGTAATAAATTGTCTCTTTTCCCTAATGTCCGGAGGTAATTTAGTTAATTATTTCTAACAATTTTATTCTTTCGCTTCCTAATAATATTGTCAATAATTTTAGGATTATAACCAATTAATTTAGCCAATGCTCCTAATCCGTCCTGACTCAATTTCAAAACGTTTTCTATCTAGAGGAATGGTAATTAATCAATTAACGAAACTAATAAAAGTTGCAATTTGTGTTGATTACAGTGGTTTGAATATTTTTAATCTATGCCCGAGGAAAATAGTTAAGTTTCTTCTTCAAACTTTGTTCAAAATTACTCATAAATATTTCGGCTATAAAAGGTAAAAGACTGTTTCCTATTGATTTGTCACCTTTTTGTTTATAAAAATTATTATGAAATTGAAAATAACTATGACACATAACAATCAGTTAATTTCTCATATTGATCAACTTTTTGTTTTTCGACATTTTTTTGAACCAAAAATTGTCCCAACAATTCTAATGGTTCTTACAAAAAAATACTAGAAAAAAGCAAATAAACATGAAATGAAACTAAAATCTCATCTGTCAATATATCCTCTTTCATCCTATTTACAACGTCAAGTGTATTTTTAACTGAAAATAACTTCAGATAACTTTTAAAAGCCAGAACTCTCTAACTAACCATTTAGATATTAAATATGTTTGGGAGTAAATCCCAGATTCAATTGTTCTAACCCCACCCTCGTCTTTGTGAATTTTTGTGAGTCAATATAACATAGGTAAATTGGGTTAGAAACATTAAATTTAAATCTATCTCTTTTGGACAAATTAAATCACAGGCCTTAATATAGTTTAACGAAATGAGCCTTAGAAAAAAAGAGTGGTTTTTCAGGACATTCAGGGAAACAGGACATTTGCCAAAAAAAGTTATATTTAAAGCTAAAATATATAAATATATATTATAAAATAGACCATTTAACACAAAGTAATAAACAGCTTGTATCTATGGGTTTGCAGCCTCTAAGCACAGTACTCATGCTATATATTTTTCTCACATCATGACTAGTTGACAACTCGGACTACAATATACAAATGAAGATCGATATAATTGCTGAGTGCAACAGCCTATGTTACACCTTACTTATATTAGAAACAGAGTATGTGTTTATTTTATCATTAAAAGTAAATTTATTTAAAAAGTGTATACAATGTTTGTTATATGTTTATATGTTTACATAGGGGACTGTCTATATCGGCGAGAGCTATTACCATTTCCCAACAAAACTGGAGATGATGTCTTACTATTATTTCTCAAACACGTAAATACATTCATTTATCTGTATAAGTTTATAAGTTTATTAAGCGTAACTAGAATTAGAAGAGCTTTTATGCCACTAAATGTGTAGAACCCGGAGAGTGAAGGTAATTATATTCATTTATAGGTACGATATATGTTTAGACTCATAATAACCCTAACTAGATTTAGTGAGGCTAAAAGCCTGTCATGAGATATGTAGAAGCAGGAGTGTGAAGGAAAAGGTAATGATATTCATTTATCAGTTCGATATAAGCTTATACTATTATTAAACCTTACTAGATTTAGAGACGCTTTTATGTCATGGGATATTAAGAAGCAGGAGAGTGAAGGAAAAGGTAATGATATTCATTTATCAGTTCGATATAAGCTTATACTATTATTAAACCTTACTAGATTTAGAGACGCTTTTATGTCATGGGATCTTTAGAAGCAGGAGAGTGAAGGAAAAGGTAATGATATTCATTTATCAGTTCGATATAAGCTTATACTATTATTCAACCTTACTAGATTTAGAGAGGATTTTATGTCATGGGATCTTTAGAAGCAGGAGAGTGAAGGAAAAGGTAATGATATTCATTTATCAGTTCGATATAAGCCTATACTATTATTAAACCTTACTAGATTTAGAGAAGGTTTTATGTCATGGGATGTTTAGAAGCAGGAGTGTGAAGGAAAAGGTAATGATATTCATTTATCAGTTCGATATAAGCCTATACTATTATTAAACCTTACTAGATTTAGAGAAGCTTTTATGTCATGGGATCTTTAGAAGCAGGAGAGTGAAGGAAAAGGTAATGATATTCATTTATCAGTTCGATATAAGCCTATACTATTATTAAACCTTACTAGATTTAGAGAAGCTTTTATGTCATGGGATGTTTAGAAGCAGGAGTGTGAAGGAAAAGGTAATGATATTCATTTATCAGTTCGATATAAGCGTATACTAATATTAAACCTTACTAGATTTAGAGAGGCTTTTACGTCATGGGATGTTTAGAAGCAGGAGTGTGAAGGAAAAGGTAATGATATTCATTTATCAGTTCGATATAAGCCTATACTATTATTAAACCTTACTAGATTTAGAGAGGCTTTTATGTCGTGGGATGTTTAGAAGCAGGAGAGTGAAGGAAAAGGTAATGATATTCATTTATCAGTTTGATATAAGTTTATACTATTATTAAACCTTACTAGATTTAGGGAAGCTTTTATTCATGAGATATGTAGAAGCAGAAGTGTGAAGGAAAAGATAATGATATTCATTTATTAGTTCGATATCAGCCTATACTGTTAATAAACCTTACTAGATTTAGAGACGCTTTTATGTGATGGGATGTTTAGAAGCAGGAGAGTGAAGGAAAAGGTAATGTTATTCATTTATCAAATCGATATAAGCTTATACTAATAATAAACCTTACTAGAATTAGAGAGGCTTTTATGTCATGGGATGTTTAGAAGCAGGAGAGTGAAGAAAAAGTTAATGATATTCATTTATTAGTTCGATATAAGCATATAATATTATTAAACCTTACTAGATTTAGAGAGGCTTTTATTCATGAGATATGTAGAAGCAGGAGTGTGAAGGAAAAGGTAATGATATTCATTTATTAGTTCGATATAAGCCTATACTATTAATAAACCTTACTAGATTTAGAGACGTTTTTATGTCATGGGATCTTTAGAAGCAGGAGAGTGAAGGAAAAGGTAATGATATTCATTTATCAGTTCGATAGAAGCTTATACTATTATTAAACCTTACTAGATTTAGAGAGGCTTTTATTCATGAGATATGTAGAAGCAGGAGTGTGAAGGAAAAGGTAATGATATTCATTTATCAGTTCGATATAAGCTTATACTCCTAATAGTAAGGCTTATACTTAATACGTGTTCAAATCTAGTTATATTTTCCCCTAATTATGTTGTTTCATAAATATTTGAGTTTCACTTTAGGAAAGAGTTTTCTAATTAAAATTTGATTGAATAAAAATCCTTTTCTTTCGTTAATCAAGTGTCATTTATTAAAAGTTTTGCAACGTCTCGATAACTATAACCTTGTCCACATTCGGACTTGAAGTACTTTGGACAAAATCATTTATTTATGTCTAGAAATTATTGATATAAAGCTATAAGATAAATCCTTGAATTTTTTATTCCAATACGTTCGGTGAATTTATTAAAGTGATTAATATAATATAAAGGTATAATACTATTATAAATAACTCTCTTATTAAAATTCCTTTATTAAAAAAACTGTTAAACATGTAGGTCTATCGGAGATAAATTATATAAAAACAATTAATTTAAATTTATAAAAAAACATTATTAAAAATCCTTTCTCATTAATATCAACTAACCTCTTAAAATTTACATCACATACCGATGCTCCAAATATCTAAAACTAAAATTTCTTAATAAAGTATAACACAACACACAACATGACTAATTTAACGATAGCAATGAAGGTTACAAAGAGACCATAAAATGTCACATAAAAACAGACGTAGATGAATAGAAAATCAATACTAGGTCATCTTCCAACTTCACATTGTGGTTGGAGATGGAAATATATATCTGTAAAATGACGTGTCAATAATGTATATACTAAAGTATAAATGTATAGTTCCAAAAAAGTATACAAAATATTTCAAGAGGTTTGTTGATAATAAGAGAATAAGGTGTTTATGAATGTTTTGACACATTTTAATTGTTGGACAAACATATTTTATAGAATGTTTTTAATAGTTCAGTTTGACTATGAGTATTGTTCAGAGTAGGTATTTTGATTGAATATTATTGTTTTATATTAACATTTTATAGAACTAAACAATTAATTTCGTCCAATGTAAGTTAGGCCTTCCTACTTCAGCTGGAGAACAGTAAAGTTATCGAAACATTGGCAAATTTTTAATAAATGTTTCTTTACTCACGAAACAAACGCATTTTCATTTAACAAAAAAGTTTGTGAGTTTAAACATCACACTGTGATTAATTACATTTTGATTGGATTTAATTTTAGAACTACACAGGTATTAAAATTGCAAGAATGGCGGAAGACTTTTACACGTCTATTGGTTTGGAACCTTTACCTCAGAACTTCTGGGATAACTCAATGTTTGGGAGGCCAGAGGATAGAGATGCAATATGCGCTGCTACTTCATACAAGTTTTTTAATGCAAAAGATTACAGGTTTGTCAGTTTTTGCTGTTTTAATTTTTGTAAATTCCATTTGAAAGTGAATATATTAATTTATGAACACTGCCACGTGGCCATGTACTTAAAGTTTATCTTGATGTTTATTGCATTGGGTGTGTCATTCAGACTTTATTTATCACCTTGTATTGATACGACATATATTTGGGGTTTTATTGGGGTTGTTTGCGTATATTTCCTATCATATTTATTCAATCTTTGAGTTTGGAAGATTCTGTAAGAATTTATTACTTATTTATACATGTAAAATTTAAACTTCCATACTTAAATAATATACAATATATATATATATATATATATATATATATATACATATATATTTTCTCCCTTCATATATCATAATATTTTTATATCTTGCAATATTAACGGAATATTTATTTATTTATTTGACCAATTAGATTACAATTTTTTACTGTTATTCTTGCCGAGTTATAATATCTATTTATACATAGGCTTAAAATTTTGGGGCTATTTTTGTGAGGTTTTTAAAAGTACAACTGGAGCATGAAATACACCATTGGAAGGGTATTCTCATATTCTTCAATATAAACATTACCTTTGTATCATGGAAAAACACTTTTCCAGAAAACTCACAATTTAATGACTTAATTGTTTTATTCATGACAAAACTTGTAAATTAAATTAAATTAAATTCTTCTAATATTTAATTAATTATAGATAATACATCTTTTTAAATTAATGTTTTATTCCCTTTGCTTTCGAATGGTTTATAATTGAGTAATGAGTAGTCTTTGCTCCTTTGTTTTATTTATGATAAAACTGGTAAATACAATGAAATTTATTTCTTCTAACTTTTAATTTAATTTTAGATATTACACCTTTTTAAATTAATGTTGCTTTCGAATGGTTAATAGTTGCGTAATGAACGGTTTTTGCTCCAAGTGCGTTTCTTTGTTCTGTACAATGAAACTCTCCTGGGAAAGTAAAAGATTGTTATTTGAAATTTGACATGACACAGATTTTAAACGAATTAAAAGCAAATAATACATTAAAAATTTTCTAAAGGTTTTTGTACTTAGATTAACAAAAAAAATTATTTAAGTTAATATTTACCAAGCAATTGCCGTTGATATAAATATGTAGGGCCTATATAAATTTGACAGAATCCTTATATTAAATGGCAGAAAACCAATCTAATCATTAAAATTTACTAATACAATTTAATTACTTACTTACTTATTACTTGATACAATTATATTAAAATATTGTATTTGAAATTGAGTAATAAATACACAGTACAATAATCACTTTGTATCCGCGGGTGAAAGTTCCAGAGGGTTATCGCGGGTTGTAAAACCACGGTTAAATTTACCTTATTTTAAAGAAACTTTGAGGGTTAGCTTCTGAAGGGAAATGTACATATAGGAATACAACATAACTGGTTTGGGTACAGTTTTGGTGAGTAATTATGTACAGTATGCAATATTATGATGGCTTAAAAACCTTAGCTATAGAGGTTTGTTTCTTATTCTTTTCGAACTCCTTTTGAACCATATCATATGAGAACATGAGATCCTGGCGTCCTCTTTTACACCGAAGGTACTTTTCTATGAGATGATCCGTCTCCAACATGCGATACTCAATCTCCGTTGTCATTTGGAGGATCTCATCAATGGTTTTGAAAGAAAATCCTGGCCTCATTTCATGATCATTAGGATCTTCATCTTCATCTTCCGGTTGTGTGGCCCTCTCATTTTGAGATGTCACCAAATCCTCCCAACTCTTCCAATGTTAGTTCCTCGTTATGTCCTTTCGTAATATTTTGTTTTGTTTTTGTTTTAATAATAACGGGCAAAGTCACAAAATAACCTAATTCCGCGGAATCCGTTACCGCGGGTATGGTGGGATTACTGTATGTTAATAATGATTGAAAGTTTGAAATATTTATATATATATATATATATATATATATATATATATATATCGCAATATGTATTCTTGTGTATTATTAAGAACATAAGTCAAAATACAAATACAAGAATTATAATTGAATTTACAATTCAGAGCTTTTAGTTGGCTAACAGTACTAACAATTGTTTAATATTCTTGATGTTGTTGGTACTGTTAGCCAACGAAAAGCTTTGAATTGTAAATTCAATTATAATTCTTGTATTTGTATTTTGACTTATGTTCTTTTTTATAAATAAATAAATATATATATATATATATATATATATGTATATATATATGTTTGTTTGTATATATGTGTGTGTGTGTGTGTGTGTATGGGTGTATGTGTATGTATATATATGTATAAATGTGTGTGTGTGTGTATGGGTGTATGTGTATATATATGTGTGTATGTGTGTGTGTGTATGTGTGTGTGTGTGTCTGTGTTTGTGTGTGTGTGTGTGTGTGTGTGTGTGTGTGTATGTGTATGTGTGTGTGTATTTATGTGTGTGTGTATGTGTGTGTATGGGCGTGTGTGTGTGTGTATATTTGTGTGTGTGTGTGTGTGTGTGTGTGTGTGCGTGCGCGCGCGTATGTGTGTGTGTTTGTATATAATACTTCCTTCTTATTACTAAAACGTTTATCCTTTGTAGTGGAAGTTCGGGAAAATCTTTGGGTCGCTCCAAGGTTGCTTACTGTACCATAATTATCGACAGTTTTTTCAATACAAATTTCCACTCCTTGTTTGCCTTATTCGTTTTAAAGCATCCCCTCCAGCCGTTCTGTTATTACTGCCCTTATTACCGTTCCCTTATCTCCGTTCAATTGTTTTTCTCAGTTACAGCCGAACCGTATCGTGGTTTTCACTTACTTCAACACCCTCGCTCTTTCTAAACTGTCAAACCTTATATTTTGCTTCCTTTACAACCTATAATATTTACTTCAAACTCTAACATTTTACGTTTGCCTTTTATATCTAATTACAACCCTTTTAAACTTTTTAAATTGTTTATTACATTAAACAAACACTTTACTATGTTCAATTTATATATCTTAATATTTCGATATTTAATCTAAAACAGGTATTGTGGAATTACATATAAGAGGAACACTTAGAAAAGATTTAAACTACCGATATTGCGTTCTGAGTAAGTGTTACAGTCAGATTCAACCCCAAGAACTCTTTGAGTTTAGTTAGGGGTTCTAGAACGATTCTGAGTTATGTGGGGCAAGGCTCTGTAAGCTTTCAAAACGTTTACATCACTGGTTAAAAATTATAAACTACAATGTTGATAATAAAAACCTTTCAATTTCAGTCGTTAGGAAAATGTTAAACAAAGTTGAATTACTAGATCCGCAAAATTTACAATTGAAAATGTTTTGTAAAAATATTTAACCAACCTATCTAACACGTCTCTCTCTCTCTCCCTCTCTCTCTCTCTCTCTCTCTGTCTCTCTCTCACACATACGGTGCTCAATATTTTGTCCGTCCGTGAGAGGTGTCCGTTTAGTGAAGTAATGTTAGAGGAAGCCGAATTTAAAAACTTATTACACTAGTTATTAATTACACACTTGTCCAATATATATTAGGCTACGGTATTTAACTAATAATAATGTAATTATGTATTTAATACTAATACTAATGTACTGTATTTAATTAACATTGTAGGATACCTTTTCATAAGTACAGTATACAGTACAATAAGCACTGTCCTGTAATTAAACATAAAATCAAAATCAAATTTTAAAAAACACTGAGACAAAGGTAATACAGTAGTGTACATTAATTTAATTTGTGAATTTCTGTAGAGCCTATCCTATGAATTTTTAAAATAAACATTATTCGACGTTTTTATTGAAGAGTGGTGGGACAGTGCAACTTGATTTTCCGAATGGATAATCAGATTGGAAATCATATTTAAACCAGCTGTGTCAGCTTTAGATTGAAATGATTTTTCAAGTCCAACAGTTGCCTTGCACAGCTGTAATGGAGGATATGGATGCATAAATGTGCTGCCGAATTTGCCGAGGCAAGTGAACAAAAATACGATTATTTCTTCTGATTGTATACGAAGTTACTTCAGTTACGTTTTTCAGTACATTTGTCCGCATATCATAGGTGCAAAAAACAAAAGGCACCATTTGCTATCCGTTGTCCATCTATTGGCGTGTCCGTTCAGAGGAGTATATACATATATATATATATATATATATACACATGAGATACCATATTAAGTTCTACAATTACCATATTTAGTAGAATTTTTTGAACTTTTCCTTCATAGAGTAGTCGTATTTGGCGTGTACTTATGGGTACCAGTATGTTTAATGTGCTTATATACTTACAATATATCATTATATTTATGTAAACTTTTTTGTCTGTATTGTATTAATTTAATTTCTCATAACGACAATTTTTTTATTTGTATGTATATTAATGTATTATCCATTTTTAGCATAATACCTCTTTTTATAAACTATAAATCCTTTTTATCTTGAAAATAATTAAATAATATTTAAAAACATCTTACAAGTTATTTAAAAACAAAAATTTCATTATTTTTGAAAGTGTACTACTTTTTGCATTTATAATTTTTTCTATAAATGGTTTTACTTTTTTTATCTGATTTATTACATGACACTACTGAATTTCTTCCACTTTACATATAGTTAAATAAAGAGTGTAAATCATATACTAGACCGAAGTGATTTATCCCAGGTATAAAAGTTTTAGTACTTTTACATATTTTTTTTCCTGTAGGATGACGTTTTGTTATCCGATTCCTGCAGACATAGTGCATGAGATGGGACATAACCATTACTACTTGGGATTCAAAGATCAGCCATGTTGCTTTAGAGATGCACCTAATGACGGTAACTATTTCCTTGTATCTGTTTAATCCATTTCTAACTTTAATCAACTATTATTGTAAAAACTCAAGGTACTATGTGTTTGTCAGGGTACGATGCTTGCCAAATTCTGCCAAAAAACCCAGGCATTGGAGTTTAATATTAAAAGCCTTACACTTATATTTAAATCTTTGAGTCACTATATCTCGAGGAAAGACATGAAATATTAGCATATATAGATACTGGCATACATATAAACCTAAACTTGTTTATGTATTAAAACTCAAAAATTATTTTTGTATTATTTAAAAATTTTAAATTATTGCATTCAATATATATAATTAAAGCCATTTTAAAAATGTATGTTTACATTGAACATCTTGCCTTATAAAGTCCCTAAATAGATTTTAAAATAAATTTAAACTTTCTAAAGTTTTTAAGTTCAAATTAAAATTTAATTAAGTAAAAAAAATATACAATTTTTTTAAAAATGTTATTTGAGAATTTTAAAATCTCAATAAAATTATTTACATAAAATTTAAAGATTTCAAGAAAAAAATACAATGCTTGTTTTTTATCGGTTTACTTTTCAACAGAAATCCTCTCCTACCTCCCTAATTGATCGGTTTTAGTGTTCTTAGATCTTTGGTCCGGTGTTTCTTGGGCAACCGTGATGAACAATACCCCTTCTCTCTCCCTCTAGCTCCATATAGATCTTTCTTGGTTTAGCTGCACTGGAAAATTTCAATGTTGTTTTCTTGAGGTTTTATGTTTTAATAAAATTGGGTTTACAATAATTTTAAAAAGTGTTTTAATTAAAGTTGGTTTAATCTCCGACTTTACTATTTCAACAAATTTATAAATTTTATTCAAATTTTCTCGAATTACACTCTAGCGTTATAAGCACTTTACGCCTATTTACTTACAGTTCATTATTTGCCTTTAAACTTCACTTTATAATTTATTATTAATGCAATTTTGTATGATGTGTATTTTAAACATTTGTTATGACAAAGCGCTTTGAAAATAAATGTTAATTTTTCGGTTTTAGTGGGAGTAACCCCTAAAATCACCCTGGGAAAACACGACATTCATGCTGGCGTCACCAATCGTGTAATTACCCGCCCATTGTTCTACTAAGCACTCACAGTTTTAAAAATAAATTCCAAGCGTGCACCCTCCGCTAGTCTTAGCGTCCCTTGAGCTAGTGGTTTTTGCTATCCCGTACTCGGCATTTGTTCACCAATGAGTTTTTAATCCATGTCGTTCGATTGCAGCCGTTTCCCCCCTCTTTCTACTCAATAATGGGGAGATCTGTTCTCAATTGTATGTTCCTAGTTTTCCTTTGGTATACCTAACTGAATTTGTCTTCTCTTCCAACCTTCTAAGATATTTTCCTCCCAACCCAATGAAATGTTGATGGTGTTTCATCATTTGTGGGTACACGATTAATCACGGCCTTTGTTAACCGGCAACTAAATATGCGTATCTCCCAAAATGACCTTAAATACATTAACAATTAAAAATTTCATTTGACTATTTGGTTTTAGGTAAGTTATAGGTTAACAACACTGTTTGCCGCTACTATCATTCCTAATTGAAACACTTTAAAAGCATCCTTCTGGGAATCCTTTACACTCGTTTCACTCTCCATAGATAAATTTTTTCTATCCTCAGTTGAAATACCAAACAAGTCTTGGAGTACTGAGCTACCAGACTAACCTAGAGATTTAATTAAAACAAAAAAATAACTTAATAGTATCTATATCAGAAAGGCTGTGTCAAATCTGAATATCGATTAAAGTGGTGGGTCATTATGTACACACACATACACACATACATACATACATACATACACACACACACACACACACACACACACACACAAACACACACACACACACACACACACACACACATACACACACTTACACACACACACACACACACGCACACAAACACACACACACACACACACACACTCACACACACACACTCACACACACACACACACACACACACACACACACACACACGCGCACACACACACACACACACACACACACACACAACAAACACACACACACACACACACACTCTCTCTCTCTCTCTCTTCCCACAAACACACACACACACACACTCACACGCAACTCCCCCCCCCACACACACACTCACACACAACCCTCCTCCCCCCCACACACACAATCACACGCAAACCCCATCCCCTCCCACACTCACTCACAAGCAACCTCCCACCCACACGCAAAAACCCTCCACACATATACACACACACACACACACACACAAAAAACCACACACACACACACACTCACTCGCAAAACCCCCTCCCCACACTCACACGCTAACATGAAATATTAACAATTATAAAACTAACAGACTTTAAATCAAAACATGTTCAGATATATCAAACTGAGAAATTATTTTCGTTTTGTCATACATTTCAACTTATTCCCTTTAATAATTTCATTTTAAGGCATTTTGAAAATTTATGTTTACTTTAAAAATGTCACCTTATTAAAATCATTTGAAAAAGTATTAAAATCAAATAATTTTTTCTATTGTGTTTTTAGAATACTTGTTTTTATTTAAAATTTTGTTTTTAAAATTTATTCAAAAGTTTTAAATTCTCAAATATTTTTATTTAGTTAAACTTTAAATTTGAAAGACAATCAAAGACAGAGCTAACCTGTTTTTCAGTTCACGGCCACGGGAATCCTTTCTTTGAATCAGCGCTCTGAATATTAAAATTCACCCTCGACTCTTTTTATCTCAAAGATTTAATTTATTTTGTATTAACAGAAGCAGTTTTTACTTAGAATAAAGTTAAATAGCAAATAACGGTTCTCAAATGTTCTTGTTGTTTTGATTAAAGTACATAAATTATTCTTCTAACACAAATTTATAACATTAAATAGAAAAAACATTATAACATTATTATGAAAAATCTTTATAACTGGTTTCATTAAATATCCATTATTTTATTGTTAGAAGTAAGCGCAAGTTTACTTCCAACTCATTAATTTTCAATTTACATTTGTGCCCCGAAATATAAATCTAAAAGATTCGTAACAGGTTTATAGGATATTCGTTATTACACATTAAAAATACAGGTTGTATGATATAATTTTAATGGACATTAAATCAATGACATTAACCAAGTTAAGGCTGTTTTTATTTTAGATTTCCGTATTGAAATTCTCCTTAAATGTTTCTTGTTGAATTTAAATATATAATTTTACTATTGAAATTGGATTTTATTTGTCTTAACTTGTTAAATTTGACCTTGTAACTATTTTATGAACTTTAAGCTTGATATTAGTAATTTTTATTTGAATAATTTATATTTAATCTCCACTATTTAGATACTTTTCAAATAAAAGTATTTTGCTCATATATTTTTTATTTTAATAAAAAATCATTTTTATAGTAATTTTTTATCTAATGAAATCTGTATTTATAATTTTGAAATTTATATTTAAATTATTAAATTGTGTTTTTGTTATTAAAATTTTGACTTACTCCAAAAATCCTTATTGCATCGCTCCTCTACCCTCAACGTTTGTTCCCTGGAGTCTGGAATGTTCTAGCGGTCGTAAATCAACGATTTAAGGCCGTCTTTAATACCGATTAGTTATATTAAAAAAATTTTATATTTCGAATCGTTGCGGTTGAAGAGCTGACCATCTCTACTTCCATCTTGGGCTATGGAATAAGGCTTAGACTTTGGAACGGCATCTGGCAGTCCTTGGTTAAGGATGTCGAAAAGGATACGTCCGTCGTGGCCTAGCGTTGAATTACGTAACCATTCTCCTAAAACGGGGTCCCCACTTTTTCGTTTCGTTAGATAAATCCAGCCCTAAATACAGTGACAGGAGCATTTATCATTATTGGGAAGGGGATGAACTTGTGTGGCGTGATGTTGTCTATTCAGAAGTCTGATGTAGAAACAAAGGATCTACAGGCAGGTTTTTTGGGCATTGTAAGAACTCGTTAGAATATATTTTGGTATTTCTTCGTTGGGGTAAAATGTTCAGTGCTTTTTGAAGTTTTTTGCTTGGCTACTGGCTGGATTCTATCCTGAGGGTGTTGAGTGGTTGACTAAATAGCAGTTTGGCTCATTCATGATGTCCTCTAGGGGTATTCTTGACCTAAAAGAAGATTTAAATAGGCCAACGGGAGGTCAGGTACTTGTATGGGCACGGTAACGTGAGAATTTTTGTTTTTAGAAAAATCAGAAAGGGCGGAGTGGTCAGGCGAATGAACGACCGTTCTATCTACTACATTTGTAGATACTTATTCTCATCGTGGTACCTGGGCGTTAAGATCTAAGATTGAATTGTTGCTGTGGGCGTAAGTTCCCGTTTTAGTCCGTTGTTTGGCTTGTAGATACCAATTATTTTAAAATGGGTTTCGTTTTCCCAGAAAACTTCACATGAAGTAAACATATGTATTGTTTCGATTTTGTCACGGATGTCAATATTTCGGGTATATTAGTTATAAATTAAAATGTTTTGAGTTTCTCAAGCAAGTTGGAAACTATTGTAAATCAAAATAGTTACATAGTTTAACTCCGCATTAGGAACTGAATATTCGTTCCAAAATAGCGTAATTCGTTAACTTCTATCTGACCTCAAAAATGTACTTAATGACAATTTATGCCTTATTGTAGGTTATACCTTATAAAACAAATTTTCAGATGGCGATATTGTGATTGAAAATAATATTGTAAACAATAAAACAATTAATGTGTCTATTTCAGGATTAGATGAGAGCATTGCTGATTCAATGACAATACAACTTTCATCTAATAAATTTCTCGCAAGGCTTGGACTTTTAAATAAATCTCATGTAATTGATAATGAAGAAAAAATTAACTCCCTTTTTCACTTGGCAAGAGAACTAGTAAACCAGTTGCCATCTATGTTAGCCGTGGATCTTTGGCGTTGGAGTATATTCAGGGGAAATATTCCTGTAAATGAATATAACAAAGCCTACTCGAAGTACAGGTAAAATTATAATTGATTACTAAGTTTTAGAAAAATCTTTTTTTTAACTCTTCAAGGTGTTCAAAATTATTTTATTATAAATACGAAAGACTTATTAAGAAAATTTGTTTCGCTACTTAAGGCAATTATTAAGTTTAATGCTGCTTAAATGTGTGAATGCAGAGGGTAATTTTAGTTACATATGTGGTGAAATGACATTTAGCCCTTAGAAACGGGTTGTCAGCCCCCACTGGTAAAAACTGGTACTCACCGTTATTTTGGTGTAAAGAGGTGATCTTGATCAATAATGGGCAACTCCTGTTTGTTGCAATTCCTATGATTATAAGAGAGTTGTTTGTTGCAGTTAAAGAAACAAGCAGTCTAATAGCAGTTAGCTAGACCCAACAGATAATTAATAGGTCGGGTATTTCTGCAAGACTGATTTTGGTGTAAAGGAGGTAATAAGGATCAGTTGTGGGCACCTCCTGTTTTTTGCAATTCCTGAGATTATAGGAGAGTTGTTTGTTGGAGTTTAAGAAACAAGCCCTTGCAGGGCCTATCTACTAGCAGTTAGCAAGGCCCAAAAGATAATTAATAGTTCGGCTATTTCAAGACTCCGCCTGTCACAAATGGCTGGTCGATGAAAAAAATAGAGAACCCAAATCTTCTATCGGCCATTAGACCTTTTCTGTATTTACACATTTTAACATTACCAGTACAACACCCCAACCCCAAAGAAATGAGGAAAGGGATTCTAAAAGGAAACATAAAGCCTTTGAGGGAGAAAACCATAATAAAGCTGGCTCTTCCCTTGACCCAAAAATTGATGTAGATGACTGGGAGGACCCTTACAAACTAAATAAGGGTGATTTTAGGGATATAATTCCAGATCTTGAATTGCTGAGAAATAAGGCCGATCTTTTGCATCCAGACTTCAGCAATGCCATCTCCTGCAACCAGGTGTCAATGTAACTGAATGTAGGAACTGTTAGAGAGGCTTGCCTCCTCTTTCCGTAAGAAGAAACATCCTAGTAGCTTGCGCTAATATTAACGGAATGATGAAATATATGAGTTTTTTCTCACGACCCAGCTGATTGGAGACTATAGACTCTACAAAATTGAGTTTTAAGCAGTGTTACTGCATAATGGTAACATTTACCCTTCTATTCTAGTTGGTCATGCAGCCTGGTGAGGTAAATGTACAGAGTGAGCCTTTGGTAGATCCTAAAGTTATCCTTATACGTCCCTCAAACTTCAACCCGGAACTAATGATGAACTTCGTAAAAGCAAGAGATCACGAAGGTGAAGCTGTAAGTACTTGAGAGGAAAATTCAAAAGACTGCTTGACGCTGAGGTCAAAGAAGGAAATTCGTTGGACAGCAAATTCGCGAATTTTTTTAAAGATCCTAGTTTTGATCAAATACTGAAAGGAAAAGAGTGCAGCTTTGGATGCATTCAAGTGTTGCATGGATATCTTGGTAACATGAGATACAATAGCTCTCCACAGTTGTTCAAAGAAATGCTTGAAAAATACTGTACTCTGGGTTGTAATATGTCGTCATCCACTCCCACTTCGTTATTCTCCCTGGGAACTGTGGAGTGGTTAGAGAAGAGCATTGGGGAATGATTTCATCACGACATTACTTCAATGGAACTGAATTATGAGGGCTGTTGGAATGAATTAATGCTATACTCTGCAGATGTGTTCACTACTTGGTGTACAAAAGGACTCCCTCACATTAGACCACCATTTTATCCATTGGGAGACCGGTATGTTATGAATGAATCTCATTGTAAGTAACCAATACTGACAATATTGTACGTCATATTGTGCAATAATTATAATAATGACTTTTTTTCACCATGCTACTTTAAAAGTTGGAAACAACCTAATATATGGTAAGGTTTATGTATTATAAATCTTAAAAAATGTGGCTAATCATAAACGTTCATTGACATACTATAAAAATATTCAGAAATCGGTCTAATAAACTAAGGAAACACTCCAAAACCATTTTGTCGTTCTTTGTTAATGACAATGCAGCATCAGACAATGCTTAGAGCAACACTGACCAATTGTTCCGATATAGTGACCGAAATACATTCACATTAACCGAAGTCGTGTAAGAGTGAAAACGACTTCTTTTTTATTATCCGCACAGATAAAATTTAAATCCCATCACTGACATAACATTTAGATATTTTCATTATAATGGATTACTAGTATGCCTCCTATGCGGGAGCGTGTCAAAGTAAATTAAATTAAAAAATTCTTGTCTCGGTGTGGTTAAATGAAAACATAAGCCTTGAATATTCTTCTACAGAATCCTTGTTTACCAAAAAAAGTGACCTTTTGATGGCTGATCCCCATATCGAATCGTACCACATTGGTCTAGATCCAAGGTTTGCATTACCCAATCAAAATATTGAAAATCAACCACATAGCGTGTAATGAGAGTCCTCCTTCGAAATGTTAAAAACAGTCTTCTTTATTGCTAAATATAACAAAACATAACACACTCGTCTCACAGCCTTTATTATAAAACTTCTACAGAAAACATAAAAAAGTATTTCAGTAACATTAATAAAATTTTTCAGGAATGAGTTTGAAGGAACAATTCTTTTAAAAAACCGTAGTGAGGATGGCATAGATGCAATAGAACAGCAAAATATAATATACGATGATCCAGTTATTAGGTAAGTAGATTATTTAGCTACATATTCTTAGCAAAAAAGTCAGTTATACGACAAAAAACACCCGCCACACACACACACACACACACACTAGGATGAGTGTGTATAGATTGTATTGTTAATAGGGATTGGCGAGTTAGTGTGTGTATGTGTGTGTGTATGTGTGGCAAAGTCTTATCGCGGTTAACCTGTTTTTTATTTTATTTAAATCAGTTAAATTAGTTTAATTCCTTATTTTCGCAATTTATTAATTTTATTTTCCCTTTTTCAGTACCTACACAGTTTGTGATTTAATTTGGTGGTAACTTTATTTGTAATTTTTTTTTTGACGATTTTTCGTTCCTTCATTTTTGAATTTGTCTTGGTCTTAAATCTCGTTCTCCGTTTGTATCGTTGGAACTATTTTTGTTTATTTTTTGGTTTTGGATGGCATAGATGCAATAGAAATGAATAATATAATATATGATGACCCAGTTATTAGGTAAGTAGATTAATTAGCAACATATTCTTAGCAAAAAAGGCAGATATACGACAAGAAACACCCGCCACACACACACACACACACACACACACACATACAAACACACACACATACATACATTCAACACACACACAAACACAAACACACACACACACGCAACAAATAAAAATTACAAAACACACGCACAAAATGAAAAAAAAACACGTAACACACACACACACACACACACACACACACACACACACACATAAACACACACACACACACACATAAACACACACACACACACACATAAACACTCACACACACATATACTCGAACCCACACATAAACTCGTACGTCCACACACACACACACCCAACACACACATAAACTCAGATTGATACACACACACATACTAAACAATACACTGATTCACACGCATACTCACACGCATACAAAACACACACACACACAACCACACACAGCCACACACACACTTACTCACACACACACAGACCCACATACACACAATAACACTCACACACACACAGTCACACACGCACACACACCACAACAACACACACTCCCATGAAACCACGCACAAGCACGTCCGTACACACACACTGACACATGTAAACACACACACACACACACACACACACACACACACACACACACACACACACACACACACACACACACACACACACACACATACACACACACACACACACACACACACAAACACATACACATAGACACACACTTATAAACACGCACACTTACACTCACACAAACACACTGACACACACCCACATTTATTATAAATTTTCACTTCTAACTGCAATGCTTCTAATATTTCTTTTCTCTCTTTCCTTTCTCCTTCTAATTTTTTCTTCGTTCCTCTTTTTCCTTTTCTCTCCGCCTCTTTTACTGAATTATTTATATGTAATTTCTTAAAACCTTTTTCTTCTTGTCTCTTTTTCCTAACTGCATTTTTTATTCCTCTCCCCTCCTTTCTTCTTCTAAATCTTTTTTAAAAATTTTTCGTGTTTTTATTGTCTCATCCTTTCTTCTTCTAATTTTCTCTAGCGGCATTCTCTGCCTCTATCTCCTGTTTTTCTTTTTTTTGTCTTGTTTTTCTTGTTCTTTTTCGTTTTCTCTTTCTTAATTTTCTTGTCTCCTTCTTTCCTCTTTTCTTTTA
Source organism: Prosapia bicincta (assembly GCA_036971475.1). Classification (NCBI taxonomy): domain Eukaryota; kingdom Metazoa; phylum Arthropoda; class Insecta; order Hemiptera; family Cercopidae; genus Prosapia; species Prosapia bicincta. The sequence continues at coordinate 47,978,248 of JBAIZL010000006.1, forward strand.
TCTATTTCTTTGTCTTTTTTTCTGCAGCGACATTCTCCGCTTTTATGAAAGATAGTCATTTATCTATTTCTGATTTCGACATAGTTTTAGTTATAAGTTTTGTTCTTTTAATTAATAAATTTTAACTAATTTGTATTTCATTTTCCTTATTCTTACTTTTCACAATTTAGCCCATGATTCGTTTCGATGTATTTTTCTGCCTTTTTGACGCTAGTATTTATTTCATTATTTTATTTGTTTATGATTATTTAGTTTTATAAAAATCTGCTATTCCAACTGTTATGATTTCTTTGATTATCTTGGATTTAATTAAATTAAATTACCTAAATTTGTTTCATTTTAATTTAAATTTTATTATTTAAATTACTGCATTTTATTTTCCAAGTTTCCATTTTACAAAATTTTATTTATTCACCTAATTGTTTATACATTTTATTTCTAAAAAGGGTGCGACTTATTTTACTTTTCTAAATCGCCTCCTGTCACGGTCACCAGTTTTGCCGCGGCCAAACCACTAAGTCTGCACCCTCTCAGGGAGACAAATCTGTCCCCGATTTCCCGTTCCACGCCCTACCAACAATGTGCCCACATTTACGCGTTTTTCTCGTATGCTATACCTGGTGATGATGAACTCTGTATGGCCGAAACGAGCAGTTCAGCCGCGGTCAAAATATGACCCCACCCCACTTATATCCTGGTACCTGTGGAGTGTAGAGCGTGATCTGCCATTTGATAAATCCCTGGACTTTGTTTAAAAAAACCAATCAAAATGTTCAAACTCATTTAGGTGATAATTTATACCTTATAAAATTGTGTTTGACTATAAATTGTTCTGTTACGTTCTTATTGGAATAGTATTTGCTAAGAATCTTTTTTCTAGTTTAATTTAGTTATTTAATTTTATTCATAGTTACTGGTTGGGAAAATTTAATAACAGTTTATTTACTAGCCTTACCACAGGGTAATTTCAACAATTAGACACATCTTTTGTTTGTTTTATTTTGTTTTAATCACTTGAAAAAATATATATATATATAATTTGATTTTCAAAATTATCATAATTCTTAATTACATTTCAATAAATTTTTGTTATTTATTTACCATTAATTACAACAATTCTTTGGAGATGAAATATATTTGAATGTTTTATAAAGTTCCTAAATGTTCTAATATTCTTAGCATAACCTTCAATCGCCAGTTGGATAACACCATTATTTAACTGTTTCTAATGTTAGAAGTCCTTATGATAGCATTTTGGTTTTTCATGGCCATTTTGGAGTTCAAAATTTCACACATGAAATCACATACATATTTACATATAACAGAAGAACAATTTAAAACTATTTAATTTATTTTATGTCCATATAATTTTTTGTAGAAATAATATGCAAAAGTACTTCCTATTGCCTTTGGATTGAATTTATATTTGTGCTCCCCAATATACATCTTAAGGGTTTTTATAACCAAATTTTCTGGATTCACATTTTTAAAGTTATTTGACGCTAGATGTTAGATTTAGTATATATGGACATAACATAAATTATATTCACTTAATTACTAAATCCTCTAATAATGATTACCTTTAAATATTTCCTATTAATTTTCTGATATTGACACTAATTTAATTATGTGAATATTTAACTTGAACAAATATAGATTTTGATTTTTATAAAAACGTTAACTTTCTAATTCTTGATCTTATAGTTCTGGAACTCACAATATAATACTGGAGCAAAATATTATTTCATGACCACCAGTATTATTACTGTTAAAAAAATAGCCATTTGTTTACATATTTTTTAATTATTAATTTTCAGCAAATGATTCTATTTATGTATTAGGGAATTTGACTACATAAATTTAAAAGATTTTTACTAGTTTTAATGGTTAATTTCAATTAAAATTTAGACTTACCCCAAAAACTTTCACTGGGCTGTGGTTTTCTTAGATTTTCTGGACTCGTTGATCTTGTAGTCATCGGCACTGATCGGTTTTAGGGCCGGTTTTAATACTTTTTTACATTGTTAAAAAGTTAAAGTTCTATTTCACGGGTGGTCGAAGGCAGGTCATCTCCACCGCGACCGTATATTCGAAGGAGAACTAGTTTTGCCGACGGTGGTAGATTTGTAATTATGGAGTATACGATATCATCCGGGCCGGGAGCTGAATCCTTCGTTGACGAGAGAGCTGACTGTAGTTCGTCAATAGAGAAATGCATATTCAAACAAGAATCTCCAGACAATCCAACGGTGAAAGGTAAGGCTTCCTGTTTACGCTTGTACACTGGGAAAGAGTCCTTGCATGCAGAAGATGAAGAATATTTTGAGAACGATAACGCCAGCACATTGGCAATTTCCTCGCAGTGAGTGGTGAAAACTCATCAGGATTCTCTATCCGGATTCTTTAATGAAATTATCGGAATGGAAGTGCCACAGATGGATCGTAGCTTCTTCTATACTGTGGATGGAGCTGTAGTTCTTGTAATTGTGCCAATACTGAGACCACAAATTCTCGTTTACATTGCCTACTTTCGTACGGAAGATTTTATATTTTTCTAGGATTTCACTCGTTAGATGTCTTCTGAACATTTTCAATGCTTTTCTTCGTATACAAAGGATTACAGTGCACTCATTATTCCACTAAGAAACAGGTGGTGTTCTTGGTTTGCCTTTCTGGCGGCTTTCAAAACAGTTTTTAGAAATGAATTGACAATGTCATCTTTGGGAACCAGGTAAACCACGACCATTGATTCTAGATCTTGGGAAAATAGTTCCCAGTTGGCTTTTTCAGGATGCATTGGGGATATCGAACACAACAGGATGAGGAGTCACACAAAGAGATCCTAATAGAAATGTGATCGCTGCTGTGAAGATCAGGCAATGCTGACCATGTTAGCCTAGTAGCCAGAACAGGACTGCATAATGACAAGTCAACAGCTGTCCATCCGCATGTTGACGCTGCTAAATGTGTCGGAGAACCGTCATTTAGCAGGTATAAATCCAGTTCCAATCTGATGCTTTCAACCAGATGACCTCCTGGGTTGTATTCTATTAAACCCCATGAAACGTGGTCGGCGTTGAAATCGCCCACTAATGAAACTGGAGAAGGTAACTCGTTTATATGGTCTACAAGGTCTCTCTGTAGCAGGTTGTCACTTGGTGGAGAGTAGACACAATAGAGAGTGAGTTTGTAAGGAACAGCTGTTTGAAGTGCTATCGATTTTAAGGAGCTATTAAGTTCACTGGAACGGCGTCGACACAGTCACGGGCTAGAATAGCTACGCCACCTCTAGCTCGATTTACTGTAACGAGGTCCGATCTGTAAACTGAATACTCCCTTAGAAATTGTGCGATTCATAAAGGTGTGTCTCTTGAATACAGATGTACATATCTCTTACAATTATTTTGAGATCCTCAATGTGACTTCTAACACCGTTAATGTTCCACTGAATCACGGATTGTTTAGGTGTGGACATTGTATTTAAGGAAATGGATTCACCTGCCTTTCGTTGCTGTCATTGCAAATTCGCTGGCCTGGAATGTTGGACGTTTTAGGCACAGAGTCATCAGATTCCATCAATACTATTATAGGTGTGGAATCTGAGGAATTTGTTGACTCGGAATGGGAGTTTGAAATGGTCCTCGTTTGAGTCACTTGTGAATTTGCACCAACTTTCACAGTACAGCTTTGTTGTTATTTTTGTTACTCATAGTTGGAGTAGGTTTAACTTCTTTCGCACTTGTCTCTAATAGTGTCTTACTTCTTCAATTTTTCCAGAGGTAATTAACAATGGAGGTTTGTCCGCACATTTAACAATATTCTTAGAGGAAGAAACAAAATTTTTCGTCACCAAGCTAGTAAGCGACTAACCTGCTCAGTGAGAACTTAATTTTTGTTTTGTTTAGCTCGATGCAGTTGGGACACGACTTCTCAGTAGTGGTAGCTGAGGCAAATGATTTTATTTCAAGTCTAGGTTGAGTTGACTTGAACTTCTTTTTTGCTTCGTGGAAAGATATTTTCCCTTTGCCATTAATCTGAGGATCGCTATCTCCTCCTTCAACTTTGGGCAATTGAAAGAGCGAGCAGGGTGATCACTAGCACTGTTTGGGCACTTAGGAGCATTTGTGCAAACCTTCTCAATATGGCCTTCAGATGCACACTGTCCGCATATCTCTGGATTGAAGCAAGAAGAGCTGACGTGTCCGAAACGTTAGCATTGGCGTGGATTGGGTACGTAGGGCCTAACAGGAAGCCGTTGATATCGCGCAAATAGATATTCCGGGAAAGATGGTTTCCCGAATGTCAGGATTAATGATGTTGTTGGAACTCTCTGGCAGTTCTCCATTTCATAATTCGTACGACATCTGTTACACTTTCCGATTCCGTTCAGATTTTAATTTCGTCTTCACGGACATACAAAATATCCCTGCATGATATTACTGCCACTGATGAGTTCATGGTTATGTGGAGGCCACCGAAACCTTGACCTGATGAAAGAAGGAGTTCATTTTCAGCAAATGACTGCTTCGAACTACTTGTTTCTAACAGCAGTGTTCCATTCCGAAACTTACTTATGACAGAGTCAGGACCTGCTGCATATCCAGTTATAGCCTTATGGATCAGAAAAGGCGATACCTTTGAAAGATCTTTTCTTCCTGGACAAAATTAGGAACTTAGGCGGTAATTTTCGTGATGCTACATCCATATCTTTCTTACTCTCATTTACTCCACTAGGCATCTTCGGAGAAACCTCACGGTGCCTCTTTACATTCAACAGGTTATACGTTTGTTGGTTTTCCATAAATATGCTTTAAGCCAACCATCGTGTAGGTGGTTACGGGCGAAACTATGAGAACAGGTACACCCATGGATCACTTTCGTTCATTTCTAACCCCCGGAACTCTGGGTCCCATTATTTCCTCCTTAGCTCGACTGGATGGGCATCAGTCGAGATCTCGTAATACTGTGCCCAGGCTCCGACATCTGTGCACCCCGGCCACTCCCTGACCAAGGACCGAAGTGTCTAGCGGAACAGCAACCGTGCATACGTCTTCAGCAGAGCAAGCTCACAGCAGCGTCCTAAACCAGATTTTGTCAAGCTCTGGACTTTCCAGCACTCCCAACAAGCAACGGTTCTGACCAGTCAAAATCCCTAAGAGAAGATGTTATTATGAGTGTGTATAGATTGAATTGTTATTAGGGATTGGCGTGTGTGTGTGTGTTTGTGTGTGTGCGTGTGTGTGAAAGTGTAATAAAGTGTATAACAGTAACGTAAGTGTTGTTAGTAGTGTGTATTTTTAGCTGAGGTACCGCGAGGGACGCCAAACCCCTCTTGATGATGAGGCCAAAGTAGGTTAGATTTGCGGAATAAGATAAATAAGCTCTGCATATGAACTTCTGTGCGAACAATCTCCCGTGGAACATAGATTGGATTAAATACAGCCCTTGGAATCACAGACGCTAGAACTATTAATCGGGCTTGGCTATCCAGGCAGGGGCTGTGGAGAATTTTGTTAGACCTACACATCCAGCTAACCAGAAAATACAAATTTTTACGTTATGGATGACAGGTATTTTGCTTCCTAAAGGCATTTCTTTGAACTCTTTTGTTTGAAGGAACAATTCTTTTAAACCGTAGTGAGGATGGCATAGATGCAATAGAAATGCAAAATATAATATACGATGATCCAGTTATTAGGTAAGTAGATTATTTATCTACATATTCTTAGCAAAAAAGTCAGTTATATGACAAAAAACACCCGCCACACACACACACACACTAGTATGAGTGTGTATATATTGTATTGTTAATAGGGATTGGCGAGTTAGTGTGTGTATGTGTGTGTGTGTGTGTGTTGCAACGTCTTAACGCGGTTAACCTGTTTTTTATTTTATTTAAATCAGTTAAATTAGTTTAATTCCTAATTTTCGCAATTTATTAGTTTTATTTTCCCTTTTTCAGTACCTAAATTATCGCTTAGTTTGTGATTTAATTTGGTGGTAACTTTATTTGTAATTTTTGACGATATTTCGTCCGTTAATTTTTGAATTTGTCTTGGTTTTAAATCTCGTTCTCCGTTTGTATCGTTGGAACTATTTTTGTTTATTTTTTGGTTTTGGTTTTTGCTTTTATCACTCGCCCATTTCAACCCTCGTTCGCACTCATCAAACCCATGCAGGTATTTTGCTTCCTAACGGCATTTCTTTGAACTCTTGACTAAAGACAACTAAGAGGCAATTTAAAACCCCTGGATGAATGACTTGGCTCATTATAATCATTCGGAATGTGTAAACGAAGAATACCTCACATATTGGAAAGATCTGACTGCTCATTACTCAGCTTGGTGACTAATTTAACATTTTCCACGTGAACACGAATAGTCACACGACTTGAGTCTGAAGTCGCGATGAGACTAAGCTTTTATGCAGCCGCTACTAACCACCCACTGCCGATAATGCAAGTGAGCGGCGAAAGAGAAAGTATTGACATTAGGAATGTACGAGGGTAGTAGTAACCGCTAGTACTCTGCTGTTGTTATCTTGAAAACATTGTGTGATAGGTGCCTATGTTGGCCTTCTGTTGGTGAAAGTTGTGAGGTTTTTACACGATAGTTTGTTGTGATAGAGATGTTAAGAGCGAGATAAAGGGAGAAGTGGGTTATAAACACTTCTGAAGAAGAGCAACCCTTTATTGAAGTACTTTTGTGTGCGGCAAAGATGCCAATGTATCTGAGTAACATTAATAAACTTTTTCAGGAATGAGTTTGAAGGAACAATTCTTTTAAAAAACCGTAGTGAGGATGGCATAGATGCAATAGAAATGAATAATATAATATATGATGATCCAGTTGTTAGGTAAGTAGATTAATTAGCAACATATTGTTATAAAAAAAGGCAGTTATACGACAACAAACACCTGCCACACAGACACAAGCACGCACGCACACTCACAAACACTCACTCACACACATACACACACACACACACACACACACACACACATGAACAGACGCATAAACATGTGACCCACACACAAACACACGCATACACACAGACTCACACACACGCATACAATAAGAAGACCAGCCCATGTTTGAAGTACTTTTGTGTGCGGTAATGATGCCAATGCATATGTCTAGATTACCAATTAATTTAAACAGTTTCCCTTAGAAATGTTCTGAAGGGTTCACCAAATGAAATTATAGAGGAAATTATTGTTTGTGCAAATCATGGACTTTTATTGAATTTTTATTTTTTCAGCTACTTCATACAACCTTTACTTGAGTTTCAAATTTTCGAGACTGCATGCATAGCATCAGGAGAGTTTGATCCAAAAAATCCCACTAAAAATCCATTACATGAATGTGATCTTTATGGGAAGAAGGAAGCCGGAAACGTCATGACGTAAGTGTATTATAATTATTATATAACATAGCAGAAAAAATTGTGCATACTCTTTAGTAAGAGTTCAAATAAAATGAAATATTCTTTTCTTGTATTGTTCCTAGCTGTTTTACTTCGCTCATCTCTATCTAGGGAGGTGATAAACGTTTCTAATCAACAATTATTCTAAAGAAACAAGCTTTCTTATAAAGTGAGGATTTTTCACCTTCTGTATCTTTAATTCTTCTTGATATTTCAAGTTATTACAACTGGAAGGAAGAATATGGTGCATTACTCCATTAATGTTTATCTACTTGTGCAAAGAAAGCTCTAATAAATACCATTTCTATGTCATCTCAGACTAGCTTCCATTTAGACGGTCTTTCCAAATCCTCAGGCAACACTGCTAGGATTTCTTTATGCTTTACTGTAAATACACCTATTCTCTAACGAAATTAGTGACGTGTTTCAGATTATTATGCAGATAAGGCTTTAGATAAGTTGACAAGTCCTACATTCCTCACTTCAATACTATAATATTACCAATTACTACCAACTGTGATTAGTTTATGCAATGTATAGGTGTTTATGGGTTTATAGAGGTACGTTTACTATAGGTAAGCCAAGAAAAAATAACTTAATCTGGTAGAAAGTAACCCCGATTATATAGAACAGCGGTTCTCAACCTGGGGGGCGCGCCCCCCTAGGGGGGCGTAGAAGAATTCCAGGGGAGGCGTCAACAAATTTAAAAAAAAAATTGAATTTGATGTTGGACACAAACACACAATCATTGAAATTTCTTTATAGCTTAATAGAGCTATAAAGCTCTATTTCTTTACTCAACGAACTTTTCTTCCTTTCCAAAATCTCGTCGATGAAACCCAAAGTCTTCCAAAAGACCTAGTAAATGAAATGAAGGACCTAATATCTGAGCATTTGTTGTCTCTGAAGAACAAAATCTGAGCCTATTTCCCAGATATAACTGGGAATTCAAGTTAACAAGAGACCCCTTTCAAATCAACATTGATATACCTTCTGATCACATTCAAGAACAAACAATTGACTTGCAATGTGATTCCAAAGCTAAATTGGATTTCCCAAACATGGATCTCGAAGATTTCTGGCTACTATATCCTCCTGTTTACCCAGAAGTAGCAATGGAGGCACTCAAGCTGCTTGTACAATTTTCATCAACTTATCTATGCGAGACAGGATTTTCAGCCTTGGCTAATATAAAATCTAAATATCGAGCAAGACTAGATGTGGAAAGTGACCTGCGGTGTTCTTTGTCAAAATTTCATCCAAACATACAAAAAATAGTTAACGAGAAACAGTGCCAGCCCTCACACTAGCACTACAAAAGTAGCGAACATTTTTCTGGTTATTACTTAAACATAATGTAAGTAAATTTATCATACATAAGTCTAAATTAACTTAATCCGTGAAGGGAGGCGTGACCTCACACCAAAGTGTGAAGGGGGGCTCAGAGACTAAAAGGTTGAGAACCCCTGATATAGAAGATGGCGATAAATCGGGAGTACGGCATTAAATTGATTTAATTACCGATTTTATTGTTTTTTTGTGAAAGGTATTGATATACATAATATAACAAGATGGCATGAGCCATATCTACAAAAACTAGTAATATTTGTTCATCTATGTTAGCTTAGAAATTTTAAGATAAAAGCTTCTAATCAGAGAAAAACTAATATACTATCAGCATAGCATTATGAATCAGGAGTTTGGGACATGCTGTGGACATAAGGGTCAAATATGAGTATCAGAAGAACTATTTCAGTAAATAATGTTGTTAGAAAGTTAACATCTGATAATGTCGAGAAACTATTAAAACTAGACTATTAGTTTTTATTAACTGACACATTTCAGGTACCATTGACTAACTGTAAGCTAGTCGTAAGTAAGCTTAATATGTATAAAACTAATTTGCCATAATCAATATATTATTTAAACAAATATATATAAAGAACATTGTCATTACAATTTTTTTTTGTAATTACTATCAAGGGTTTGTTTAAATAAGATTTTTTCCATTTATATAATTCCATTGTAAATAATTTTTTTTAGTTGTTTATTTTCCCACCATCATACTTTTCTATTTGCGCTGAGTTTCTACATAAGTACAGTGGCTGCGTTTACTAGATCCCAATAAACGCTATTTTTTATTTATTCTTTCCTCCCATTTACAGAAAACTTTATTACCATAAGATTACACAAGACCACTCAAGTGCTAGACCAAAATACGACAGGTAAAGTGAATTTGTTATGCAAATTGGGTGTTGCCAACGCGAGTCAGTATTTGTGCATCCAGTCTTACATTTAACCTCTATTTGTTTCTTCCAGAAACATGTGGATTTTCACAGCGATTATAAAAGTCAGTCCCACTATGGCCACTTAGACAGTGACTATAAAGTGGATGTATTTGTGGATGTAGTTTTACTTTTAACATTCATTTCGTTTTTCCAGAAAGTTGTACAAACCTGGTTCTTCACAGCCTTGGACAAAAACTATAAAAGAAGCTTTAGGAAAACCTTTTGTGGAAGCTGGCTCAATGATGAGATATTTTCAGCCATTGTATAATTTTTTTGTTGAAGAAAATAAAAAGAATGGAGCATATGTTGGATGGAAATAAAATACATTTTTGGTACGTAATCAATGTTTAAAATGTTTTAACCTATATTTTTATTTCTATAAATTCCATTTTTATTTATTACAAAAAAAAAATTTTTTCTGTGTTTTCCAGACGCTGGTGACAATCAAAATCTCTTCCACCCTCTAGTACCAGGCAGGCTGCAATTAGGCATTTTAAATACACTTCATATTAGGGGTATTTCAAATTTTAACCCTATTTGTGATATTCTTTGGTTTTTTCGAAGTATTGTAAAATTAACTTTTACGTACTACGTTTTTCCCATAATTATTTCATTAAAAATATATTGCAGATTTCTTATAATAGTTCGGGATATTCTAAAATAGTTTAAATATTACTTTTATTGTTGAATTTGTACTGTATTGGAAATAAATTTTGTAATTGAATTTTAAACAATCTTTTGTCTCTGTTTTTTTCGTTTATTTTATCACTTGCTGACCCATCTCTGTTTTTAGGACTGGACACATTTCATAGGCCTTTAATTGTAAAATACTCTGTATTCGCCCTGAAAAATTTGATGGAGGTTTCTGAATAAAATATCTCGGCTTCAAATTATATCAAGGCATGCTACCACTAAAGGTGTGTTTTCTTATAACTAACTTATTTTAAAAGTGACACGATGATTCCATAAACATAAATTCTCCTCGATTCGTATAAAATGATTTTTAAACTGTTTTAAAACTGTATATCTTTTGTCACATATTAGTTTCTTATAACAAATCTGCTGTTTATTTTTGAAACATTTTTGTATGACTTTTGATATTTTTAGTCACTGGAAAACTACAGATTATATGAGAGTGATGTGGTGTTAGACCGATCTTCTGAGTACTAATGCCCTTATGGGAGAATTTTTCTGACTGCATTCCTATTTTAGTCAACTAATTCTCCATTACATAGTTTATGTAAGAAGGTAAATCTGATAGATATAGTTTATTACCTTTTGAAATATTAGTTTCGTTGTCTCTTCTGAATAGCTTTGGCATCTTACTTGTAGACTAAGTAGACCTAAGTGTAACACCTAAGTAGACTCACAATATCTAGCAATAATGGTTACTTACTGAAATCTCATTTGTAATTATGTTTATGATTTAAAGTAATGGAAAAATTTATTTTGAAAATATTCTCCAGCAGTTTCACTATAGATCAGTTCCTCTGCATCCCCAATTGGTCTTGATTTGTTCGTTTCTGTAACTAACTGAAAAGTCATATCGCCAGCTTCAAAATGAATACTTTCTAATTATGCAGAGACTTTCTAATTATCTCGTCACGATTTTGTCGAGTTTTCAAGTATTGCTTCAACTTGTGTCATTAATTTTGCACATTCGTGGACTCAGCTTGCAGTCTTCTGGCTAACAGGAGAGGCAATGCAAATACATCTGATAAAACCACCAGGCTGATAATAAATCCAGAGACCACGTTACTGTACACAAGCGAAACGTAACTTATCCTTGCTCTCCCCTAAATGTGCACTCTATTGCAGCACTAGGTTTGTAGTATAGGTTGTAAAACCGTCAATATAGCTTTTTGTCAATATATGTTATATTTTGTGAAAAAATTGTAAAATTTGTATGTTTGCCAGTTTCTTAGTTTCAAAGTATCGGTTTACCTTTTATAGTTTTCTATACATAAGGTACCTTATAATATTACTGATGATTCGAACATTAAACTTCATGCAGTTCGATCAAATTGAAAAATTTATCCACTTTGGGTATGGACTCAAATTTACCCATTTAGATATTAGGTATGAAAATAAATAGAAGGGGTTTTCATTGTGGAAAGCATTGCTTATAAGACCTGGCAATCATCCCCAAACCATTCTAACCTACACTAAATTATAGAAGGAGAGCATGTTCCTTACCGGTCTCACCAAGGTCGTTATCACTGAGTCATTCCTAAATCATGACATAGTTTACTTTATCCTAACACTCGGTTGTGAAGAGACCAAAAACCGCCGCATCATCTAGACACTCGGTGACAAACCTTCAGAATTTGTTCCTATTGATCCATAGTCATCGTTCTGTACAAATACAAAATATTCGGGAGACAGCATCGTACCTTCTTTTAGACAGGTGTAACAGTCAAAATGAGCTGTGCTCATTCCTCATCTGTTCAGTCTCCGCATCAATTAAGGGATTTTAATGATATCGTAGATATTGGCAAGATGTATCAATATGACTGGTTGATGCGTAACATGACGCAGTAACAACATGGATTATGATTTATCCAGGGTATTTGATCAATGGAAAGGCTCAACCAGACCTAATAATCCTCTACTCGCCAGCTTGAAGGACACACAAGAAGACGAAATAATTTATAACATTCCTCCCAGATTCCAGGAGCCATTATTTATCATAAAACCATTAGGAGAAACTATCATTAACTTGAATTTACTGTAACCTTGGAAAAAAGACCCAAATTTTCTTAAATGAAAAGGTCTTAAAAACATTTAAGCTCTTGCATAAGTACTTGACAATTAAATTGACTCTTGGTTTCTCAGACAAACTCCTCCATAAGAGAGGTGCAAGCATCGTCTTTCCTCTTCCCGATTGAAGTAAACGCCGATACGAAGAGTATACAGCTCTGGTTGTCTCAAATTTCCCCGGTTCTTGTGGATTAAGGAATCCGTCACTCTCTATTTCAATGGTTCTATTGTTTCAGGCCTAACTGTCGGGATGACGATTTACTTTGACTATAAATCGTCTATAGAAGAATAGCAAACATAAATAAATAAACGTTGAACTCTGCGATAAATGTACTGCTTGAGAGTCTGCACTGTAAGGGCAAATCATGCCATGTACAGTGGAGAACTGCTCACTTAAACATTGAAGGTCTACTCCTACTTCTTACCTTTAAGGGGCCCCTTATCACCTGCCCCCAAAACTTGCAACACTAAGAACCAATGACGATTTAAGATTCTCCCAGATAAGACCTGGTCACACGCTACTTGGAAAAACTGTCCGGACATCAGTTGCACGTCGAGACACATCTCTAGGTGTCCAGCACTCACGCAGCATGTTTTGAAATGTGAATAGTGCCACTTGAAGACCCACCCAGAAGGTGTCCTTCTCAGTCAAAAGGGACTGAAGCTGTTGGCCGCTATCGATCTAACTTCTCATAAAACTTCATGACTACATTAGTAGATAGAAAACCGCCGCTTTGCCACAAACAGATGGTTTTGATGAAAATACGTTACTTTCCGTTACAAACGGTTACGTGAGGTACTAGGGGTTTGTTTCAGCGGTTATTGGAGCGTAACGTGAATGGGAGGAGGTATTAAATGTGCGCGCTTGTGCGTTTGTGTAGGTGGCAGGTGTTTTTTTTAGAAATACGTTAATTTCCGTTAAAGGCCGTTACGTGAGGTAGTAGGGGTTGGTTGGTGATATAATTGGAGCGTAACGTGAATGGGAGGAGGTAATAAATGTGCGCGCTTGTGCGTTTGTGTATATGCGTGGAGATGTGCGTGCTCGCTATTGTGTGACGTAATTAAAAGCATGTTCGGACATGTTGGGGGGTAATGTAAAAACCGTTGGTTACCTAGAGAATGACGTAATTTTTGTCATGTGTTTTTCTTGAAGGACCGTGTGTATTATATCCCGTACCCAGTTCGTTGCTGACCTATATTTTTACTATAACGTCCGTGTGTACGGTTGAAGTATTTTTAAAAACCCACCTCTAGAGAATTACGTCATTTTGACATGTGTTTTTGTAAAGGAACGTGTGTATTATATCCCGTACCCAGTTCGTTGCTGACCTATATTTTTACTATAACGTCCGTGTGCGCGTGTGTATGGTTGAAGTATTTTTTTAAAACCGTTGAAATCCGTTACGAGGTGATGGGTTGATTTTCACCGATCGTGTAATTTATTTTAGCGATAAATCTGGTAGTCTTTTCCTGGACTGTCTATTTGTTCTCCAAATCTTGACTGGTTACAAAATGTAAAAGCATGGTAATTTATTAAGATAGGCTCCGCACCTTGAATATATAATTAATGTTCACCCCAAACACAGTTAACTTTAAAGAGTAGCGTATATAAACTGCAATAGCTATCAAAAAAGCAACATTTGCCCTTCAGATTGACTAGCGATGGACATCGTACAAATGGGAAAAGGCAAGGCATTCGTTCCCGTTGACAGTTTCAGAGAGAAGGCTTTAGTTACTAGTAAGACCTCATTGGCAGCAGATATACTTCGTGCAGAATGTAAAATCTGTCTATCAGAAGAAGTTCAAGTGGTTTATTTACCCTGCAGACACGTTATTGCTTGTATGCTTTGCGGATTAGCCTGCAAAACTTGCGGAATTTGTAGAGAAACTGTTGACTCTTTTATGAGAATTTATCTTTCCTAACATTTGTAATAATTTTTTGTTTAACAACAATATTTCTTTTTAATAGTATAATTATTGTAACTTATTATTTAAAAAATATATATTATGTCTTGTAGAAAAAATGTAATTTTGTGTTTGCTTTGACCAAGCTTAAGTCATTGTACACCTTTGCTCAACTAAAAATCCTCTATTTTATTAATATTCAAACATCAAACAATACACACACACACACACACACACACACACACAAGTGTTGGGCATAGTTGATGACCACGACATACTTGTGTGTGTTTGTTTTGAAATACAATGCAATTAATTACCTTAGGATTAATAAAACTCAGACTGACAGGTGTTAAGACAGGTGTTGTGGGGGACGGGTAAAACTAGGTTTGATGAACTCAGAGGGGGGCAAGTGTTGCACTGCATGTAGGTATTAGCTCTATATAAACGAGCAAAACGTTTAGAGACTGTTCACTTCTATGCATGACTTTATAGAGTGAATACTATGTTCTTGTTAGCTTTTAAGATATTTCAATGTTTTAATATATTTTTTATTCCCTTGTATTTTATATAGGTTACTTTGGTTTTATGCTTTGTAAAGAAGGTATGCACCCAGAGATAACGGTTTTTTGCTGTTCAAAATAAGTACCCATGCTTGAAACCCAAAAAATCTGCGAAAATATCATTTGATGACCATGTCAGTTGTATATTGTTCGCATATCTTGGTCATATCTTATTTCCAAAGCATATAATTTGAGATAACATCTCTGTATTGTGAGTTTTTGTTAGCTTGTTAAGAAATACAATTATAATATATGTTTATTCCTTGTTGTATTTTATATAGCTCACTTTGGTTTACATTACATTGAATTATTTAATTTTTTGTGCATGTTAGACTATATGTTTATATATATAATATATAATATAGGACTGTATTAGCTCAAATGTTTCCCACAACATACTACGGATCAGGGATGGGATACAGCATTAGCAACAGCGGGTAACTTTACTCAAACCCTTAAAGATATAAACATACTGAATAACGTAACACATTTCTAGGCACTAGGTCAGTGTGTCAAGGTTATATATAGTTAATAGAATAGATCAATAGGAGCTAATACAGTCCTATATTTAAAGGAATTTACTTGGCGATTAATCCTGTTGTTTCGCAAATATCCAATCCTATGAGCGTTGGTCTTGACTAATATATCTTTATAGGCTGCGATATCATTCTCGTCATAGACGTCATCATCCGGTATTCTCTTGAAAAGAAGCTCATACAATCCTTTAGTCGGATTGTAAACGGCATCACCCAATCGCAGACCACCATCTTCTTCGAACAACAATTGCGTGTCACCAACAAAGATGTTATCTTTCTCCAAACGTGGACCGTAGTATGATCAATACTCTTTTTATTACCGGCAGCGTCATTCATGAATTTTTTCATGTAAGATTTAGTGAGCGGATTAACGAAAGTCTCCTGTAACCACTCTGTTGCTACGTCATAAGCACCCGGAGTTGATATAACTTCGCCAACACTGGGTTCTGGGGGATCGGATGTCTCAGCTATTACATTTAAGTCTGTAAATTCAGGATATAACAAGGAGGCATGGTCTGTTTTCACCCTTTTTAACACTGTGTCGTCCGTCAAAGAGTGGGTCGTAGGAGATGACACCGCTTTAGGAATAAAACTATACTTTGCAAAACGTTCTCCCGAATCACACGCGGTTAGCGTTTTGGATTTATACGTAGCTTTTTCAGATAGTATTTTATCTAAAGCGGTTTTAATCAACTCTCTGATAGGTTCTATAATATAATGTAAACGTTTTTGTACTCTACTTTCGCTCTCAATTTTTCGTATCTTAAACCGATTATACTTTGATTTTATCAATTTCCTAAGCGAGGTTATTTCATCGAGAAGGTTTTCCTCAGACATATTCCCACACCTGTAAACAAAATAATACTGAGAATTCAGATAGTGAGTTTATAATATAATATGAAGTTGCATAAATAGATAAAAAGCTATCGTTCTATACATGCTGCTCTTGTGTAGTAGCCTTGGTAAATATGTGTCAAGGTCGTTTATAATAAAGAGTTAAACAAAATATATAAAATCCAAATGACCACATGAAATTATTCCATTACTAGATACCAAAATTTAATTTAATACGCTCTTTATATATAAATTTATTCAAGTTGTGTTTATACCCAGTACTTATTTATCATCCAGTTGCTTAGGAGAAAAAATTATTATTACAGCATCTTGAAATTTTATGGATAAAGAACTCAGAGATAAAAACATAGTTATTTCCATTTTATTGAATGAATGGAACAATGTAATAAATGTGTTTTTTAATAGAATTACAATTTCATATGTACATTTTTAGTTGTGAGATCCGTCATACGTAAAATTAGAATAGCTAGGCTTTCAAAGCAGCCGTGAATCTCGCATTGGATTCAAGTTTGTTAAACAGCTGATTGTTGCATGAAAAGCTTTATTTGTAAATTCAAAATTAAATAAACGGTGATGGCTGTTATTATCAATGACAATAACCATATATAAGGAGATTTTTCTGTAAATGTTTACTAACATTTATTTATACTTATGTTAAACAAGGTGATACGTTTCCTTGTAATATAGTAATGAATAAAAATATTTCAAATACAATAATTGTTTTAATTTATATATCTTTAAAAATATTTATATTTGAAACATACAAAAATTAAACCAATACTTGTATTTGAAATAGTTTTATTCACTTACATATATTATTTTTAAATATTTTATAAAAAGTAACCAAATTAAAATCTCTCTCTTTTGATCCAAGTCGGAATTGACTTGTTTATAGAAACAATTGGTAAAGAGTTTTAAATGTTTTCACAAGATAGCAGCATCAAACAGTTTTTTTTTTTTTTTTTTTTTTTTTTTTTTTACCCGGGTCTGAGCACCCAAAACCCGCCCAGCCCTCGTGGCAGCCAACCTCTAGCGAGCTACCTCCGTCTCACATGCGCATGCGGTTAGTATCCCTACCGCGAATGAAGGAAACGGGATTGATTGCCCATGTACCAAGCTCATAAGCTCTTTCCATGGAGAATCAGGAGATAGTGAAATGAAACAGTACGGTAAGTGTCGCGCTAAGAGCGGGATGAAAAAACCTGGCAAGAAAGAAACCCTGCCAGGAAAAATCCCGCGACAGATCATGCAGGAACCCTGGGGGCTTGGATCACCTTATGCTATGGAATAAGGAGAGGTATTACCTTGCAAATACCTTGTTAGTGAGTCTATGGCAGGAATGGCATGCACCTCTTCTTCTGCTGCCTACTCGAAACTGAAAAGGCATGCAATCAAATTATTACTTCCGTTGGGGCTAAGCGGCCCTGGAGATGTGCCCCTGCGTCACCTGGAACATAACTGTGAAGCAGAATTTATTAGTATGTATATTTTATTTTGGTGGTATGGTGTGAGCTAGGCGGTCAGTAAGGACAGCGGCCGTCTGTGTGTGTCGTGGGTGGGGTCATATCTACCCAGTGAGGAAATGAGTGTTGATGTTGTATGTGCGTGAGCCTGTTTGTAGAACTTTGTTGCTAAGTGTCGGAGGTGTTGTTTGATGAAAGGCACTTTTAAGTCAGTGTGAAGCAGTGTTAATCTTGTACATCTAGGTGCCTTCGTGATTATTCGCAAAACCTTGTTTTGGAATAACTGTAGTCTGCGTGTGCGTGTGTTACCTGCATGACCCCAGACGGGTGATGCGTAAGTGAGTATGCTGCGCAACATAGATACGTATATAGTAGTGGCCGCCCGTAGTGAAAGTGGGCTTGTTCTGTTAAGCATAGGATATAGTTGTGTTAATCTAAATGTTGCTTTTTTTAACGTGTTGGTAATGTGAGGGTCCCAAGTCAGGCCTCTGTCGAGTATGACTCCCAGTTATTTGACCTGGTTCCCCCAGTGAATGTCCTCGCCTAATAGTTTTAGAGGTGTGTTGAGTTGGTGTGTCCTACGTTTGGAGAGAAGCAAAGCCTGGCACTTGGCCACGTTCACCTTTACTCTCCAGTAGCTCAGCCATGATTCTAGTACTGTAAGGTGGTCCTGTAAATATAAGTGTATTAGATGTGGTTTCCATGACTGAGCGGATAACGCGGTGTCATCTGCAAATATGGCCACTTGTGTGTTGAGTGTTGTCGGTATGTCGTTGATGTAGATGTTGAACAATACGGGCCCAATAATTGAGCCCTGAGGGACTCCGGCCCGTATAGTCCGTAGTGTAGATTGAGCTTGATCTACATCAACCCTAAACTTACGGTTGGACAGGTATGAGCTAACTAGGTGTATGAGCCCGTCTGGAAAGCCATAGTGACGAAGTTTCGCTAAGAGCCCGTTGTGCCAGACCCGGTCAAAGGCCTTTTCAATGTCCAGGAAGACTACCCCAGTCGAGCAGTAATTGTTGAAACCCTTGGTTGCATGCTCCACCACTCTCATCAGCTGATGCGTAGCCGAGTGTTTTGTCCTGAAGCCAAATTGCTCTGGCCTCAGTATGTTGTGTGTGTGGATATGTTTGTTGATGCGTTTGAGCAAAATTTTTTCAAATACCTTGCCCATCGTATTCAACAAGCTTATCGGTCTATATGAATCAGGTTTGTTGTGGTCTTTTCCCGGTTTGGGGAAGACCAAGATCTTGGCCTCCTTCCAAGCGTCCGGGAAGTGTTGTGTCCGGAGTATAGCATTATAGATGTTTGACAGATAAATGATCGCTTTCTCCGTGAGGTTTTTTAGCGTTGTGTTGGTGATGGTGTCTGGTCCAGGAGCTTTCCTGGAGTTTGTTTGTGAGATTGCCCACTTTATCTCTGTAATTGTAGTGTCAGTGTTTGGCTCTAATGTAGGACAGTAGGCAAACCGTGCTGTTTCTAAATCTACTTTAGCTGTAACGGCTGCATCAGCTGGTTGGTCGTTTGGTTGGAACGTGCTCTCAAGTGTGTCAGCAAACAAGTTAACTTTGTCGACCGGGTCGCCCACCTGCCCATTCGGGCCGATGAGTGGGGGATAGCGCAGCGGTTCTCGCGTGAAGTGTTTGACCATCGGCCAGATGGGTGTGTTTGTTGTGTTTAAGGTCGCCAATTCCGCTTGGAAGCCATCGACTTTGTACTGAATTAGTTCCCGCCTAATTTGCCTCTTAAGGCGATTAAGTGTTGTGTGTGGAACGCATCTGTTTACCCCGTGTTGCAATGCCCGCCGGATCCTATTTCGCCGGGTGATTAGATGTAGTATGTTCCTTGGTATGTGTACACAGTGTCTGGGCTGACATTTAACTGGTACCGCGTTAGTAATCGCAGTACGTATTGCCGTCGTAAGGCTGCCGACGGCTTTGTCTATGTCCAGTGGTGAGTCAACATTTAGGGTGGCAGGTAGAGTGCTGTCCAGCTGGGACTGGAATAACTCCCAGTCAGGCAGTCTGTAGTTCAGCACCTTCCTTAGCTCTTTGCGAGCAGGGCTTCCAGAAACCGCCATTATCACGGGGTAGTGATCTGAATTCAGATCTCTATCGACGTGAAGTTGCGGTGACACTAGCAGACCTTTCGCAATAGCTATATCCAAAATGTCTTCCGTGTGGTAAGTGCTGTGGTGTGTTGGTTCAGGAGGGGCCAGCAGTATAGCTGTTGTGTTTTGTAAGAAGGTTTGGAGTTGCCGGCCTCCTGTGTTTGTAGACTTACAGCCCCAGCATGTGTGTTTAGAATTAAGGTCCCCGGCGACTATTACCCTACTAGAGGTCTGTAGAAGAACTTCTAAATCGCGAGTGTAATCAACAGAACCCGGGGGTTTGTACGCTGATACAAGTGTTGTTGTGCTGCCGTTGAGCTCAAGCCTAATAGCTGTTGCTTCAACGCATGTGAGTGCGGGCAAAAACAATTCAAAATGTTTAATGCGTTTATCTATTATTACAGCCGTACCGCCGCGGCTTCTAGTTGTCCTGTCAGTGCGGTAAACTTTAAAGTTTGGCATTGAGAATTTATCTTGGGGGTTTAGGTGTGTTTCTGTAATAAGCGCTAGTTTATAGTTGTTTCTTTGCATATAGCGAAGAAGCTCTAGTTTTTTATATTTAACGCCGTTGGCATTCCATATCAGGACCGGTAACCTATCCATGGTTGACAGAAGAGACGTACTGGATGAAGGAAGTCAGGAATTCTGAGAAGGTTTTGGGAGGTGAGGATAAGGTCTTGACAATGAAAAGACCCAGTCCGCCCGTGAAGGCTTCCCAGGTCAGAGCAGAGTTAACAACTCTTAGGAGCGGTTCAAAGATCCCTTTCGCCCAGTCTATAGAAGCGGACGAGGTAGGTATGGTCAGGGGTGGGTTAACGGGGGCTGCAGGAGCCACATGTGGCTCTGGCTGAGGTTGGGAAACCGTCCTGGCCTTTGTGGGCTTGGGGCGTTTATCCTCTCGTTTTTTTTGCGGGGGATTAACCCTGGCTTTAGGAACGGGGGGTGTCGTTGACGACCCTGCCTTAGGGCCAGAAATGGTATTGGGTGTCAGTAAGTTAGGTGTTGGAATTAGGGCCGGTTTGGGGGAAGTAATGGTAGGAGGTGGCATTTGCACTGGCTTCCCAGAGGTAGCCGAAGCAGATGCTTGGGCGTAGGAAATGTTCGGTGTTGTGTACCGTGGAGCAAGCACCTGTGTTTTTGTTTTGGCTGAAGGGGCCGGTTTTGGGGTTTTATCCCCATCGACCTTCTTCTTTGCCTGGGCCTTGGATTTGGCGGCCTGCTTGTAAATAGCGCAGCCTCGATAGTTCGCGGTGTGGTTAGCCCCGCAGAGGATACACTTGAAGTGGTCTCGATCCTTTGTGCAGGTCTTGGAATCGTGGCCCTCGCCACATTTAACGCAACGAGGGGTAGCCTTACAACAGCTTGTTGTATGACCTATCCTCTGGCAGTTGAAGCATTGCACAGGACCTGTGGGCTGCCTGTAAGCTTCCACTCGTACCCGCATGAAACAAATACTGGTCAGCGCCATTGCTTCACGAGCGTCTTTTTCGGACGCTAGCTCCACAAGGAACATGGGCAGAGGCTCCTTGGTAAAGTGTCCCTTCATTTGGGACACTTTGAGGACCTCCATACCCCTGCTTTTAAGGTCGTTTCCGACCTCCGCTGTTTCGGTGGATTCATCCACCCCTCGAACTACTACTTTAAATGTCCTCGCATTTTTGAGGCGGAATACGTGGTGGGGCACACCCTTCTCCCCAAGGTACCTCTGGAGGTTAACATAGTCTTCGTAGGTGCTGGTTTGGAGCTTCACTCCATCCTTCACCTTCGTTGCTAAATAAAAGTAAGGGTTGTATTTGGATTTGAATTCCTTACTAATGTCGATTAAGCGGTGGTGATCTGGGTAGATCGTGATTGCAGGGATTTTGGCCGCTGCCCCGGTAGATTTTATGTTTTTAGCTAAGTCTGTCATAGGCGAGTCCGTGACCATTTGTGGAGCTCTGTGAGCCACTGCGCTGGCAACAGCGCCGGCAGTCTTCACAGTGTCCACGGTCTTTCGTTTCGCCGTGGCTTCGGTACCGGAGTCGGACTGGCGAGTCTGCTTCTTCCTCTTCCTCCTTACGACAGGCCGATACCCGGCATCATCGTTGGCGGATTCAGCAGCAGAACCCTCCGTCAGTATGTAGTCAGTGCCTAGCTCTGATTGGGAGTAGGTGCTGAGAGGAGTTGCTGGTCGAGATGGACCGTCGGAGGGCCCGCCAAGCGCCGCCGCCATAGCCTCGGAAGACGTCCTCGCCGGTCCGTACACCCTCAAGGGGGTGGACTTACCCTGAGAGGAACTTGTCCCCATTGACTCAGCCCCGTCGCTTGGGGTCCCGCGTTGTGCCTCTATATTCGACATTGCAGGAAAGGTGTAGGGATAGCAAGTCGGCCCGCAGGGCCGGCTTGTATGTAGAAAGTGGGTTACTGCAGGTACAGGTTGTCAGGTTTTAGTCTAAAAAAAAAAGTAACCTAAAGAGTTTTGTCACGGTTGGAAGTCTTTACGCTAGCCTAGTTCTAAAATCTAAACGTCTAGCCTATTTAAATTTATAATCTTATGCTATCACTTGTTTTTAATTAAAAACTAACACAACACAATTCACAGTAACACTTAAATTTAGCTCTGTTCAAAAGTTCACTAAACTTAAATGCCTATATTCGGAACAATGGAACACACGTGCACTGAACACAAAGGAACTATGCCGCGCATTTTTCGACAAAGCCTTAGTCAATACGTCCTACCTGCTCAAGCACTCAGGCAAGACTCGCATCAAACAGTTTTCAGTATGTAATGTGCTGCTACCTATTTCCAAGCTTAACAAACTCAATAGAATTGATGAAAACAGTACTTGATAATATTTTTTATTAATTCCAAGTACTGTGCTGCGATCTACGTCAACGCCTATTAAACTATTCATATAGTTTGGTAAAAACAGTACTTCCTAAATTGATAGTACGCCTACTTACTTACAGTTCATTTTGCGTTTAAATTCATTTTAATAATTTTATGTGACAATGCGCGACAGTAGATGTCAAAACCACAGTTTCAGGCCAAACAGGTGGTTTTAATGAAAAATACGTTACTTTTCCGTAACAAACGGTTACGTGAGGTATGAGGGGTTGGTTTCAGCGATTATTGGAGGGTGACGTGAATGGTAGGAGGTATGGAATGTGCGCGGTTGTGCGCGGTTGTGCGTAGGTGTAGGTGGCAGGTGTTTTTTTTAGAAATACGTTAATTTTCCGTTAAAGACCGTTAGGTGAGGTAGTATGGGTTGGTTGGTGATATGCGTGTTCGCTGTTGTGTGATGTAATTAGAAGCATGTTCGGACATGTTGGGGGGTAATGTAAAAACCGTTGTTTACCTAGAGAATGTGTGTATTATATTCTGTACCCAGTTCGTTGCTGACCTATATTTTTACAATAACGTCGCGTGTGTACGGTTGAAATCCGTTACGAGGTGATGGGATTATTTTCGCTATAAATGTGTCAGTCGCAAAGACTGAACGGTGACTTCTCTGTTTGTTCTCCAGATCTTTACTGGTTAAAAAATGTAAAAGCATGTTAATTTATTGATATAGGTTCCTCGCTCGTGAGCTAATGTGTTTACACATCGTTGTGCTAGCGCTTGTTTGTTGTAACAAGTATTTTTCCTTGAATAAATTGTTTTTAAAAACCTACCTCTGTTTCGAGTTATAAACATGTTCGGACCATTGAAAAGTGTTTTTAAGACTTTACCTGCGCGCTTGTACGTGCGAGTTCTCACGATTGTGTGACGTAATTAAAAGAGTAGCGTATATAAACTGCAATAGCTATCAAAAAAGTAACATTTGCCGTTCAGATTGACTAGCGATGGACATCGTACAAATGGGGAAAAGCAAGGCATGCATGACTTCTATGCATGACTTTATAGAGTGAATACTATGTTCTTGTTAGCTTTTAAGATATTTCAATGTTTTAATATATTTTTTTATTCCCTTGTATTTTATATAGGTTACTTTGGTTTTATGCTTTGTAAAGAAGGTATGCACCCAGAGATAAAGGTTTTTTGCGGTTCAAAATAAGTACCCATGCTTGAAACCAAAAAAATCTGCGAAAATATCGTCAGTTGTATATTGTTCGCATATCTTGGTCATATCTTATTTCCAAAGCATATAATTTGAGATAACATCTCTGTATGGTGAGTTTTTGTTAGCTTGTTAAGAAATACAAATATAATATATTTTTTATTCCCTTGTATTTTATATAGGTTACTTTGGTTTTATGCTTTGTAAAGAAGGTATGCACCCAGAGATAAAGGTTTTTTTGCGGTTCAAAATAAGTGTCCATGCTTGAAACCCAAAAAATCTGCGAAAATATCGTTTGGTGCCCATGCCAGTTGTATATTGTTCGCATATCTTGGTCATATCTTATTTCCAAAGCATATAATTTGAGATAACATCTCTGTATTGTGAGTTTTTGTTAGCTTGTTAAGAAATACAATTATAATATATGTTTATTCCTTGTTGTACTTTATATAGCTCACTTTGGTTTACATTATATTGTATTATTTAATTTTTTTGTGCATGTTAGACTAAATGTTTAGATGTATTTTGTGGTTGCATGTTAAATTTTATTTTTATAATTATAGCATAAACACAGCATGTTTTTCAGGTTAAAATAATTATATATGTATTTCTTCCAGGTTTATATAAATAATACCAATATTTATTCTTGTTTCAGCACGTTTTTCAGGTTAAAATAATTATATCTTTATTTATTTCAGGTTTTATATAAATAATACCAAATTTATTTAATAACATTTTTTTATTGTTTATTTTCAGGTAAAATAATATATGTTTCTTACTTCCAGGTTTACATCATTAATATCCCTAATACTCCTTCCTCTTTCACGCATGCTAAGGCTATTATCTCCGGATAGTTTGTCTAGGGGCAACCCTGGCAAAGCGTGTTGTCCTGGACATCATAGTTTCTGTTCACTGGGAGCTTGATATCCAACCCTCACCCCCGCCCACCTTTTTGTCTTTTCCCCGAGGTGAGTAAACGTAGCGGATGATTGGCGAGATGAATTTCGCGTCATTCGTTGCATCACCCGGCTTCCAATAGTCATATAGCAAGAACGAATTCAGCGTATATCTATTATTCACTTACACCCCAATCCCTCTAGGTTGCCGTTGGTCTATTCGGCTGGTGACGTGACGAATTGCGTTCCAGTCTAGTAGAGCGCCTAGGGATCCCTTTGTGCAGAGTGTTACAAGGAGGATATTCAGTACATTCTGCTTAGAGTCACTCCTTCCTATTCTTTCCCATAGTTTTAAGGAAAAAATTTTTTTAATATTTAAACGACCTTGACCCAGTTTCTAGCTGGAAGAAAATGCTTCACACATTTTCCAAAGCTTGGATTAAAGTTAGAATACACACAAATTTAAATTTATAAGTTATTATAAAATAATTATTGAATTTTGTAGTCCATTACACTGACCATTTTGATAAAATAAGATTTTGTGAGTAATACTTGGCCAAATGGCTCTCAACTAACATTTTCAAAAAATGTTATTGAAGAATACATTATAAACAAAAAACGGATGAATCAAACGTAAATATTGACTAGGTGTGGCTTTATAAACATAACCACACTTATTGTATTATTTAGCAACATAGTACTATAGTAAATATGTGTTTATTCCGGTAATATTAATTTATAACTTGCGTGATATTAATTTATATTCTTGTAATTAATGATTATGTATGTGATCACACACACACAAATTTTAATTTATAAGTTAATAATAAAAATAATTATTGAATTTTGTACTCCATTACGTTCGGCGAATCTTATTAATCACTTAAACAATAGTTTATGACTATGCGAACTTTGAGTTTTGTAAATTTGTTAAAACTTACTGAGACAGAACGTTTTCGATCGCTCGGTGGAACATTATATAAAATAATGTCGGTGTTACGATAGTCATAATATTAATTATCATTTTATATTAAATAATTAATCTATATGTGCAAATTTCTTAATCTCAATTTGTAGAGGATCTTAGTAACAATAGCAAAATCTATTTTTTGTGTTGAAACAATACAACTTTGATGATTTGTGTTATTAAAAATATAATTATAAATTTTTATCTAACCCTGGTATGATTTAGAAGAACCACATTGCTTATCAAGTTACTAAACAATTTAACATATTACTATACCAAAAATTGTTGTCTAAATTAAAAATTTACAAATTATATCAAAATTTTTCTAACGTGAGATTTTCTTTTAGAAAAAAATTATTTTTTCTTAGTTTTTGTTAAAGTTACTTCCAAATAGTAACACTTTAAAGAGTTGATTGAATTTTCAATCAAATGAGGCTGGAAATAATTTCTCATTTGTCGAAATAATAAACTACAGTAAAATATTTGCCGAATTGAAACAGTACGAATTCGGTTTGTATGTTACATATTAGCATGACGAACCACAAGAGAAGACTGTCTCACTGACTGACTGAACCATAGGTTCACTCCTTTCTTTGGTTCTTACTGAAGCGCTTCAGAACCGAAAGAACAGATGAAAGACAATTCTTTCTCATAGAACCGTGATTAACTGAATCTTACTGAAGCGCTTCAGAAGAGAACCGGTGAAAGGCAATTCTTTTAAAAAAAAACCGCGGTTCACTGAGTCTTTCAAATGAAGCGCTTCAATTGAACCGTTCATTAACCGTGCCCCCCCCATATATAATATATAAAGAATGAAAACAGAATGAGTATACTGTAAGATATTTCTCTAAGAAATTTTAACCTTGAAAGTTTTTAAAATTCAATTAAAACAGGTTATATTAACCACTACCAAATTAAAAGTATTTAACGATCAGCGTTTACGTATACATTAGCATTTGAATCATGAAACTGGGTAAAGCTACAATCATTTATAAGCTGGTGATATCCCACGTCGATCAAATACCCTTTGTTATACAAGGCATCGAGCTAAAACGTTAAAAGTATGACACTGTTGAGTTTTCAATTTCGGTGAACTCATCCGAACACCCACTGACACAAGAGGATATGGAAGTGATAGAAAATTGTAGTAAGCTTCCTTGTGATGCTTTAGCCGAAAATATATTAGATTCATACAAAAGTCCGGTGTTAATTGTACACATTTACATGAAGCCAAAGTGAGGGAGGAAAACCCCCTCCCCAGATAAAAAAAGCCAGATACTGTATAAACTGGAAACAGTTTCTATACAATATAGGGCTATTTTCTCTACATACAAAATTTGAGCTTGAAAGTTATATGACAAATGGGTCAAAGCAAGTAAAAGATAACTTCAAAAAAATTACATTTCCAATTATCAAAGAGCTGTACAGGAGTTATAGAGCAATAAAAAAACCAATATTAGGTTTAGTCAAAGCAAACGCAAAACTACATTTTTTTTCTACAAGACATAATATATATATTTTTTTTCTTTTTTTAGAAATTATAAGTTACAATAATTATATTATTAAAAAGAATAATAATGTTGTTACACACAAAAATTATCACAAATGTTAAGAAAGATAAATTCTCATAACAGAGAGCCCACAGTCTCTTTACAAATACAACCAAGAACGTGTCTGCAGGGGCAAATAGAACACCAACTTCTTCTGATCTATAGATTTTACATAACATATGATTCAAACAGCTGCTTGAAAGAGAAATTGCTCTCCATTTCTTAACCAACCACAATTTTCAGTATAATGTCCTGATGTACGTTTTAGATTGCAAATCAATCGTTTCAGAGGAAATTACTACAAAATATTAAGCATTTAGTAATTTTCCTTTAAAAGATGATTGCTTAACAATCGAAATGCACATAAGGATATAAAAAAAAAAAATTGTTGCTCAAGAGGTTTTTTTTATTTCTAAATTTATTAAAAAATATTTTTTAAAATATGAAATTACATACATAATTTGATAGTTATGGTCAACTCTTTACCCTGTTCATATGTTAATTTGTTTAAATATGTTTCTAACCTAATTTCTGGTGACGTGACGAATTGCGTTCCAGTCTAGTAGAGCGCCTAGGGATCCCTTTGTGCAGAGTGTTACAAGGAGGATATTCAGTACATTCTGCTTAGGGTCACTCCTTCCTATTCTTTCCCATAGTTTTAAGGGAAAAAAATTTTAAATATTTAAACGAGCTTGACCCAGTTCTTAGCTGGAAGGAAATGCTTCACACATTTTCCAAAGCTTGGATTAAAGTTTAATACATTCTGTACCTCCTCCCCGAAAAAAAAAATAATTATTATAATTTCAAGTAACCTGCAGAGTTACTTATTATAAGTTCAATTCCCCCGCAGAGTTACTTCAATTTGTGATTTGGAACACTTCAATTCCTTCCACCTCCCCCAATACCTTCTTTACTCAACTATTGAACGTGAGCGAACTCTATTTGGACGATTACATAATTGAAGCGAGCGATGTTGTAGTGGAGCTGTTGTAAGAGGAGCTCATTCGTTTAAATTTTATAAAGTTTGGACTTGTGATGGAGTCCGAATTTGTAAATGTGGAAGGAGAAATATCTCAGAGAGCGTTTATAACTAGGAACAGAAAAATTACTTTTGCATCAGACCTGGAAAAGGTAGCCAGGGAATGTATGCAGGAGATTGTTTTGAAAATAACCGAACACGGGGTCTGGATGGACATTAGGTAAAAATTAAGAGTATGGTGGAAGTAGTTATATCCCTTTACCTAAGAAGATAGCATCCACCTTGTCTTGCATTAATGTCTAGAACTCCGATAATCTCCTGATGTACGTTTAGATTGCAAATCAATCGTTTTCAGAGGAAATTACTACAAATATTAAGCATTTAGTAATTTCCTTTAAAGATTATTGCTTAGCAATCGAAATGCACATGAGGATATAAAAAAAATGTTGCTCAAGAGGTTTTGTTTATTTATAATTTTATTAAAAAAATATATTTTTAAAAAATATGAAATTACATACATAATTTGATAGTTATCGTCAACTATTTACCCTGTTCATATGTTAATTTGTTTAAATATGTTTCTAACCTAATCCCGACACTGTGGGAGAACGTAGCATATAACAACCATGAAAAACAGAGCTCATTTTAGAATCGACAGATGTAAATATTGCGCGCTAAACAAAGAATGCTATTTGCTCTATATAAACGTGTAAGACCTAGTAGAATCCGTTCACTCGTTACTCTGGTGCTCTGACGTATGTTCACTATTAGAACACTCGGTCAGCGTAGGTGACGGTCAACAAATATTACAATATAATTATAAAGTCACGCGTGACTTTAAAATTATAGTGTAATACTTGTCGCACAAGTATTCACTATAGCTAAAATGAAATTTTAATGTAGAGAAAACAGCCCTATAGTATAAGACTGTGTTTTACACTATAGGGCTGTTTTCTCTAGGGTCTATGCAGACCCATCACGCTCACTTTGGTTGTCGGTAGAAAGTCAACAATAGTACCGGCTTTTTGGGAGAGCGAAGGAGGTCTATAACCTCCTGACAAGGAAGGCTCTTGCAATTCTCTACAATGGCTCTTTCCCTAGCGGTGAGTTTTCGTTTAGACCTCAACACCGAAAGAGAAATTTCCACTTTTTTATAGTCTTCCTTCCACATGTCGTATGCTACCCCAATGCGCAGCAACGACACGAAGTCGGAAATTTCAAGCTGTTGTACAATTGTTGCCTTACCGACGCTCATGATTTTATTGCTATAGGATAACAAGTCGCCACATGTTATATACTGTTTCCCAACTCGCAGCTGGCCTCAACATCTGGCTGTCA
Organism: Prosapia bicincta; assembly: GCA_036971475.1. Classification (NCBI taxonomy): domain Eukaryota; kingdom Metazoa; phylum Arthropoda; class Insecta; order Hemiptera; family Cercopidae; genus Prosapia; species Prosapia bicincta. The sequence continues at coordinate 48,007,926 of JBAIZL010000006.1, forward strand.
AGCCGGTATCCCCCAACACTTGGTGTGTGTGTGTGTGTGTGTGTGTGTGTGTGTGTATTGTTTGATGTTTGAATATTAATAAAATAGAGGATTTTTTAGTTGAGCAAAGGTGTAAAATGACTTAAGCTTGGCCAAAGCAAACACAAAATTACATTTTTTCTACAAGACATAATATTTATATAATTTTTAAATAATAAGTTACAATAATTATACTATTAAAAAGAAATATTGTTGTTAAACAAAAAATTATTACAAATGTTAGGAAAGATAAATTCTCATAAAAGAGTCAACAGTTTCTCTGCAAATTCCGCAAGTTTTGCAGGCTAATCCGCAAAGCAAACAAGCAATAACGTGTCTGCAGGGTAAATAAACCACTTGAACTTCTTCTGATAGACAGATTTTACATTCTGCACGAAGTATATCTGCTGCCAATGAGGTCTTCCTAGTAACTAAAGCCTTCTCTCTGAAAATGTCAACGGGAACGAATGCCTTGCTTTTTCCCATTTATACGATGTCCATCGCTAATCAATCTGAACGGCAAATGTTACTTTTTTGATAGCTATTGCAGTTTATATACGCTACTCTTTTAATTACGTCACACAATCGTGAGCACTCGCACGTACAAGCGCGCAGGTAAAGTCTTAAAAACACTTTTCAATGGTCCGAACATGTTTATAACTCGAAACAGAGGTAGGTTTTTAAAAACAATTTATTCAGGCCAAATACCTGTTACAACAAACAAGCGCTAGCACAACGATATGTTAACACATTAGCTCACGAGCGAGGAACCTATATTAATAAATTAACATGCTTTTACATTTTTTAACCAGTAAAGATCTGGAGAACAAACAGAGAAGTCACCGTTCAGTCTTTGCGACTGACACATTTATAGCGAAAATAATCCCATCACCTCGTAACGGATTTCAACCGTACAGACGCGACGTTATAGTTAAAATATAGGTCAGCAACGAACTGGGTACAGAATATAATACACACATTCTCTAGGTAAACAACGGTTTTTACATTACCCCCCAACATGTCCGAACATGCTTCTAATTACATCACACAACAGCGAACACGCATATCACCAACCAACCCATACTACCTCACCTAACGGTCTTTAACGGAAAATTAACGTATTTCTAAAAAAAACACCTGCCACCTACACCTACGCACAACCGCGCACAACCGCGCACATTCCATACCTCCTACCATTCACGTCACCCTCCAATAATCGCTGAAACCAACCCCTCATACCCCACCTAACCGTTTTTAACGGAAAATTAACGTATTTTTCATCAAAACCACCTGTTTTTGTGGCGAAACTGTGGTTTTGACATCTACTCGCGACAGTTATGTTTTAAAATTATGAAAGCAATTAAACACCGTAGAAAATGTTCAGTTTTATGGGTATACTCCTAAAATTTACTCAGGGAAAATACGAATTCTACATTTTGGAGTCACTAATACCCTTTAGTCGCACATCGTATATTTGTCACTCGCACTTTAAAAAAACAATTCCAGGCCTGACATCTCACCTTCTTCCGTGTTGTTTCCAGATTGCACTAGCCTTAGCGTTCCTTAGTTAACGTTCCATCAGCAAGCGGCTCTATATATCCCTTACTCTGCTCTTTTTTAATCAATCAGAAATTGGTCCAAATTGTAAGATAGTTATATTTTCCCACTCCCATCTTCATTATGCACTAATATTCTGCTTTCACTTCAATCCCCCAACCTTTATTTTGGTACGATTCAACGATCACAGAGATAAAGTGGGCAATCACACAAACAAACTCCAGGAAATTTCCTGGATCAGACACCATCACCAACACAACGCTAAAAAACCTCACGGAGAAAGCGATCATTTATCTGTCAAACATCTATAATGCTATACTCCGGACACAACACTTTCCGGACGCTTGGAAGGAGGCCAAGATCTTGGTATTCCCCAAACCGGGAAAATACCACAGCAAACCTGATTCATACAGACCGATAAGCTTGGTGAATACGATGGGCAAGGTATTTGAAAACATTTTGCTCATACGTATCAAGAAGCATATCCACACACACAACACACTGAGGCCAGAGCAATTTGGCTTTAGGACAAAACACTCGGCTACGCATCAGCTGATGAGAGTGGTGGAGCATGCAACCAAGGGTTTCAGCAATTACTGCTCGACTGGGGTAGTCTTCCTGGACATTGAAAAGGCCTTTGACCGGGTCTGGCACAACGGGCTCTTAGTGAAACTACGTCACTATGGCTCTCCAGACGGGCTCATACACCTAGTTAGCTCATACCTGTCCAACCATAAGTTTAGGGTTGATGAAGATCAAGCTCAATCTACACTACGGACTATACGGGCCGGAGTCCCTCAGGGCTCAATTATTGGGCCCGTAATGTTCAACATCTACATCAACGTCATACCGACAACACTTAACACACAAGTGGCCATATTTGCAGATGACACCAAGTTATCCGCTCAGTCATGGAAACCACATCTAATACACTTATATTTACAGGACCACCATACAGTACTAAAATCGTGGCTGAGCTACTGGAGAGTTAGGGTGAAAGTGGCTAAGTGCCAGGCTTTGCTTCTCTCCAAACGTAGAACACACCAACTCAACACATCACTAAAACTATTAGGCGAGGACATTCACTGGGGGGACCAGGTCAAATATCTGGGAGTCATACTCCACAGAGGCCTGACTTGGGACCCTCACATTACAAACACGTTAAAAAAACCAACAATTAGATCAACAGAACTATATCCTATGCTTAACAGAACAAGCCCACTTTCACTACGGGCGGCCACTACTATATTCGTATCTATGTTGCGCAGCATACTCACTTACGCATCATCCGTCTGTGGCAATGCAGGCAACATACGCACACGCCGACTACAGTTTTCCGAAACAAGGTTTTGCGAATAATCACGAAGGCACCTAGATGTACAAAATAACCACTGCTTCACAATGACTTGAAAGTGCCTTTCATCAAACAAAACCTCCGACACTTAGCAACAAAGTTCTACAAACAGGCTCACGCACATACAACATCCACACTCATTTCCTCACTGGGTAGATATGACCCCACCCACGACACACACAGACGGCCACTGTCCTTACTGACCGCCTAGCTCACATCATACCACCAAATAAAATATACATACTAATAAATTCTGCTTCACATTTATGTTCCTGACGCAGGGGCACATCTCCAGGGCCGCAGCTGTGCGCCAACGGAAGTACTACTTTGATTGCATGCCTTTTCAGTTTCGAGTAGGCAGCAGAAGAAAAGGTGCATTTCATTCCTACCACAGACTCACTAACAAGGTATTTGCAAGGTAATACTTCTCCTTATTCCTTAGCATAAGGTAATCCAAGCCCCCAGGGTTCCTGCATGTTCTGTTGCTCCATGTTCTGAGTTATCCTGGCAGGGTTTCTTTCTTGCCAGGTTTTTTCATCTCGCTCTTAGCGCTACACTTACCGTACTGTTTCATTTCACTATCTCCTGATTATCCATGGAAAGAGCTTATGAGCTTGGTACATGGGCAATCAATCCCGTTTCCTTCACTCGCCGTAGGGCTACTAACCGCATGCGCATGTGAGACGGAGGTAGCTCGCTAGAGGTAGGCTGCCGCGAGGGCTGTGCGAGTTTTGGTGGCTCAGACATGGGTAAAAAAAATAAATAAAAAAAAATAAAAAAATTATCAAGTACTGTTTTTAACAATTCACATATAGAGTTTATTAAGCTTGAAAATAGGCAGCAGCACATTACATACCGAAAATTGTTTGATGTTTCTATCTTGTGAGAACATTTAAAACTCTTTACCAATAGTATTATCACAAGTAATAAAAAAATTCAATACCTACTTGCATCAAAAGAGAGATATTTTATTTGGTTACTTTTTATAAAATATTTACAAATAATATATGTAAGTGAATAAAGATATTTCAAATACAAGTATTGGTTTAAAATAAGTATATTTCATATATAAATCTTTTTAAAATATATAAATTAAAACAATTCTTGTATTTGAATTATTGTTATTATATTACAAGGATTTATTATATTAATTATTATATTACAAGGAAACGTATATCTCTCGCTTCTCTATTTCGATAGACTCACGAATAATTCTAGTCCTGTAGTTTTCCACTTGAACAATCTGTCGACAAGATTGGAAATCAATGGTATGCCCTGTATCGCAGTGGTGCCTGTACACTGCGTTGAGGAGTTATGCAATCTATTTTTTTATTTTTTATTGCCTTTTTTCATGCATTGAATTTTAAAAATTTCTAAATATTTTGTTTGTTAAATAATTAAATAGCTAAAAACAAATCATATGATCAACACATCTTTAAGCTTTAAGTTATTTCGTTCCTAAGGCAAGAATTGGCCTAGGTAATTTATTTTAGGTTACTTTTCAATATATGCTAATAGATATAAAGTAACATAATCTATATAAATATTCTTTTAGCTTAGCTTGTGAGGTTACGTTAAAAAAAATAATAACATACACAAAACTCACAAAATATTATTTATTTTACTCATACGCGTTTCAATGACAAAGTCATCATCATCATCAGTGAGGGTTACTACTACAAACTATAACTTATAACTTCGATAGTTGTAAGTTAGAGTTTGTAGTAGTAACACTCACAGATGATTATGACTTTGTCTTTGAAACGCGTATGAGTAAATTATTGATCATTTTTGTGAGTTTTGTGCATGTTTTTAACATTACCTATGTTTTAAAACAGCTCTTCTACCACACAAACTGTGGCCTAACATGAAATCAGCACTCTTAAGGAATCATACGTTATAATTTATTTAGGACGAAATATTTATAGTGCATTTCTTGCTCCTTTTTTGAAGGACTTTTTTCTCTCGTATAAAACTAACATTATTTCAATAAATTTAATGTGGTTTTATTAAAAGTTAATGAATTAACTTAGTGAGTTAGTGAACAAAATGCCTTAAGAGCATACTAAACCAAAACTATTTCATATTTAGTAATATGATATACAAACAAAAAAATGGCTTAGCAATGGGATCACCCCTCTCAAGTATATTATCAGAAATTTATCTCCAAAACCTTGACAAAATAATCACACAAACCATAAAAACACACGACCTCTAAGAGCATTGGATACGTTATGTTGACGATGAATACATCTCAAAAAATAATAATATCATTCGAAATGAAATCAACAACTTACAACCTAACATAAAATTCACCATGGAAAAAAATAAACAATTAAATAAACTACCTAGACCTAACAAAAACCAGAAATACAAATAACATTGAATACTCAATTTTTAGAAAACCCTCACACACCATTAGTATAATACCAAACTACTCTAATCAACCCCCACAACATGAAAAGGCTGCTTACAACTCACTCCTATACAGAATGATTAAAATACCTTTAACAAATTAAGAAAAAGCGATAAAAAAAACAAATAATATATCAAATATCTCAAAAAATTAATACAATAAAAAACTAAAGATAATATAGAATTTAAATTATTATATAAATTAAAACAACCTGAAATCGAATACAAACAACAACAAAATGGGTCAACTTCACACACAAATATAAATATAAACTAAAATACTAAAAACCTATAATATTAACATAGCTTACAAAAACCCAGGAAGTATAATCAATAAAATGAACCAACCGGAAAAAACATGCCCTACGCCTAATAACGGAATATATAGAATCGAATGCCCGGACTATATTGGAATATACATAGGCAAAACGAAACAGAAATTAAAAGACAGATATCAAGAACACCTCAATGCCTACATCATATTTCATTTTACAACTCAAACTTAGCTACACAAGTCATCAAAAATAAACACACATTTCCCATATTAGAAAACATACACCTAATGAAAAATTACAAAAATGCATCAAAATGACAATCTGGGAACAAGTACAAATTTATAAACATAAAAATTAAATAAAACACGAACAAATACAAATAAAATCAAGAAACGATAAATTATTCAAAATAATGGTCAAAAATTAACCACAAGACAAACTTAAAAGATTCCCACAGTGCAGCGAACCTGAAAATAGAACAATAGAGTACAATAGACTACTTGACAACGAAAATATCACAAACCTGGCAGTCTAGTACAAACCCCTGTTCAGTAATACGTGACAAGGGAGATACTATCAATCTTTGAAAGTTAACTCGCATAAATACTAAGTAAGATTCTTGTTTAAGTACATATAGTGAAAGTTATATATATATATATATATATATATATATATATATATATATATATAAAGTGTTGTGCATTCAATGTAAGTGTTATAATAGTAGGTTAGATTTGAGACTTGATTATTAATTCAAAAAAAGTTTGATTACATATTTAACCCTAGAGTGAATGGGCAAATAAAAGTTACGTAAGTAGACGGGCTGTGTCTCAGAGACCCAAAACGTAAAAAATCAGTAAACAATTTTTAACAATCGTGATTGAGTCAAACATATTTTTATACTACTTCTAGGAATGTTTTCAGTAATTCAACACTAAATTCACAAAATAATATTGCTAATAAAAATTAATAACTATTTATTTACTTTTTTAAACATTTTACTCAAAAGAATTAAAATAATTTTATCAAAGTTACACTAAGAAGCTAAAAGTTGAACAAAAATACTGTGGTTGTTTTACACGCACTATTTAAGAGTAGTTCTAACATTAAAACAATAACAATTACTTAAAGTTGAAAAAAACAAGTTTCTATAGAGTTCCAAAGTTTTACATTTTCCAGCATTGGCTACACAACATTTCAGCGTGGAATAGACATAACCAAACATTACATTCTTTACAAAAGTACTTTGTTTTGTTGTCTTTACACAAGGAACATCTACCACGCTTACCTGGAGCAGGATTCTGTTTAGCTTCAGCTTCATACCCGGAAGATTTAGTTGCTAACTGCCGAATCTCTCTTGGTAGGTTATCTTGCTGAGCCCGGAGGGTCAAGAAGGGCTGCAGCATCTGTTTTGCTAAGTCCTTGAGAAAAGCTCTCCTGGTTATGGACTGACCATTTGATTTAAACACAATGAAAGCGTTTAGAGCAGCAATGTTCATTGAAGCAAAAAACGAAGTTAATGGCCAACGTCTCGATCCTCTTGCAACGCTGTATTCAGCACACACATAGCATCAGCCACATCAATACCTCCTTTAGTTGAATTATAATAAGGTATGATGCTGGGCTTCTTCTTTTCCTCAGTAGAAGGGTCGATTTCACTGTCATGGTGCATAGATGAGAGTAATATAACACTTTTCGTTTTCTTGGGTACGTAAGAAACCATTGTAAAATCTTCTTGGAATCCAAAAAGACTGGAATATTGTTCCTTGTTTCTTGTTGGAAGAAAGCTTGGAGGTATTTGAGGCTTATTCTTCCGCAGGGTACCCACAAGTGTTAGCTTGTATTCTTTCAACAGAGTCTTAGCAGCGTCATAAGAAGTAAACCAATTATCAAGTGTCACGTTACGGCCACTATTTTTGATAGGCTCAACTAACTGGAGGATAACATCATCGGCCTTGTTACTTATCTCGTAAGGACCGTTGGGTTGAGTACCACAGTACACTTCAAAGTTTTTTACATAATATGTCTTCGAACAAGCCAGTATAAATACCTTAATACCATACTTGGCTGGCTTGTTCGGAATGTACATTATTAGATCAGGGCCCACCTTGGGACAACTACTCCTAACTCGGCCTGTACGTAACCTAGGACTATAGGGGTAGTTTTGGATGATGCAGGGGGTTGATGCGGCCTTTATCCTAGCCTTGCGGGGGGTTTCGACCACGTTTAGAGGGGTGGGGGTAGTTTTTCGAAAAAAATTAATTCTAACCCACTGACCTAAGCTAGCCAAAATAGATCCAACCTAACCTAACCTACGTGTGCGGGGTGTTCTCAGCTACGTTCAGGACCTTCCCCGGGGTAGCTCCGGGGGTAGATTCTTGGTGGGGGGTAGTTTTCGAAAATATTTTGGAAAAACGTGCCTTGACTGACAGGGTGAGTCTAGAGTGTATTATAGCCACGGTTGGGGGTAGTTTCACCTAGGGGTAGTTTTTAAATAAAATATGAAATTGCCAAAGATCGATCGGATGGATCAACAGACAGTACGGGATATGTGTAGAGTCCATTATGGACCGTTGGGGGGTGGTTTCACCAAGGGGTGGTTTTTAAATAAAATACGAAATTGCCGAAAATCGATCGGTTGGATCAAATGACTGTATATGGTATGGTTAAAGTCTATTATGGACCGTTGCGGGGGCGGGTTCACCTGAGGGCCGATTTCAGGTTGTCAAAAATAATCGGGGTCCTAGGTAAAATCCACCTGGGAACCAGGCATTAGTTAAACCCGCCAAGGAGCAGGTAGAGCCAATATGGAGCACGCTCTCGGTTAAAGCCAATCCGAGCCTAGCCACCCAGCAGCTAGGCCTTAGGTAAAGCTAACATGGAGCAAGGCTTCAGGTAAAGCCAACCTGGGTAAAGTAACCCTGGAATCAGGCCATACCTAGAGACACCCAGGAGCCAGGCCCGAGGTAAAGCCTCTTTGGAGTCAGCCCTAGGTCCAGGATGGTCGTTATATCTATTTTAGACTCTCGACTAAGACAAATACCTCCACCAAGTCCTAGGTAAAGCCACCCAGGTGCCAGACCATAGGTAAAGTCACCCCGGAGCCGTGCTTGAGGTAAAGCCACCCAGGCCTTAGGTAAAGCTACCATGGAGTGTGGACTTAGGTAAAGCCTGGCCCTTAGTTAGAGCCACCTTGGAGAAAGGCCCGAGGTAAATTCACGCTAGAGTCAGGCTTTAAGTAAAGACACCCTTGAGAAAGTCCTTAGGTAAATTCACGCTAGAGAAAGGCTCTAATTTAATATATCTGATGACGTATCTCTGATCGAGGCTCGAGCGACTCTAGGCAAGTAGTAGGTTCACCCTAACTAGAGTGTTCTACCCCTAAATAAATTGGCTGATGCGGGGCAAGGGGTTATGATTGCTAAAATAATAAACAAAGCAATAAAGCCCTGTCGTTTCAGGGAATACCTTTGGCCTACATAGCTGGCGACCGTGTGCTAGACATGTACAGACTTGCAGAGATAACGCATTATCTAAAAACCGCAACGGCAGCCGGTGACCGCTATAGCAGGCATAAAAACCCGCACAGCTGTGTCGTTGTGAATCAAGGTGACTGTTTTTGTTTTGATTACTCTATCGATTTACTATGTACTGCCGGCACACCAAGGCATACATATATAATAAAAAATCAGCTATGTATACACCCTACAGCCAGGATTGTGTTTAAATATAATCGTATTAGGTATACATAAATGTAGGTTGTTATAGTTTAAGTAAACAGATAGCTTTTATGGATATATTCTATAATTGTAAATAGGTTTAGATATATAGGTCCATGGAGAAACACTAATAACGAGGTCTATCACATAACATGAATAAATATATGCTATAAAACGAACCTAACTATCTATTCAACAGAGTGTTTTAGCAATATAAGAGCAGTATAAACATATAATATTGGATAAGGCCAACGATATAAGGATCAGTTATGGAAAAGGGCAGTATATGAAGTAATATATACAATAAAGGTATTCAGCATGATGATTTATTAAACTAACATATAAAAATAATTTTACAGTGCATAGATATAAATTGTTCTCAATATTACATATATAATTTAAATGTGTCGATGATCCGAGATCTGCAATGTGGGCAGCGAGTACATCTTGAGAGACAGGTTAAGCAAAAGACATGTCCGCATGGCGTGGCAACAGCGTTGCGAGGGTTCTCACAACATATATTGCGTAAGCTATTCTCCGCCGGTCGGGGCTGAAGGCAAAAAAAGTTAATTAGTAACAACTGTATATGCATATACAAATCCTGTAAGAAACAATATGATTAGTAAATAGGTCCAGATAGCCTGAAAGAAAAGTCAATCGAAATAATATGAAAATCTACTTACATTATTGGTACGCTGGATAGCGTAGTCTCCAGCCACCACAATATCCTGTAGGAACCGTCTCGTCATGCCCCAAACGTTATACGCAAAGGTCCGACTTGTCCTGTAGTAAGGTTTTGAAGCAGCCGTCCGCAGATCCCTAATCACCAGCTGGAGCTGCATTAAAGTGTAATCCAGCGTTTGTATGCACTCGTAGGGTGAAGGCGGGTTCCTCGGTGGATGAGAAACCATTAGGAAATCGTGCAGGTGAAACGAAAACGAATCATCCCAACTATAGCAGGGTCTATGATCCACGTCTTCCTCATCGCTGTCCGTATCAATGCCAGGCGGTCGGGAAGGTAAATCTCCTGGAGACGAGCCCATAGGTAGTAGTAGAGGCGAATAGGATGGCGAATAGGTTAGTGAAGAATCTGAAAGCGCAGTGTGTGCCTATAAAATTGAAAAAAGAATCTAAATAAACCAACACTCGATATACTCCTTGATCTAGGCTTCAGATAATTTGAACAAATAAATGACGCTACCTCGTATCTAAAATATGCTACAATTTAAACAAATATAATAAACGCTATTGAAAATAGACTACCACTCATTCAATATACTGTGTGATCTAAGGCTTTACATAATTTGAAAAAGGCCTGACATTAACATATAATATCTCGTATCCAAAATAAGCTTCAATTTAAAATATATATTAAACGCTAATGAAAATAAACTACCATTCAATATATTCTATGATCTAGGGTTCAGATAATTTGAAAAAGAAATGACGCTACCTCATGTCCAAAACAAGCCTTAATTTAAAAATATGTATTAAGCGCTATTGAAAATAAACTACCATTCATTCAATATATTGTGTGATCTAAGCTTTACAAAAATTGAAAAAGACTTGACATTAACATATATTATCTCGTGTCCAAAATATATATTAAACGATAATGAAATACACCACCACTCATTCAATATAGTGTATAATCTAGGCATTACAAAAATTTAAAAATGAAGTGTGTAAATATTCTCTCCTATAAATAAACACCCAAAGTGTCATCAAGACTTAACATAATTTGAAAAAAGAATAGTTACTTACAATGCGAGTGTTTATTGGTTGTTGTGACGTAGACGCCATCTCTCGTGAATGTATGACCTGCAGATTAACGGATCACAATAGTTGATCAAAGAATAGCTCTCCTTCGGGGTTGATTGTAGAAAGTCTTCAAAACTAAATAATTTAAATAAAGGGCTTAAACAGATATCGCACCAGTTATCAGAGTCCCAGATATGGTGTACAAAATCGAAGCCGTCCACCTCGGCTATAGAGTACGTGTAACCGGCTCTTGTGATGTCGATACTCTCTGCCTGACGCAGCACAAAGTAACTCAAACACTCTCGGCAAATATTATTAGACAGACCGGTGTAGTGAAATTTAATAAAGTTGAAAATTGTCCTCTCATCGACAAATACAGGCACCTCGTAAGGGTGGTTCATCAACATTAAAAATTCTGAAAAATTTAAATTATTGAAATCTATAGATGAAAAATCAAAATCAGAGCTATCACAAGGCTTCATCAGTTCATAGTCTTTAAAAGATTTCATCAACGTCTGCTTTACAGATACAGGTAAGTCCAAACTGTCTATATCATTTGTGTTCTGTACGCATGCGCAGACCTCAATAGCGCATAGATTAAACAAAGATAGGGGCAGTGTAAAATTTAAAAAAAAAATAAACATGCTGAAACGTTTTAAAGAATAATATTAATCTGTAACGGCCAAATTCACAGTTTGGCCGACATGTTTGATAACAGTTAAAAATTTGCCTATAATAGAGCTCAAATCTTCCGCTGTCAACGCCGTAGCGTATCGCTTGGGAAGAAAGACAGCGCGTCTGTCTTCATCATCTACCTGTAAGTCTACAAGTACGGCGTTACCATACTTTGCTTCGACAAAACGCGCATTTACAATTTTATATGCTTTGCCTATCTTTAGCCCACGTATAGGCATAGAATTTACAGAATTTAAAGTTGAAAACTTTGCCGACACTGATGATGACATTTTTACTACTTACTGGCAAACACACACACAGATCACTCTAAACACAGACTATGCAAAAACACTATATCTCCAATTGTATATAATGTATTATACATAGCTGTGGAAGAGTCCATTTGAGAGGTGAGTGGACGAGTCCAAGCGAGTTGGACTGATCCATAATTACGTCACAACTACGACTGTTGATTACAGCACGGCGGGCGATGCCGTTTGTAGAGGTAAACACATCGTATCCGATGAGAAGTTTAAATACAAGTTAACACATAATATAAAATGCACGGTCTGACTAGGGTTTAACAAACAGTATCCGATGAGTAGATTGACTATGGTTTATCTCGTAGTATCCGAGAGGTAGAGCCTTAGGTAAAAGACATGCTCGACGCCAGACCTAAGGTAAAGCCAACTCGAAGCCATGCCTTAGGTAAAGCTAGCTTGGAGTGGCAAAACAAATACCAATCAATAACCTAACACAATAGTATACATCCTGTAATAAACCATTATGTATATTACCCAACAAACTGTGTTAAGCTAATAAGCATGAGCACCTACATTCTCTCTGTATTAAGGCAATATCTGTTACCCTACATTAGCTTACAGATTGTGTTAGGTAGATATACCTGTAAATCTACACACATCCTGTATTAACCCAATATGTATGATACGGTACATAGGCCTACAGATTGTGCTAAGTCAATATACAGTGTTATTACGCTTCATTGCAGGTGTAGATATGTTCACACAGACAGAGCCCGACAAATAAATGCGTGTTTAAAACCTATACATTAATACTGTTACGACCGCGATAGCGTACACTGGACATATCAGCATAACCGCAGCAAATGACGTCAAACAAAATGTCGGTCAAGACGGCGTCCGCAACATCGGTAGGTCATCTGTATAGGATTAACTGTTGCTTTCCACCTATACTTACTTTAACACTAGTCCATCTATCACAGAAAGGAGAAATCGGCCTATTGCTGAGCACAAGGGCGGGTGTATACAAATCTGAACGAGTTCAACATGCCACTGTCCCTGTGGTAACCCCTATCAGCCTTGACGTAATCAACCCCTAACCAAGAGAACAATATAAGTACGGACAGCACAGACCCAAATCCTCACACAACACCATGGTAGGTGTCTACTACTGGACAGATACTCTCACAATCGAGAAGAAAGCCTTCCCCAAACTATCACCGTATCGTCGTAGATTACGATCGTTTCGTACTTGGAAAGGAGTGTCAAATGATACTGTCAACCCCGTGCGTCTCAGCGAAGCGGGATTCTTTTACATCGGCCAAGAAGATCAAACATTGTGCTTTACATGCGCCGGAGGCCTTAAAGATTGGTCAGCGAATGATGATCCGTTACAGGAACATGCAAAGTGGTTTCCTAAATGTAAATACGTAGTGGGTATATGTGCTAAACAGGCCCAGATGGGGGTAGACATCTGTACAACAGACGATGAAGACTACTCGGACGACGATGACGGTGTAAACAATCAGGATGGTCGTAAGCTGTGCAAGATTTGCTGTATCGATGAAATACAGGTTGCCCTTCTACCGTGCGGACATGTGTTTGCCTGTCTGGGGTGTGCATTGAACCTTCAAGAGTGTGGCATATGCAGAGTGCAGACATTCGCTACGTTAAGAGTATATCTATCGTAGCTAAGCCTAATGTAAATACTACTATGTGATCAATAAAATGATTTTGTTTACATGTGTTTGTACTTATTGTCGAAGAAAAACGAAACTCCTTTATTAAAACAAACAATATAGGTAGATAAACAGGGGATAAGGTAATAAGTACTAGTGTCTTGATAATAGAGACGTATATTTACATTAATAATATGATTTGAACAATAAACAAAATTAAACATTCAATGTTAAATCTAATTACAATTGCTCTGCTATCGCTTTATACACATTACCGTTACAATCAGCTTGACAGGTCGCAACCCGCGTAAGACACATTACTAGATATCTAGGTAATTAATATATCAACTCGGCCTCTAGACAAGTTTAACACTATCTCTTAATATTAGACATTTCTTCTGTAAACTGTAAAAATTCCAATTATCTGGCGTAATTTAGGCTAAATATAACTTCGCAAAAACATGTAAACTCATGTCCTAGGTCTAATGCTAAATCTAGTGTGGTATTTCTAACAAAAATATAAACTACAATAAAAATATTGAAAAGAACCCCAATACCACAAAAATAATCAAAAATAACAAATAAGACAAGTTACTTAAGATTAAACCCTTATGTACATTTCGATGACCATGTCATCATCATCAGAGGGTCTAGTTACAAAACACAATCTAGCACACAAGAAGTTACAAACTAGAATGATACCAATCGTTTTCCGCGGTCTCTATATATAGGCGTGAGGTAAGCTCCGCCCCCTCTCCGCCCTCGACCGACAAATAACGATCGGCCATCAGGAACCAAATAGGTTATGTCAAAAATTACATTATAATAATACATATGTAATAAAAACTACAGCAATAGCAATTAATAAACTAAAAGTAATTAGATTAAAACATCGTAATTTGAAGAAAGCTATTTAAGTAAAGTATATAATGGTGAGTAAGGAATAGGTCCTTTATCTGCATTCATTAATTTACAATTTGATTTGACTATAAAAACACTTTCATAACTATTAAGTAACTTTTTGGAGTTTATACATTTAGCTAAAATAACATTTTTATCTAAATCATGCTGATTACTAAGGACATGTTCTGCTACACTTGATTTTTCAGGTCTTTCATATTTAATATGGGCAAGATGTTCTTTAAATCTGGTTACAATTTTTCTTTTAGTTTGACCTATATACATCTCGTTACAAGTACTACAAATTATCTTATAAATACCTGATTTTTCCAACATTGGAATTTTATCTTTCGGGTTACACAATAAATGCTTGAGTTTATTTTGAGTTTTATAGGCTATCTTAACATTTACCTTTTTAAAAATATGATGATGATGACATGGTCATCGAAATGTACTTAAGGGTTTAATCTTAAGTAACTTGTCTTATTTGTTATTTTTGATTATTTTTGTGGTATTGGGGTTCTTTTCAATATTTTTATTGTAATATATTGTACCACTGTGCTCTTGATATTGTGTAAAAATATAAACTGTCGTTAGAGTGTATTAAAATCTGATTAGGGCAAAACACAGGCCTTTCTCCTGGGTGGCTATACCTACGACCAGACTCCAAGGTAGCTTTACCTAAGTTCTGATTCCAGATAGGATTTACCTAAGACCTGGCCTCAAGCATAACTTCACCTAAGGCCCGACTCTAAGCTGGCTTTACCTATGGCTTGACACAGGGGTTGCTTTACCTAGGGTAACTCCAAGATAGCTTTACCTACGACCTGACTCGACGGTGTCTTTACCTATGGCCTGACTCCAGGGTAGCTTTACCTAAGATTAGATGGAGGTACTCGCCCTAGTCAATAGATTAACATACCTAGACAATATGTGTAGAGCCCAGATCATAAAGGCCTTGACGGTTTCTACATAGCTATTTTGGTATGCGTTGATAGCTATAATTATGTCTAAGGCCTAAAGCTTTTGCCGGTGCCTTCACTAACCATAACCCAATAGCTGAAACGTTGAGCTAGCCTTCACCAGCCGTAGCCTATTTGAACTTGGTGTAAATGTTGTTCGTTTGAACTTAGCGTATGTTGGTCGGGTAAACTTAGCGTAAGACAGCTGTTTAGTTGAAACGTTGGTTATTTGATCTAGCCTGCACTGGCCATAGCCCGTTTGAACACGGTATCAACATAGCCGCCATCTTGTTCTCCGCCCTGGATGACGTCATATTCGATCCTAAGGTGTGCATCGGATACTATGTGTTACCTTATATGACGCCACTCATCAGAGGCTATGTGTTAGCCCATAGTCAAGCTATACATCGGGTGATATATGATGAACATTAGTCAAGCTTTGCAATGGATATTATGTGTTACTTTGTATTCAAGCTTCTCATCGGATACTATTTGTTAACCTATAGTCAAGCTATGCATCGGATACTGTGTGTTACCCTTAGTCAAGCCATTCATCGGATACTATGTGATACGCATTAGCCTAGCTATGCAACAGGTACTGTGTGTTATCCATAGTCAAACTAACCATTAGTTATCCACTAGCCTAGCTATGCTTTGGATACCATGTTTTAACCATTAGTCAATCTATACCTCGGATACTATGTGCTAGCCCTAGTCAGGCTATGCATCGGGTACTATGTGTTAATCATTAGCCTAGCTATGCAACAGGTACTATTTAATAACCATTAGCCAGACTATGCAATGATTATTATGTGTTAGTT
Organism: Prosapia bicincta; assembly: GCA_036971475.1. NCBI lineage: Eukaryota > Metazoa > Arthropoda > Insecta > Hemiptera > Cercopidae > Prosapia > Prosapia bicincta. The sequence continues at coordinate 48,024,322 of JBAIZL010000006.1, forward strand.
TGTAATCAACCTACTCTACGGATACTATGAGATAAGCCTTAGTCAATCTACTCATCGGATACTGTTTGTTAAACCCCAGTCAGCCCGGGCATCGGATAATTTGTGTTAACTTGTAGTCAATCTATGCATCGGATATTAGTTTGTAATCAACCTACTCATCGGATAGGCTACTTATCGGATACTATATGTTAACCCATAGTTAAAAATAACTATTAGTTAACCATTAGCCCAGCTATGCATCGGATACTTTATGTTGGTCATTAGCCAAGCTATGCATTGGATGTGTTACCCATTAGTCAGGCTACACATCGGATAATATGTGATATTCCATAGCCAGGCTCAGCATCGGCTACTATGTGCTAACCATTAGCGAGGCTATGCACCGGATATTATGTGTTGGGCATACTATGTGTTAATGATTAGCCTGGCTAGTGTTTCTTTCCAGCTGACTTTTGAAATGACATGTGTGACTATATCTAGACCATACATAATTGATAAGCCAATTTTGGGGAGTTTATGCTTATTTAGCGAGGCTATGCACCGGATATTATGTGTTGGGGCATACTATGTGTTAATGATTACCCAGGATATGTATCAGGTATTATGTGGTAATTTGTGGGCAGCTTGTAGGATAGTGTGTGATAACCATTAGCTAAACTATGCACTGGATATAATGTGTTATACTTTGTAGGCCCATGTCTTCTTAGCATAATATCTATGCAGGCTTACACACATATATGTTTAACACATTATGTATTCTATTATGTATTTAGGTTTAACATAGTATGATAGCATGCATGTTGGCTTAGCATAGTATTTATTTGGTTTACACGCATATTTATTTAACACACTATATAGGGCAATCACGTATGCAGGCTTAACATAGTATATAAGCCTATGTAGGATATCATCCATGTTGGTTAGCATAGTATTTATGTGGGTTTACACGCATATCTGTTTAGCACAGTATGTAGGCTTAGCATATTATTTATGTAGGTTTACAAGCATATTTGTTTAACACACTATATAAGCTATCATTCATCCTGGCTTAACATATTATATAGGCCTATGTGGGTAACGGGGATATTTGCCTAATACAGGATGTATATAGGTTAACCTGCATATTGGTTTAACAGCGTATATATGTCTATTTAGAGTATATTGCATGCTGGTTTAACACAGTATATATGCCTGAATGTTGGCTTAGCAATGTATGTATATAGGTTGCGTAACTTTTTTTTAAAATTATATTGTAATATTTGTTGACCGTCATGGGCGTGATAGGTTATGCATTGTTAGCTATACCATATAGTACTTCCCGTATTATACGGTTGCCTGGTTCTACCTGATAGACGAGGTGTAAATGTGTATCAGGCTCAGATCATATAGGCTTTGGCCAGTGGTTTACCGACATAGTAGGCGCATTTAGGGATTCATGTAAGTCGGCTTGGCATAGTATGTGTGCAGGTTTACACGCATATTTGTTTAACACATTATGTGTGCTATCACGTATGTTGGCTTAACATGGTATATACGCCTATGTATGATAGCATGCATGTTGGCTTAGCATCGTTTTAGGATCGTTTTATATCATATATTTATTCACGTTTTGTGATAGGCCTCGTTATTAGTGTTTCTCCATATATACCTTTATATCTAGATACATTTACAGCTATAGGATATATCCATTGAGGCTATTTGATTATTTACACTGATTTCTGATTATATATGTAGGCCTTGGTATGCCGATATTACATAGTAAGTTGATACAGTAATTAAAACATAAACACGCGCCTAGATTCACAACGACACAGCCGTGCGGGTTTTTATGCCTGCTATAGCGGTCACCGGCTGCCGTTGCGGTTTTTAGATAATGCGTTATCTCTGCAAGTCTGTACATGTCTAGCACACGGTCGCCAGCTATGTAGGCCAAAGGTATTCCCTGAAACGACAGGGCTTTATTGCTTTGTTTATTATTTTAGCAATCATAACCCCTTGCCTAACCTATGGTCTGGCACCTGGGTGGCTTTACCTAGGACTTGGTGGAGGTATTTGTCTTAGTCGAGAGTCTAAAATAGATATAACGACCATCCTGGACCTAGGGCTGACTCCAAAGAGGCTTTACCTCGGGCCTGGCTCCTGGGTGTCTCTAGGTATGGCCTGATTCCAGGGTTACTTTACCCAGGTTGGCTTTACCTGAGGCCTTGCTCCGTGTTAGCTTTACCTAAGGCCTAGCTGCTGGGTGGCTAGGCTTGGATTGGCTTTAACCGAGAGCGTGCTCCATATTGGCTCTACCTGCTCCTTGGCGGGTTTAACTAATGCCTGGTTCCCGGGTGGATTTTACCTAGGACCCCGATTATTTTTGACAATCTGAAATCGGCCCTCAGGTGAACCCGCCCCCGCAACGGTCCATAATAGACTTTAACCATACCATATACAGTCATTTGGTCCAACCGATCGATTTTCGGCAATTTCGTATTTTATTTAAAAACTACCCCTTGGTGAAACCACCCCCCAACGGTCCATAATGGACTCTACACATATCCCGTACTGTCTGTTGATCCATTCGATCGATTTTTGGCAATTTCATATTTTATTTAAAAACTACTCCTAGGTGAAACTACCCCCAACCGTAGCGATAACGCACTCTAAACTCACCCTATCCGTCAAGACACATTTTCCAAAATTTTTTCGAAAACTACCCCCACCCCGAATCTACCCTCGGAGCTACCCCGGGGATGGTCCTGAACGTAGCTGAGGTCACCCCTTCTACTAGGGGTGGGTTAGGTTGGATCTATTTTGGCTAGCTCAGATTAGTTGGTTAGAATTTATTTTTTTCGAAAAACTACCCCCTACCCCTCTAGACGTGTCGAAACCACCCCCTAGGCTAGGATCACGGCCGCATCAACCCCCTGCATCATCCAAAACTACCCCTATAGTCCTAGGTTACGTACAGGCCGAGTTAGGGGTAGTTGTCCCAAGGTGGGTAGTTGTCCCAAGATCTACTTACATTCGAAACTTACATCGTCCTCGGAAGGGAACAAGTATCTCGTCCAATGTTGTGCATTCATATGTAGAAAAGTATTTTCTACAATTTGTGACAAGTATGTCTAGAAACTGTCTGACTGAGGCAAGGTTGTCATATGGTTTTCGGACATTTCTTGTTGTTACGTCATCAAAACGTATACATCTGGAAAGGAACCTAAAACGTCTAAGAGCCATTCCAGCCCTGAACATCTCAACTCCTGTTCCATCAGTCGCCCAAAATTCCCTTACATTCATCCGTCCACCATGTGAAACTCCAGCGAAGTATAAAAGTGCTAAATAGGCTTTCATTTCTACAGCCTAGGTCGGTCGTGCCAGATTGGGATCATCAGTATAATTGTCCTTTACAGAATTGATGAAAATATTAGTTGATTCAACAATCAACTCAAGTAGTGGCTCATTAAAAAATAACGACCAAGAATCTAGTGAAGTTTGAACATTCCTAGCTTCCCTTAGGTTTCCAGGTAAATGAGATACTATATTGTGAGACCGGGTTCTAACAGTTTGTGTTGGTAAGTTTTTTTGCCATTTTGTCCTTTTATCTTTACCAAGGAAATAATTTTGGGCTCTAGGTGTTGAACTTGAGTCACCAGAACCTTCAGGTATGTGTACGTCATCACATTCCTCACTGAGTTCTCTCACATAACCAACTGAATTAATCTCAAGTTCATCATTGTCTACTAGTTCAATATCACTATTTGTGTCATGATCACTGTACAATTGAAAGTCAGGGTCTGCGTCTGAATCACTTAATTCACTTTCAGATAATTCCTCTAATAAAATACGCTCAATTTCACTCGGTGTTTCCACTCTTCTGCTACTCATAATGATTAAAAAAAAGCACTACACTATACACTTCTTGAAACACGTTAATACACTAACAGACGTTAAGTAAATAACAAAAAAGTAACATAAAACAATAATTTGTGAGTGTTGAAAAAAAGTCACTCAAGTGAACGGGCCGGGTCCAACTGACCCACACTATACATTATCGCGTGACAAATGATGACTAAGAGTCAAGTTGGCAAAAACAATGACACTATCGCTATCTGTGGACTATTTTGGAAAGGTACAGAGGAAACCAGCTATCTACAATGCAACTGACTTTATAAATAACTTAATATAGAAACGCTTGGGTCTCACAGACCCAGCCCGTTCACTGTAGGGTTAATATTTAACATACAGACTAAACAATCAAATATCTAGAATTGTGTGTATTATTACATATATTAGAAAAAGATATTTGAAACAACTCAAGATATATAATTTGTATCATTTCTAAAGTAATTATACTGAAGATTTTCATCTTTACAAGTTGATACTGGAACAAATAAATATTTTATAATATACAACTAGAAGCAGAAATTTACAATATAATACAGCCTATTTTATACTAATAATTTTAAAATGATTTCTATTAATAATTGTAATGTTGCCTTAACAAAAAACATTAATTTATTTGTAAAACGTAAAATTCAACTAATGAATTCAAACTGTAATATATACTTTAATAAACAATGTATTATAAATAATATAATTCAAAAATACGCAAAAATTACAATAGAAACAAAAATAATATAGCTCAAAAAACATGTTAACAAGCTGAAAAATTATGGGTCAAGAATGAAATTTATAACTTTAACGATTGAAATATATAAGCTACATTTAAAATTAACTTCTATTATGCATAACATAAAATGGGAAGACAAATATAATAAATTCAATTTATTTATAAATAAAATTAGAAATATAAAAATAAATAAAATAAACATAAAACTTAAAAGTTTGAAGTTAGACAAACAAATAAAAGATGTACCTGAAATTAAATATCATCATTTTCACCCTAATGTAGTTAATCTATCAAATACGGGATTTAATAATAATGAAATAAAACTACTTGAAAACAATAAAACCAATATGAAAACAGACATTAATAATAATATTATAATAGATACAGAACTAGCTATTAGTAAACTAAATACAAGCTTACAAGAAAATGGATATAAATTAATAAATATTCTTGTATTTCAATAACCTATGTTGGTTTAATATATATATATATATATATATATATATATATATATATATATATATATATATATATATATATATATATGCTTATACGTATTCCTTCATGGATGGATGGAAAAATATGATGAATAGTTACTATTTGGAGTAAATCCGTTCATTCTGCAGTCCATAAATTCGCAGTTCCGACGTTTCGCTGGAATCTCATCCACCATTGACGATGTGAACCATCCAGACCATCACCAGGCATTTCAGATCCAATCTGTCGCTGACACGCTCTTCTCTCGGTCTCACAAGTTAACAGACATCGATTCGAGGGACCAGGAACTTATTACTATGAGAGAGGTGCTTAGAAGCAATGGCTATAAGGAATATGCCATTAATAAAGCGTTACACCGCTAAAGTGTCCTTCCTGTTTACGTGGACGAAAAAGAGACTGAGAAAGCTGGTACTGTAATTCTGCCCTTTATTAAAGGAACCACTGATAGGATTGTGGTACTCTTTAGGAGGTATGGTTTAAGTTCCGTTTACAAACCTTACATCACCATCGACAAGGTTGTTGGTAACGCCAAAGATAAGATCTTCTTGGAAAACCATGGTATTTACATCGTTTCCTGTGGAGTTTGTAAGAAATCGTACATTGGCCAAACGAACAGACGTATCTCATCTAGACTTGAGAAGCACAAACTGGGCCTTAAAAACAAGCAGAAAATCTCGGCTCTGTACAGGCACCACTGCGATACAGGGCATACCATTGATTTCCAATCTTGTCGACAGATTGTTCAAGTGGAAAACTACAGGACTAGAATTATTCGTGAGTCTATCGAAATAGAGAAGCGAGAGAGATACGTTTCCTTGTAATATAATAATTAATATAATAAATCCTTGTAATATAATAACAATAATTCATATACATGAATTGTTTTAATTTATATATTTTAAAAAGATTTATATATGAAATATACTTAATTTAAACCAATACTTGTATTTGAAATATCTTTATTCACTTACATATATTATTTGTAAATATTTTATAAAAAGTAACCAAATAAAATATCTCTCTTTTGATGCAAGTAGGTATTGAATTTTTTGTATTACTTTTTATAATACTATTGGTAAAGAGTTTTAAATGTTCTCACAAGATAGCGGCATCAAACAATTTTCGGTATGTAATGTGCTGCTGCCTATTTTCAAGCTTAATAAACTCTATATGTGAATTGATAAAAACAGTACTTGATAATTTTTTTATTTATTTTTTTTATCCATGTCTGAGCCCCCAAAACTCGCACAGCACTCGCGGCAGCCTACCTCTAGCGAGCTACCTCCGTCTCACATGCGCATGCGGTTAGTAGCCCTACTGCGAGTGAAGGAAACGGGATTGATTGCCCATGTACCAAGCTCATAAGCTCTTTCCATGGATAATCAGGAGATAGTGAAATGAAACAGTACGGTAAGTGTCGCGCTAAGAGCGAGAAGAAAAAACCTGGCAAGAAAGAAACCCTGCCAGGAAAACTCCCGCAACAGAACATGCAGGAACCCTGGGGGCTTGGATCACCTTATGCTAAGGAATATGGAGACGTATTACCTTGCAAATACCTTGTTAGTGAGTCTGTGGTAGGAATGAAATGCACCTTATCTTCTGCTGCCTACTCGAAACTGAAAAGGCATGCAATCAAATTAGTACTTCCGTTGGGGCAAAGCTGCGGCCCTGGAGATGTGCCCCTGCGTCAGGAACATAAATGTGAAGCAGAATTTATTAGTATGTATATTTTATTTGGTGGTATGATGTGAGCTAGGCGGTCAGTAAGGACAGTGGCCGTCTGTGTGTGTCGTGGGTGGGGTCATATCTACCCAGTGAGGAAATGAGTGTGGATGTTGTATGTGCGTGAGCCTGTTTGTAGAACTTTGTTGCTAAGTGTCGGAGGTTTTGTTTGATGAAAGGCACTTTCAAGTCATTGTGAAGCAGTGGTTATTTTGTACATCTAGGTGCCTTCGTGATTATTCGCAAAACCTTGTTTCGGAAAACTGTAGTCGGCGTGTGCGTATGTTACCTGCATTGCCACAGACGGATGATGCGTAAGTGAGTATGCTGCGCAACATAGATACGAATATAGTAGTGGCCGCCTGTAGTGAAAGAGGGCTCGTTCTGTTAAGCATAGGATATAGTTCTGTTGATCTAATTGTTGGTTTTTTTAACGTGTTTGTAATGTGAGGGTCCCAAGACAGGCCTCTGTCGAGTATGACTCCCAGATATTAGGCCTGGTTCCCCCAGTGAGTGTCCTCGCCTAATAGTTTTAGTGATGTGTTGAGTTGGTGTGTTCTACGTTTGGAGAGAAGCAAAGCCTGGCACTTAGCCACTTTCACCCTAACTCTCCAGTAGCTCAGCCACGATTTTAGTACTGTATGGTGGTCCTGTAAATTTAAGTGTATTAGATGTGGTTTCCATGACTGAGCGGATAACTTGGTGTCATCTGCAAATATGGCCACTTGTGTGTTAAGTGTTGTCGGTATGACGTTGATGTAGATGTTGAACATTACGGGCCCAATAATTGAGCCATGAGGGACTCCGGCCTGTATAGTCCGTAGTGTAGATTGAGCTTGATCTACATCAACCCTAAACTTATGGTTGGACAGATATGAGCTAACTAGGTGTATGAGCCCGTCTGGAAAGCCATAGTGACGTAGTTTCACTAAGAGCCCGTTATGCCAGACCCGGTCAAAGGCCTTTTAAATGTCCAGGAAGACTACCCCAGTCGAGCAGTAATTGTTGAAACCCTTGGTTGCATGCTCCACCACTCTCATCAGCTGATGCGTAGCCGAGTGTTTTGTCCTAAAGCCAAATTGCTCTGGCCTCAGTATGTTGTGTGTGTGGATATGCTTCTTGATACGTATGAGCAAAATGTTTTCAAATACCTTGCCCATCGTATTCAACAAGCTTATCGGTCTGTATGAATCAGGTTTGCTGTGGTATTTTCCCGGTTTGGGGAATACCAAGATCTTGGCCTCCTTCCAAGCGTCCGGAAAGTGTTGTGTCCGGAGTATAGCATTATAGATGTTTGACAGATAAATGACCGCTTTCTCCGTGAGGTTTATTAGCGTTGTGTTGGTGATGGTGTCTGATCCAGGAGCTTTCCTGGAGTTTGTTTGTGAGATTGCCCACTTTATCTCTGTGATCGTTGAATTGTACCAAAATAAAGGTTGGGGGATTGAAGTGAATGCAGAATTATAGTGCATAATGAAGATGGAAGTGGGAAAATATAACTATCTTACAATTTGGACCAATTTCTGATTGATTAAAAAAGAGCAGAGTAATGGATATCAAGAGCCGCTTGCTGATGGAACGTTAACTAAGGAACGCTAAGGCTAGGGCAATCTGGAAACAACACGGAAGAAGGTGAGATGTCAGGCTTGGAATTGTTTTTTTAAAGTGCGAGTGACAAATAGATGATGTGCGACTAAAGGGTATTGGTGACGCCAAAATGTAGAATTCGTATTTTCCCTGAGTAAATTTTAGGAGTATACCCATAAAACTGAACATTTTCTACGGTGTTTAATTGCTTTCATAATATTAAAACATAACTGTCGCGCATTGTTACATAAAATTATTAAAATGAGTTTAAACGCAAAATGAACTGTAAGTAGGCGTACTATCAATTTATGAAGTACTGTTTTTACCAAACTATATGAATAGTTTAATAGGCGTTGACGTAGATCGCAGCACAGTACTTGGAATTAATTAAGGTTTTGCGAATAATCACGAAGGCACCTAGATGTACAAGATTAACACTGCTTCACACTGACTTAAAAGTGCCTTTCATCAAACAACACCTCCGACACTTAGCAACAAAGTTCTACAAACAGGCTCACGCAAATACAACATCAACACTCATTTCCTCACTGGGTAAATATGACCCCACCCACGACACACACAGACGGCCGCTGTCCTTACTGACCGCCTAGCTCACACCATACCATCAAAATAAAATATACATACTAATAAATTCTGCTTCACAGTTATGTTCCAGGTGACGCAGGGGCACATCTCCAGGGCCGCAGCTTAGCCCAACGGAAGTAATAATTTGATTGCATGCCTTTTCAGTTTCGAGTATTCAGCAGAAGAAGAGGTGCATGCCATTCCTTCCATAGATTTACTAACAAGGTATTTGCAAGGTAATACCTCTCCTTATTCCTTAGCATAAGGTGATCCAAGCCCCCAGGGTTCCTGCATGATCTGTCGCGGGATTTTTCCTGGCAGGGTTTCTTTCTTGCCAGGTTTTTTCATCCCGCTCTTAGCGCGACACTTACCGTACTGTTTCATTTCACTATCTCCTGATTCTCCATGGAAAGAGCTTATGAGCTTGGTACATGGGCAATCAATCCCGTTTCCTTCATTCGCGGTAGGGATACTAACCGCATGCGCATGTGAGACGGAGGTAGCTCGCTAGAGGTTGGAAAAAAATATTATCAAGTACTGTTTTCATCAATTCTATTGAGTTTGTTAAGCTTGGAAATAGGTAGCAGCACATTACATACTGAAAACTGTTTGATGCTGCTATCTTGTGAAAACATTTAAAACTCTTTACCAATTGTTTTTATAAACAAGTCAATTCCAACTTGAATCAAAAGAGAGAGATTTTAATTTGGTTACTTTTTATAAATTATTTAAAAATAATATATATAAGTGAATAAAACTATTTCAAATACAAGTATTGGTTTAATTTATGTATGTTTCAAATATAAATATTTTTAAAGATATATAAATTAAAACAATTATTGTATTTGAATTATTTTTATTCATTATTATATTACAAGGAAACGTATCACCTTGTTTAATATAAGTATAAATAAATGTTAGTAAACATTTACAGAAAAATCTCCTTATATATGGTTATTGTCATTGATAATAACAGCCATCACCGTTGTATTATTTTTATTTAATTTTGAATTTTCAAATAAAGCTTTTCATGCAACAATCAGCTGTTTAACAAACTTGAATCCAATGCGAGATTCACGGCTGGTTTGAAAGCCTGGCTATTCTAATTTTACGTATGACGGATCTCACAACTAAAAATGTACATATGAAATTGTAATTCTATTAAAAAACACATTTATTACATTGTTCCATTCATTCTATAAAATGGAAATAACTATGTTTTTATCTCTGAGTTCTTTATCCATAAAATTTCAAGATGCTGTAATAATCATTTTTTCTCTTAAGCATCTGGATGATAAATAAGTACTGGGTATAAACACAACTTGAATAAATTTATATATAAAGAGCGTATTAAATTGAATTTTGGTATCTAGTAATGGAATAATTTCATGTGGTCATTTGGATTTTATATATTTTGTTTAATTCATTCATATATATGATAGTAGTTCAATAATTACTGGCTGTAACCGTTGAATCCATAGCAGGGGTGCACCCAGAATTTTGTCAGGGGGGTAGAGCTGCAACAGGGCCTAGAGGGTCGTTTGTTCACCTCCAGTAGAAAATATTGAATTTTTACCACTCTAAAACTTACGTTTTAAGCATATGCAGCATAAAAAAGATTCCGATTGAGACTAAATCTGTTTTCTATGTCATAGTATAGTAGGTTGTTTATTATTTTTCGACGAGTGCTTTGGGCGTTTTTACATCTTGATTCCTGTACCATTGACTTTCATTGAAGTTGTGTTGTTTTTTTGCTATTCGCAAAATTATAACAATCAAATAACATTTTCTTATTACGGTCTAAATTCTAAGACTATGGGCAGTAAACACAAACCAAACTTTAAGAAATATATGGGATATTTGTTCTTATAGGTTGATTTGAATTTTTATAAAGGTCTCAGATTTTACACTGAAAAATGGACAATTTTACTGAAAATGTTTGCTTCTCTGTCATGACATCTCGGGAACGTGTTTTAAACTGATGGGCCTAATTAAACCTTGGCAATCTTCAACATAGTTAGTTATATGCTAAGGTGTATTTATCGTTTTGTTAAGCCTCCTATTTATTAAGCAGTTATTCTTTAACTAACGATCCTACTATAGTGATGCCCTCTGACGATTGCAGAGAGATGTTAACAGCCGCCGAAACAGCCATATTGTACAAACGGAAGTTAAATAAGTGTTAAATCATTAAACAATCCTCTAATTTTAATATTTCCCCATAGTTATCAAGTAACTTCAATGGTTATTTTGCTAAATCTTAGGTGTCAACTAGACAACTGCGTATTTTACCGCAAAGCGAAATGTTAGTATTTTTTAGATCTTACGAAACATTTAAAAATTGCTAACATTTTAATGCTACTTAAAACCTATTATGGCTTTTAAAACAGGGTACATCATACAAAAATAAAAGTATTAAAAGCATGTATTTTATCCTATGGAGGATGGCGCGTTTAGAATAAATATAGGCTATTACAGCCCGTTCACTAGAGGAAATACTTACTCAAAGAATTCAATTTTACAAGTACGCTAAATATTGTTTTCTATTCCCAATCGTATTACCCTACACCTTAATTACAGTTAAAGTTATAATATTTTTATTATAATTTTTAATTTATTTATTATTTTTAATTTGTCTAATGCTAAGGGTTGCCAGGCCCCCTCGTCCCCTCCTTTGCGTGCGCCACTAATCCATAGAAAATATATACTCAATAAATCTATCCAGCAGTTTACCAAGTTTGTTAAGTGATTCATTATTTCTAAAGTTCAAAAGACGTGTTCTTTTAAGTGTATGTTGTGAACGAGTTTGTTTCCATAAATATTCCTATGCGTTCATTACTTTCTTGTCAAAAATTTGCAAGTTTTTTCAACGTATCGCTTATGAATATATGACCACATTTGAGTACTTTAGGCGTATATAAGCCTTGTAAAAGTGGAAACCTTGACGTGTTAAAGCATCTTACTAAATTCTATTTTTATATTCCATATACTTCGTTTCATTCAATTCACTGCATAACAATATAAAGGTAGGCTGATTGCGATATTGTTCATACGTAATTTCAGATAATTTTAACGCTTCTTCAACCATAAGCAATACTGTTTCAGTTAAAATTTAGATAGCAGGCCCATTTGGTTATGAGTATAAAAGAAATCTAATAGGTTGTACTCTTTACTGGAATCTATTAGGATGTACCAATAAACGCGAACACACTATGTCGTACTAAGGAACTCTAAAGATCACTAAGGACTAGCTTATATATACAGGCTACTTCAACTAAGATAAAACTTTATAGGTTCTCCCTATTATAGAAACTCACACGCACTCACACACACACACACCCACCCACCCACCCACCCACCCACACACACACACACACACACACACACACACACACACACACACACACACACACACACACACACACACACACACACACACACACACACACACACACACACACACACACACACACACACACACACACACACTTTCACATATATATATTATAACTTAACTTGCCAATACGTTAGGCGTCATATTATAACTTAACTTTGGTTATAATTAAAATTATTTTAAATGTCATTTAATCACCTTACCTATTGAAGTCACCTTTAGGTTATAAAAGAACTAACAATCTTATCAAAACTTTTACCATCACTTGCATTTATTCTTTACAATTAATTCTACACATTATTCCTAATTTATTTTAATATAGTGCAGTGACAAGCTTGATGTCTTAACTAACTACAATAATAAGGGTTGACTTCTGAGGCTTTAGATTCAATTAGAATAACAAAAAAACATTAGTAAAATTATATTCTTGCTCTCGGGGTCGTTATTATGGGAGCTTTGCTTTAAATTTGAAATGGTGAATATTTATAAATTTTGATGAATTTAAAAATTGAGTTAAACTAGAAGATAGACGTCTGTTGGCTACACTAATAATTTAAATATACTTATAGTTCAGACGAGTCCCTGGAATCCTGGCTTGTTCACTTCCGTGCTAACACTTGACACAAAAAAACTTACTTTATATAAAAAAATTTTTACTTCGCACTTTACTAAAATTTACTTATAAAATCTCTATTTAAATTAACAAAATTCTCCTTTTACACTTTCATCCTTGTCCCCACCAACCTGCCTGTCTTGCTCCGAGACTCTCTTTCAACTCCCCTAGTTCTTAATTTTCTAAACCTAACGGTACATGGTTAAAAATTCCCCAGGCTATATCGGCCGCTGGAATTTCCCATCTTGGACCTTTGTCTATTTGCCAGACTCCACTTATAAACTTCCTGGAAAGAATAATGACCTGCCTTGGGTACCTGCTTTATCAGCACCAGAAAACTATTTGTATTTCTTTGCTAAAATATTATAGATGATTTATTTCGCAACTAGCTTAATTTAATCTAAAGCCTCGTACTTTATGTTATAGAGTCCCCAGAATTTTAAAATTAATTTTGTTTGATTTCTTAAATTTAAATTTTACAATATTTGAATGCTGACATCAAAGAACAATTTGTTTTAAATTCTTCACCAATCTTAAACTTCTAATACATTAAATTTTACTATAGTTAAACCTCTTATATCCTAAAACATTTCACTTATAAATATTACATAATTACCAATCACACCATACAAATTAATACTCTTTCTTTAAAATTAAATCTGAAAGTTCACAATGCCATTGTTCATCATATGATCCTAACCATTAATTATTTATGCATGAAAATCTAAATTCTTTATACAATTATTTAATTACTTAATATGGGTTTGTGATACCTTTTTAACATCCTACAATTAAATTTACCCTTAAGTTTACCATTAATTATGGAAGTAAGTTGGTAACTGCTATTACCAAGACATTTCTTAATTTCGTAGGGCCCTTCATAAATTTCTAAGAATTTGCTGTTTACAATATTTGAATGCTATGACATAAAGAACAATTTGTTTAAATTCTTCACCCAATCTTAAATTTCTAATACAAATACAACCAACTTAATAAGGTTTATTACCAAAAGGGAGAATATTAATTTCTTTTACTAAGACGAGTATTTTGTTACAGGGTTAATATTCATTTTAAATAAAACAAACAAACAATTGCGATTAGCTAAAATACATATCAAAATCACTAACAGCTAATTATCATTATCTTACAATTTTAAAACATGTCATTAAATATGGTGCATAATTAATTATTAAACTGAATAAATAATTCAATTGTTAAATATTATTAATACTAACCAGAACAAAGTGTCGCAAATATAATGTTATAATTATAGATTAAATTTACTCCGTTTTGTGAAATTGTTTTAGTGATTAAATAATTTAGTTGGCAGTGTCTCACTTAAAACTATTACAAAATAGCTGACAGATGAAGTAAGTTAATTGAAAGCATTACTAGTTTATTAAAAAGTTAAAATTAATATGCATACGTTCCTAAATGGTTTATAATTGTAATACTGTTATACTTTCTCAATTAACCTCAAATTTAATTAGTTACAATAAACAAATAATTATTCTCCAATGTATATTAGAAACATTTTTTTTTGTAGATCATTTCTCTTATCAATTATTCCATAATTACAAATCACAATATACAAATTAACAATCTTTCTTTAAAATTAAATGTGGAAATTTTACAATTCATTTTACTTGTTTAGCTAAATAATAATTTTATCCTTCCTAATTAATTTTCCCTTTGGACAGTTTATTAAATTTAAGTTCGTTATTCATTGTTTATTTTTTTTTTTTGTAGCACAGATATTATTATTATTATTTTTATAAATCAAGAAGTACTATATGAGTTTGGTTATTTACCACAAACGTTCAACAAAGGGTCGCACTGTCCTTCCGAGATCATTGTACTTGAGTCTTGCATGTGTTTTCCTAGCTCAAATGGGGTATTTTTGTTTTTACAGCAAAATTGACCTGGCTCTGATGGTTTTTCATTAATTACACTTGGCTGGTTTGATTCCTTCACAAAACGATTAATTTCATTCCGTTGTCTAATCCCGTGTCTTTGACTTGATTGGCCTGGACTATGGTGTGATGTTAACAGAAAGTGTTCCTTTTGTTGAAAGTGAAATTCTGTAACTAGGTTGAAGAATGCACTTTTAGTTTTTATTCCTCTAGTGATTACAGTTGCTGTAACATTTGGGTCAAAAGGTCGTGCGAATTTCTTAATTATTACTTCCTCTGATATCCCTTGAACATACGATAAATTTTGTTCGACGTTCTCTATCATGTTGATAGGTCCCTTTCGAATTTCTACAGACGTCAAATGATTTTTGTTTTGTTTACGGTGGTCGTCTAACTTTTTTAACTCAATGTTGTCAGTAATACATTGTCCCGTGTTAATTTTTAGTATGTTTAAATCTCCCGCTTGTTTTAGTTGTTGATCTTCACAAATTAATTCCTCGTCCGATAATTTAGTTTGTGTTGTCTCAATTTTATTGTTTAATTCTAAGCTTTCATAATTCAATTGTTCCTTGTCCTCAATTAATACATCATTTATTTCTACCTTAAAGTCTTCATTGTTCTTAACTAAATTATCATTAATTTCTTCTTTAACTTCTTCATTGATTTCGTTATCTTTATTAATTATTTTATCTAATTTGTCATTAAATTCATCTAATTTACTATTTAAAGTTTCCTTTAAATCTTGTGTAGTTTGATCCATTTTTACATCTAATTTACTACAGGTTTTTCTTAAATCTTGTGTATTTTGATCCATTTTCGCACTTATTAATTGCAGTAACTGTAGCATATCTATTCCGGTGTTAACCCTAGTCCCTACAATTGTCTCTGTCCCCACACCCAACTTATTTTTATCTACTTTATTCATGATTTAAAGTCTCTTCCCTAATAATGTTCTATAGTCTTAATAATGTTCACAGTTTTTTATTAAATTTCCTTAATTAACACTCTTATTCAAGCCAACAGATTAATAAATTTGTTTATTAATTTATGATTTATATTCACCATTTCTATTTAACTTTGCCATCTAGTTGGGCGCCAAATTATAACTTAACTTGCCAATACGTTAGGCGTCATATTATAACTTAACTTTGGTTATAATTAAAATTATTTTAAATGTCATTTAATCACCTTACCTATTGAAGTTACCTTTAGGTTATAAAAGAACTAACAATCTTATCAAAACTTTTACCATCATTTGCATTTATTCTTTACAATTAATTCTACACATTATTCCTAATTTATTTTAATATAGTGCAGTGACAAGCTTGATGTCTTAACTAACTACAATAATAAGGGTTGACTTCTGAGGCTTTAGATTCAATTAGAATAACAAAAAAACATTAGTAAAATTATATTCTTGCTCTCGGGGTCGTTATTATGGGAGCTTTGCTTTAAATTTGAAATGGTGAATATTTATAAATTTTGATGAATTTAAAAATTGAGTTAAACTAGAAGATACTTATAGTTCAGACGAGTCCCTGGAATCCTGGCTTGTTCACTTCCGTGCTAACACTTGACACAAAAAAACTTACTTTATATAAAAAAATTTTTACTTCGCACTTTACTAAAATTTACTTATAAAATCTCTATTTAAATTAACAAAATTCTCCCTTTACACTTTCATCCTTGTCCCCACCAACCTGCCTGCCTTGCTCCGAGACTCTCTTTCAACCCCCCTAGTTCTTAATTTTCTAAACCTAACGGTACATGGTTAAAAATTCCCCAGGCTATATCGGCCGCTGGAATTTCCCATCTTGGACCTTTGTCTATTTGCCAGACTCCACTTATAAACTTCCTGGAAAGAATAATGACCTGCCTTGGGTACCTGCTTTATCAGCACCAGAAAACTATTTGTATTTCTTTGCTAAAATATTATAGATGATTTATTTCGCAACTAGCTTAATTCAATCTAAAGCCTCGTACTTTATGTTATAATATATATATATATATATATATATATATATATATATATATATATATATATATATATATATATATATATATCGCAATATGTATTCTTCTGTATTAATAAAGAACTAAATGAAAATACAAATACAAGAGTTATAATTAAATTTACAATTCAAAGCTTTTCGTTGGCTAACAGTACTAACATCATCAGGAATATTAAACAATTGATATTAATTGTTTAATATTCCTGATTATGTTGGTACTGTTAGCCAACGAAAAGCTTTGAATTGTAAATTCAATTATAATTCTTGTATTTGTATTTTGACTTAGTTCTTTATTATTATTATTATTATTATATATATATATATATATATATATATATATATATAAGTTACGTTTTATATTAAGCAAGAAAGGTTTTTAAAAATGATTTTTATTTTTACAAACCTTTGAAGTTAATAAACAATTAATTTAGAAAACTGTTACATAAATTTTTACTTAATAAAACAATACAATTGATATGCACTCAATCGGAATGGAAAACGTCTGTGCGATACAGAGGCGACTTACACACTGCTGGGGCTCTGTTCTCACACCTATATAATACTAAAGCTGCGTAAGCAGGAATTTTCCTAGCACGCATTTAATTATGAAATGTTCACATAAAATGTTTATATAACTCCTCCATCCCTAAAGAAAACTTCGGGGGTTGGCGAAGTTTCGGCGTTGGTTGAAGTCTTCTTCTTCTTCCTGATGAAGGCGAAGTATATAAGCTGCTGAATAGGCCTCCGTAAAGGGCAATTTTCGGCATGGGTTGAAGTCCTCGTCACTGGAGAAAGTCACCAGGCAAAGGTTGATTTCCAAGATCCAGTTAAATGGGTTGTCTGCGATTTCCAACGCGGTATCCTCGTAGTTTGTAGGCGTTATTGTTTTTGATGATGGGCATTTTACAGTCTAATTTTCTGTTCATTATAATTCAACTGAGCAAAAGTATTTGGAATTGATTAATACAATTTATAATGAGTCTTTTCTATCATAGGATAGATACAAAATGTTTATAACATATACAACTGTTATCAGAATCTAATTTTTGTTCTACAAAATTTATATTGATTACAATAAAAGTTTTATATAATTTTTCATAATTTCTACCATCGTTTACATTCAACTTGCCTGTTATAGATTCGATAAGGATTCTAGTCAGTTTATAAGAATTCTTTTTGTTTTGTTATCTCTTTAAGAGTATAGTTTCTAATTTTCTTCAATTACATTTCTTTTTGTGATTAACATATTTCAAATAATTAACAATATTTATTACCATATTATTACATATCATTTAATTAATTACAAAAGTTTGTAACACATACAATTAATAAAAACAATGTTGTTTAAAGTTTAATAAAGTTTCTTGCATAGAATTAGTGGACAAAGGTATGGCAGGGATTTTAATTTGATTGTGTTGAATATGAACAAGAAGGATTTTGGTCATTAATTACATTTTTTATCTTCCTAGGCCTTTTAATTTTCGACAAATGTATTTTGTCTTTTGTGTTATGATGTCTAGGCTTTATTTTTCCAGTTTTTCTTTCTTTATCTATCGAAGCTATTTCTTCCTTGCTATATCTGTTTTTAGTTTTGCTTTGCTTCTGAACTGATTTTATATAAACTTCAGATGGTATTTCTGGAAGTGGTTCTTTGTTTACATTCCTTTTTTCTAAAACTTTTTCTTTAATTCTTTAATTGCTATCCCTAATGTTTTCGTAAAGTATTTTTGTTTTTTCCTTATGGTTTAAAACGTAGTCATTTACAATTTGTTTTTCTAAATCTATATCTAATAAAGAGTTTGAATTTATGTGTCCAAATAAGACTTCGCACGGCGTTAATTTTGTGACTGAATGAATGCTATTGTTATAGGCAATTATAGCATATTTGACTTTCTTAATTATACTGTCTTTTTTAAATTCGATTTGATTGTTTAACAGCCTTATGTGTTCTATTAAGGTGGAATGAAATCTTTCACATAATCCGTTTGATTGGGGGTTTTGTGTACTGATAAAATGGATTTTGATTTTATGCAGGTCTAATATCTCCTTCACAATTCTGTTATTAAACTCTGTTCCATTGTCTGAGATAATAACTCTTGGTAAGCAGAACTGCGCTAAGTAATCTAATAACTTGTCTGCAATCTCTGTAGCTTGAGAGCTTCCCAAGCGATAAGCTTGAGCATACTTTGTGAAACTGTCGACAATGCTGATAAACGCATTCTTTTCTAAAGAGATAGTGTCGATGTGAATTATCTGGAAAGGCCTTGCAGCTGTAGGCGTCAAGTTCATCTCTAATTGTATGGGGATTCTGTCATATTTGGTTCTTTGACATATGTCACACTGATTTATGAAATTTTGGATTAGTGATTTTAAATTAGGCCAATAATATCTTCGCTTAATTTGTTCGTATGTTTCTTGTATCCATCGGTGATTGGTTTTGCTGACATGATAATTACTTATCGTTTCTAAGGTATCTTCTTCCGAAGTTAGGTCTAAGAGTTTGTTATTACACTTAACCAAATTTAGTTCAGTTTGTTTGAAATTTTTGGCTACGCATGATGCAAATTTCTCGTAAAGATCGTCTTCAAAATATAGATTATATTTTATTTTGGGTACCAAATATGATTTTACAAAGTTAACTATGTCTTCTTTAAAGTTATTTTCTGATATTTCGACCATTAAACGAATTTTTGAAGTTCCGAATAGTTTTATAATTTTTACTTTCTTTGGCTCATACTTTACCAATGACAAAAATATTTGATTTCTCCCAAAGTTTACAGCCTCGTCGGAAATTGGTATTTCAATTTGGGTGTTCCCTTCGAAGTTGGAATGCACGGTTTGACTGTCACTTTCTTGATCGTACTCTAAGTTGGCATTATCTGTTGCGTCGAGTTGTACGACCATAGACTCGTTATCTTCATTTAATTCCGGGAAGAAACGTTGGATTAATCCAGCTGGAGATAAATCAAGGTCTGGTTCTACAGTGTGTTGGGTGTTTGTTGACCTTTTATTAGTAATGTTCAATTGTATTCTAGATAAGGCATCGGCGTTTTGGTTTAATTTGCCTTTTTTGTATCTTATGTCATAATCATATTCCTCTAATTTTAATCTCCATCTTAAAAGCTTGGAATTTGGTTCTTTAACTGAAAATAACCATTGTAAAGGTTTATGGTCTGTATAAATTTTAAATTTTCTTCCAAATAAATAAGGCCTAAAGTGTTTAGTGGCCCATACGATTGCTAGTAATTCCTTTTCAATCGCGGAGTAATTAGTTTCGCTGTCGTTTAAAGTTCTGCTGGCATACGCTATAGGAAGGTCCTTTCCATTTTTGTCCTGGCTTAAAATTGCTCCTAGTGCAAAATTACTAGCGTCTGTTGTTAGAGTAAACTCCTTTTCAAAATCTGGGTATTGTAGAAGGGGCTCATTAGTCAGTATATTTTTACATGTTTCAAAACATTCAATGAAGTCTGGATTTTCTATATTCATTTTTGCATTTTTCTTTAAACAGTTAGTAAACGGTTTTGTTATCTTGGCGAAGTTTTTAATAAATTTTCGATAATAGCCTATTAGTCCTAAAAATCCTTTAATTTGTTTGGTGGTTTTGGGTATTGGATAGTTTTTGATTGCCAAAATCTTTGCTGGGTTAGGTTTTACGCCTTCCGGTGTAACAACATGCCCTAGATACGCTACTTCTTTTCTTAAAAATTCTGTTTTATCCAGCTGTACTTTAAAGTTGGCTTTGCGTAATCTGTCGAATACTTCTTTAAGTCTTTGTATATGTTCTTGGAGGCTAGTGGAGTAAATTATAATATCGTCTAAATAAACTAAACATGTTTCATTTTGGATTCCTCTCAGAATGTTATTCATAATTCTTTGAAATGTAGGGGGGCTATTCTTTAGTCCAAATGGCATTCTTAAAAATTCATAGTGTCCCGTTTCTGTTGAAAACGCTGTTTTTTCTATGCTATTTTTATCCATTTCTACTTGGTGAAATCCTGAGGCTAAATCTAAAGTTGTAAAATACTGAGATCGTCCTAATTTATCTAATATGTCGGTAATGTTTGGCAAGGGAAATTTATCGTCAATTGTTTTCTTGTTTAATCCTCTAAAATCTATTACTAATCGAAATTTTCTTTTGCCAGAAGCGTCTTGTTTTTTGGGTACAATCCAGACAGGAGAGTTCCATGGAGAATTTGAAGGTCTAATAATTCCTTGTTCAAGCATGTCCTCAGTTTGTTTATTAATTTCGTTCTTGTAAATCTCTGGATATCTATAATTTCTGGAGTATACGGGAATTTCATCAGTAGTCCTAATAACATGTTTTATTTGGTTGGTAAAAGTTAAATCGTTTCCCTCAATATGGAATAAATCTGCATAATCTTTTATTAAACTTGTTATAGCGGATTTTTCTTCCGAGTTCATATGTTCCATTCTAAATTTTGATAAATCTAAATTTTTTCTTCTCGAATTTTTTTGTTTATAATCTAATAAATTGAAATTAGCGTTCATTTGCATTGCATCAGGTCTGAAAATATTATATTCCTCTAAAGATTTTACTTCTAATGGTTTACTTATTGTTAATTTTACATTTTCTTCCGTATTGTTTATAATAGGGCAATAGGCTTCACCCTTATGCACTGAAACTATACACTGCGGAATTTCTAATCCGTTCACTTGTTTGTGTGGTAAAATACCTTCTCCATTATGAATATTTTGTATTTTTAATTTAACTGTTTGGCTAGTGCGGGCTTGTATAACATAACTAAATTGTTCCTGCTTTATTGACGTGCTGTCTGTTTTATTACAACTTCCTTTTTCAGTGTTAAAATATTGAATAGGGATTTCCTCATCACAAAGTATTAATTTATTATTTATAAAGTCTAAGCTTATTCCTAAATCCTTTATATTGTCTAGCCCTAGTAATAGGTCAAAATTCTGATGAAAGTCAAATAAATAAAATTTAATTGCTTTTTTAGACAACAGAGGTATGGTGCAACAAAAATTTTCTTTTGAAGTGCCGTGTGCGGTGATTACTTCAAACGGCTCTTTTTTAATGCTTGTTTTAAAATTTTTCCAGCCTAAAGATTTTCGCATAAATGATCTAGTACTGCCTGTGTCAATTAATATTCTAGATTTGGTGTTTGTGTCGTATATAAATGGTAGCTCGTTATTTTCGCTTTGTAGATTCATTATTGAAAATCGATTCCGAGGCTTGTTTGTCCTAAAAAATCGTCCTGATCGATTTTAGCGGTCTCTTCTTCGTAGTTGTCGGTTAAATTTTGGGATTCTTCGAAGTACTCTTCTTTCCCGAGATCTTCTTCAAAAGCGAATGATTCTTGTCCATTAGTCTGGTACATAGTGTAATCGTCTTTTTCGGCTCCTTGTCCGGTCATTTGATACAAATTCGTTTGTCTAGAAGGTCTATCTGTCTGTCTGGTGGAAATACTCATAGGGGTAGGTTGATAACCCGTATTTCGCTGAGGATACTGAGGTTTAGTAGTGTTGTTGTTTGGTTGTCCCCTTTGAGGCTGACCCTGATTAGCAAAAGTTGGTGGTCTATAGGAAGGATTTGGGTGTTGATAAGGTTGTTTAGGTATTTGGTGGTATTTAAATTCAGTATGTATTGGTCTTCTTACGTTATGAGTTTGGCTTTTCTGAAAGACTGGTTGTTTGCTTGGCTGAGTAAACATTTTATTATTTTTAAATTGGAAGTCGTTTGTGAGCATATTAAGTGCTTCACTAAGAGTGTTAGGGTTCTTGGTACGCATTAGTGACCCGATGGGTTCATGCAAACCCCTAAGGAGAACTCTTAAAGCTAGTTTCTGAACGTATTCTATTAAAATGTCTTTAGCCATCTGCCTTTGAGGCTCTTTATTCATAAAAAATGAAATTTGTAAATTTAGTAACTTTTGAATTTTCTCATAGAATTGAAATGGTGATTCGTTACTTTCTTGTTTTAATTCTGACATCTCTAAGTTTAATGTGAAACAATCTCTTTTGTCTGAATAACTAATTAATAATACTTTTCTAGTTTCGTGCCAATTGTAAGAGTTAGAGTTTACAACCATTTCCAGTGCTCGGCCTTTTAATTTAGAAAGAATAGAGGAGAACAGATACTCATTTTGAAAATCCTCTGGATTTTCGCTTACATAAAACTTATTCACTATCTTATCACATATCGAGATAAATCTGTGGAGCATAGTGGGCTCTCCACTATACTCGGGTATCATGTCAAGATACTCCTTTTTTAATGTTGGCGTTGCCATTATTTAATATTATTTTTCAAAATAATAAAAATTAAAAATCAATTATATAAAATTAAAAAGTATTTACTCTACTTTTTTCTTAATTCTATATCTTAAGATCTACTTACAAGTTGATCCAAAATACTTTGCTCATTTGAACAACTTTCACTTTTCACTTTTCACCTACACGATATTCGCTCGTGTTCTTAATAGATATGCGCTCTATTAAGTGGTTGTAGATATTCACTCTACTTAAAGTTTCCTCAATTAACGGTTAAAACCGACGGACGTTATATTCACTAACTTCCTAGAGGAGTCCTACCGACTGCGCCAGTTACGTTTTATATTAAGCAAGAAAGGTTTTTAAAAATGATTTTTATTTTTACAAACCTTTGAATTTAATAAACAATTAATTTAGAAAACTGTTACATAAATTTTTACTTAATAAAACAATACAATTGATATGCACTCAATCGGAGTGGAAAACGTCTGTGCGATACAGAGGCGACTTACACACTGCCGGGGCTCTGTTCTCACACCTATATAATACTAAAGCTGCGTAAGCAGGAATTTTCCTAGCACGCATTTAATTATGAAATGTTCACATAAAATGTTTATATAACTTATATATATATATATATATATATATATATATATATATAAAATATGTATTCTTGTTTAATAATTTTAAACAACATAGGTTTTTCAAATAAAGAATATTTATTAACTTATATTCAAAGCTTTCCGTTGGTAAACAGCACCAACATCATCATGAATGAAAAATAGAATAATGCATGCTATACTCCTAAAACATATGTTAAATTAGAAAAAGAATTGTTGCTAAATTTATAAAAATTGCCAAGTTTATTTTGTTGCTGTAATATTATAGACATTGAATAGGCCTATAGTATCAAATTTAGAATGTATTTGTATTTGTTCTTTTATTAATTTGTTATTGTTACTGTATTTATATATTTCGAATGCTTCATATATATTCATTCTTAATCCTTTATTAATTTCTTTTATAAGTTTCATATTTTCAATATTTGTAAATTGGTGCTTAATAATAATACAATGATTTGCAAAATTTGATTTATAAATTTCTGGATTTATATAGGCATTCAAATGCTCTTCGTTTCTTTCATTTAATTTTTTCTTGGTTTGACCTATATTAGCTTTTTTACAGTTTACGCACTCTAAACACCACCTCTATATACACCACCTTTTTCGTGCATATTATTTGTTTTGTTATTGTTATTTATTTTGTTATTAGTTTTGTATGCAATTTTGATATTTGTATTTTTAAATAATTTGGTGATATTTTTATTTCATTGCCTATAAATAAAAAATGAAGTCCATATTGTATTATTAATATTTTTGTAAATTAAATTATTATTTTGTTTATTAAAAATATTATAATTAAGTTTATCAAAAGTTTTCTTTTTATAACCGTTTTCTAATGCAATTTGATAAATTACGTTTTTTCTCATACTTTATTTTCTTCATTAATGGGTATTTTATGTATTCTATATAATAAGTTATTGATTATAGTTTTTGATATAAGTTTTTGATTATATGGATGATTAGAATTATTTGGTATAATTTGGTTTGTTAAAGTTGGTTTACGGTATATCATATATTCAAATTTTTCATTTTTTTCTTATTATTGTTAAATCTAGAAAATTTATTTTATTATTTGTTTCAATTTCATAATTAAATTTGATGTTATTATTAATTTTATTTATTTAATCCAAAATATTTGATACATTTATATTATTATTGGTTTATATATACATTCCATCATCTACATAGTGAACCCAATAACCATTTTTATCATATATTTTTATAATATCATTTATTTTATTATCTAATTGTTGTAAAAATATTTCAGATAATACATTTGATAATGGCGAGCCCATAGCAAGACTATCTTCTTGTTTATAAATTGGGGTTTATAAATAACTACATTAGGGTGAAAATTATGATATTTAATTTCAGGTACATCTTTTATTTGCTTTCCTAACTTCAAATTTTTAAGTTTTTTGTTTATTCTATTTATTTTTATATTTCTAATTTTATTTATAAATTAATTGATTTTATTAAGTTTTTCTTCCCATTTTATGTTATGCATTCCTCTCCTATGGGCTGCATGACCTTGACGTGGTGGAGGGGCTTAATCCGGGCGTGGGGTAGGGTGGAGCGGAGCTGTACGTATGTGGTTCCCTATAAACGGGAAGTCCAGGCAATTGTGTGAGTGCATGAAGGGGGCTCAAAAAAAAGGGGCCAGTCCTAGCACTTGAAGGGTTGTTTTTTGCCCGGCTCTCGCACTGCCCTTCCCTTGCGGGCGGCAACCAAGAAGCACCCCTCATCCAGGTTGGTGGTCTGGATAAGCACTTACACCCCCGATCGGAAGGTGTTATGTAATCCGTGCCGATGTAGATTCGTGGCCCTCAGGGTAAGGAGGGTCTTTAACGGAGCCTCAGGGGCACCTGGCGCCACCCCTGAGTACTTAAGTCGCCTTACCGCCGTAAGCGGGGCTCTGCGGCGGCGGACCTTTATTTCCCTAGCTGCTCGTGGGAACACACATGGCAGAGATTAAAAAAATAAATTTAGCTGGTCAGGGCTTAGAACTTACCGACAAATCTGTTCCTATGGATGTGGCTTCGTCCCCCGTAGAGACAGATGGAAATCCAGTTGCGAAGGCAACAGGAAGAATGAGTGGGGCACAAAGGAGGAAAGCACTCTGGCTTTTCTACCATGAGGAAGCAAAGAAGGCGGAGGCGGAGGGCAGAGAACCACCGCCACCCCTTTTGAGGAAACACCGGTCCGGGCAGCGGAAGGGTTTGACGAAGGCTGGGGGTAGAACCCGCCCTGTCGGCCCGGAAGCCAGTGGATCAGGTATAATCTTAGCACGACAAGAGAAAGAGAGGAAAAGGAAGGAAAGGAGTACTTCTAATCCTACTCCAGAGTCGGAGGTCAAAAGGTATAGGCCTGCTGGGTCGGTAGGGCCGTCTTTCTCGTCGATCTCAGCCAACCTACCGAGGTTTCTTGTGACCTTTGGGTATAGTGTAGTTGTGAGGATGGAGATGGCGGCGTTCGACCACCTTAAGGGCACCGTCATGGACCGGATTCTGGACACTCCTATTAGAGGTTTCGTTCCGCGGTGCAGAGACACTTACCTAAGGGATGGAGTCGCAGCATTTATTTGTGCTGAGGAGGAATCGGCAAAACAGCTAAGAGAAGTGGTACCGTCAGTTAAGCTCGAGGGCGGGACTCAGGCAAGGCTAATCCTGCCTGAAGAACTGATCAAAAGGGTGAAAGTGACGGTGCTAGTACCACCACCAAAAAGGGAGGCCACTCAGTTGGTCAAGCTCATGGGGATGCAAAACCCAAAAATTGACACTTCGAAGTGGAAGATCCTACAATGCATTGAGCGGGAACCTGCAAGCTTCCTCTGCCTAGGACTGGATATAAGGCATCAGCCAGACTATTAAAGGCAAGGCGATGGGAAAGCCTTCCTGGAGACTGCAGAGGTCACTTTTAAGTGGAACTCTAAGGACCTGGAAGAGAAGTACGAGAGAGAGAGAATCAGGAGAAGGCGTAGGGGTAAGTTGGATATGACTGACCCTCAAGCAATGATCCTGCAAATGTACTTGCACCACAGTAAAAGCTCCTTGGTGGTCCTAACCAGGTGCTTAAATGTGAGGCACACATTACCAGCGCTTGTACTGGTGCAAGAACCGTGGCTGGTCAGGAACCGTATAAGGGGTCTGACTGCAGCTGGGCGCACCTACGCAATTGGAGAACATGAGGGGCACAGAGCATGTGTGATAGTCAGAGGACTAGAAGTCACGCTGATTCAAGAATTCCCAACTAAAGTCCTTGCGGTGGTTAGAATTCGAGGCAAGAGCGAGGTAAGTTTGAGCAGGGAGTTCATCGTGACCTCCACTTACTGCGAGCACAATAGAGAATCGCCCCCTGCAGAATTACGTAAGTTAGTTCGGTACTGCAGGAATATAGGAATCTTAGTGGGCTGTGATGCCAATGCTCATAATGAGGTGTGGGGCAGCACAGACACAAATGAGCGAGGTGAGGAGCTCCTAGCCAGAACAGATTTAAAAACCATTTATTGCTCAATAATACTTGAATACACAGATATTTCCTTACAATCAAATTTGTATACAGGCGCAGCAAGTAACAACAGTTCATAAAAATTTCAACAACAATGAGTAAAAATATATTGTCCTGCACCACACAAAATGTTCAAATACAATTCCATAGATTTAAATGGCACTTCCTTTTTACAAGTATAATAACAATAAAAAATACAAACTATCGGATTAACTCCGAGCACTTATATGCTAATAGTTATGTAAAACATTAACAATAACAATATAAACTTTGATCCTACTAATAGCACCAGTCACGCAAACCACAAACAAATAAAGGTTTAAATGTAATGTGGCTGGTGCTTCCCTCCCAAACACATTTAAAAATTTCGTCCAGCCGCAACATGCCCAGCTGCTACCACTGTTGCTGACCGGTGATGTACGTTACATATATGTCCCGGGACCATCTAATGGCATCCGACACCATTAGCCTTTTCATAATCTTTCCGTAACGAGGCGATATCCTCAGCAACCGGATGACCCCCTCGTTACGTTGGTCCCACGAACCGAGGGCTCCTACCACTATGGCATTGAGGGTCACTTCATAACCCTGTAAGCGGAGCTCCTCTGCCAGGTGTGAATACTTTTGGATTTTAGCACTACGTGCCTCCACCAGACTCTGATAGCGGTTTTCAAAGGGGACCGCTACATCTATGATTGAAATTTCTTTCGTCCCCTCGTTCACCACCACCAGGTCCGGCCTCAATTTGGAATTAACACCTGGCACCGTTTGATTTACGCGAACATCACCAGTCCGCCGCGGCACCGCCTTTGATAATCGGTTTAAGATAGCATCGTGGCGACCCTGCAGGGCCGCGCTGTGCTTCAGACAGTGGTTCAGCACGTGCGGAAGCGTCTCTGACGCATAACCACACCGCCGACACCTCCTGTCTCCGGTCCCGAAACGCCGGCAGCCATTGAGCGGTACCGTTCCTAGCCGGGCTCTATAGACGAACCGCCAGTCAGCGAATCGAGTGTATCGACCGGTGCGTATAAAATGATTAGACGTCTCGCACCGTACCGAAACATCGATCACCTTCCCTTGGTCCGCCTTCCCTAGCAGTCTTCGACGGTACCCAGACCTCACGGCCGCTCGCAGTCGTCGCGTAAGGACCTGGCGGGCGTTCTCCGGAACGACCACGGGGTCTATTGGAGCATCGGGTGCCGGAACAACCACTTGAAACTCGCGCAACACCGAGCTCCAACGCCACGTGACCCCAATCCGGCTGTGCAGCCGTCGGGCAGCATTCCTTGCGACAGTCCACACTGACGCAATGTCACCACCGTCTCAGCCGAACTGCCCATCAAGTCTCCCCGATAGGTAGCCGGCAAGGTCTTCTTCAGTGGAAAGCCGCCCTATACGTGTACGGACTACACCGCCCAACACGGATAACGCCAAGCCCTTAACAACTGGGTCCCGACAGGTGATCAGTCGGAAGGCACGAACGACAGATGCCACATCCACCTGGTCAGCCAGAGGAAGGAGACCAGCTCCCCCCTCCAACGGGTCCAAGTAGACGAGCTCCGCGCTCGCCCGGCGAGGTAGGTAAAGCCATGATTTGGCCATGCGCCTCAGCGCCTTATCCAGTTTAATTAGCGGGGTCTTCTCTACCCTGGCACCCCTAAGTATATACTCTAGACGTGGCAGGATGAACATCCTGACCACCTCTAACTTCTGCCAGGGCGCAAGGAGACTCCGGTCGACTGCCTCCAGATCTTTTACCATAGTATTTATACTCTCCACCGGGGTCTGGCAGATCTTGAACCCAGTGGGGACACCCAGGTGAGAGTATTCTTCGCCTTCCCCGAGGGCCGCCATCTCTTTATTATTAATTTTAAATACCGTAGCGGTCACTTGTCTTTTTACTCGGCAGTCAACGTCGAGGCTGGCACATTTAGTCGAATTGAAATTAAGGCCAGCCCATGACGCGACCTCACCAGTGACCGCGAGCAGCTGGCGCATCTCCTCCACACCAGGAGAGATGAGGGCTATGTCATCAGCATAGGCCAAGACCGAAAAGTCATGGCCTAACAAGCTATACCCGTGACTCGGGGCCAACCTATGAGCCGCCCTCACTACCGGCTCGATGGCGAGGTTGAAGAGGATGGGGCTCAGCGGGTCTCCTTGCTTCACCCCAGCCTCCAGGAGGATTGGCCCCGTATAGCCCTGCTGCGTCCTAATCCTGGTGCCCCTCGTGCTCCGTAAAGCCCTTTTGGGCCCATGAGAGCCGAGATGTCGCAGCCGCCCACCTACCCAGTCTGTCGGCTAGGACACCCGCATAGACCTTAGCGATGCAACTGGCCAGTGTTAGGGGACGCCAGTTGTCGAGGTCTCCTGGATCTCCTTTCTTGTGAACTAGGACAGTATTACTATCTTTCCAGGAGGAGGGGATTTTCTTCTCAGCCATACACCGATTCATGACAGCTGCCATCACGACACACCCGGAGTCAGCGCTATAGGACACACCGTCTGGTCCTGGTTCGAAGATCTCCTGCGCGTCAATTTCTTGCAGGAGGTTACTCGTCACACTGTCAGCACCAGGAGGCAAGGCGAAGTCTCCCACCCCTCCCGGAGCCCCACTCCAAGAGTAATTACTCCTAGAGAACTGGGCCCGGAAGTGGTCCTCAACCTCACCCGCCCCCACGGCACAAAACAGGTCATCACCTCCGAGAACCTCCCGCACTGCCTTCTTTCTATTGATCCTGTATAGCTTCTGAAGTCTTGAAGCCTCAACAGGATCATAAAGGCCGCGCTCATTGGGACTACGACGAGCACGGTCCCGACCGCCTTTAACAGGACGGCCACGACAACCCGCACGTCGACCCACTGGAGGCTCAGGACCGACCCCCGCGCCAGCAACAGCAGCTGTCCATTCACACACTACATTCTCAAATTCTGTGAAGGTAACCGCCTGACTGAGCTTACCTATCCAGGCAAGCTGCTTGTCGTTGGCAGTCACCTGTGGCTCCGGCTGCAGAGCCACTCTCCCCCCTTCCTCGGGATCCAGGTTCGGCATGGCTCGATCCGCGTTGATCGCGTTTTCCGCATTTGCGGCTGGACGTCCCACCCTATCCTGAGAAACCCCCTTACTTACTAAACTAAAACTAACGTTAAACCTATGTGACGATGTCATCGCTGTCGTTGGAGATGGTGGTTGACTCCTCGTTGACGGAAGAACAGCAGGAACACAATCGCCAGACTGCAGATCATCCACCTCAGGAACTGGAACAACCTCTCCCTGGGAAGACCCGCCGTGAGACACACCCATGCTGCTTGAAGAAGCGGCAGCGCCCGGAACGTCGACACTTGCAGGAGCATCAGGGCCAGAGTGAACCGCCCTGATGTGAATCTTCATTTTTTTTGCGTCCGGGTAGTCCGCCGCAAGACAAATGCGGCACCGGAGTTGGAACCCGGCATTATGGTCCTTCTTCACGTGTCTGGCAAGACCACCGTGTGTCGCATACCTCCTCCCCTCGCACCAGGTACAAGCGACTTTGACATCCTCGAGGGGGAAGAGACAAATATATGTAGTCCTGTCCTCCATTTAGATAAACAATGATGACAACAAATTAAAACATCAACGGACAAGGCCGGCAGAAGAAAAGGACAACGTGCAGCTAGCTAAAAGTGGTTTAGAGATAATTGCACTTGAATGTATTAAAAGTCCTGCTAAGATTCCATAAAATAACAATTTACACCACCAAAACGCAATAAAATTTCCAAAACAATAACAATAACAATAGAGGAAAAAGAATCAACAAAAACTAGTCCAACAACAATAAATTCCTATTATAACTCAACAAATAACAGCTATAACGAAGATAAATAAGTTTAAAATAAATACAGTGACAGGCAGAAATACCTGTTTTTCAACTTGCCAATTTTTCAAATTGCACATAATCAATTGTCTTTAATTCCATTTATAAAGTGACAAAATAGTTCATTAAAAAAAAAAATATACAGTTCTGTGCAAATTTAGACGTTTAGTAACGGAAATATTAACAAGACAGAACAATGTTGTCCGACTTACCAGCCTTGCCCTGTAGATGGCGCACAACACAAGCGAACTAATACAAGTCACTCCCGGCTAAACACAGTAACATTGTCAAGCGTAGATCGCACATATATCTCGTATTAACTTTAAAAACAATTCGCTCTCGGCGTACACCTTACGAATACAGTCCAAAAAATTAAGCTGATAAGAACAGATATTTATTAACAAATAATTTTTACATAAAGAATACAATACAAATTTAGAAAAAATTAGAAAGATACAATTTATTTGAATACATAGAATAGCTTATTTTAATAGGGAGGCTGCTTCCGCTTCTCTGCGTCGTTGCCGTCGCCATGCCCGCTGCTTATTGCGCCACCGGCGTTTCGACCTGAGCTCCTTTTCCTCCTCGTTCATCATGAGGTCTTCGTACAAGTCGATGTTTCCCACTGCAAAGTCTTTGTCCGGGATGCAGACTCCCGGAGCTAGGACGAGCTCGGTTATTTCTTTAAACGATGTAGCGAGCTCGTCGCGTGGGATCAGCTCGGTACACGTGTCGTCGGCATCTTCGGAGTCCCAGAAGAAGTACTTCCTCTTCAACTCCTCGACACGTGCCGGCTTGGTCTTCAGCCGACGGCGGCGACGCCACACTCTCTCCCAGCCGGTAGCCACAGCAGCGGGCTCCTCCCTGTACTCCGTGTTGCGGTACTTCCTCTTACGAGGGGGAGCAGCCTTCTTTGATACCGCAACAGTATCCGGCGGCGACGACGACGACGACGCAGCCTCTCTGCTGTCCGCAGGTGTTGGCGGCAGCACCTCGGGGGAGACTGGAGGTCCCCCGAGGACCTGGCGATCGCTTCTCGGTGCGGGCGTCTGCTTCTGCCTCTTCTGTCGGCGGGGCCGGGACTCGTGCTTCGGACAGCCGCCGTACCGCTTGGACGCATGTCCAACGGTCCCGCAGTCCTTGCACTGGCCGCTCCGAGTCGTCACCCTTGATGTCCTGACGGTGACGACGCATCGGAAACCGCTGCGAAGGCTCTCCTGCAGTTCGCCAAAGAGACGCTGTAGGTCCTCCTCGCAGGCCACTGGAACGGGCAGGTAGTCCTGGCGACACGGCACCAACAGCGGTAGACGCCCATCTGCATCGGTCTGCTTGCAGCACATGATGAATGCAGGGACTCACTCTCGTGTCTTGGTAGAGGGTCAAAGTGCAGGTCCAAACAACATTAAGCTGATAAGAACAGATATTGGGAAATTTATTAACAAATAATTTTTACATAAAGAATACAATACAAATTTAGAAAAAATTAGAAAGATACAATTTATTTGAATACATAGAATAGCTTATTTTAATAGGGAGGCTGCTTCCGCTTCTCTGCGTCGTTGCCGTCGCCATGCCCGCTGCTTATTGCGCCCCCGGCGTTTCGACCTGAGCTCCTTTTCCTCCTCGTTCATCATGAGGTCTTCGTACAAGTCGATGTTTCCCACTGCAAAGTCTTTGTCCGGGATGCAGACTCCCGGAGCTAGAACAAGCTCGGTTATTTCTTTAAACGATGTAGCGAGCTCGTCGCGTGGGATCAGCTCAGTACACGTGTCTACACTTTGATGTTAGCCAAGAGGCCGAGAAGCGATAAAGTGTCAAAGTAAAACTCGAAGACACACGTTTTTGGCGGATACCAAGAGAAAAGTGCAAATAACTCGATATCCGGGTCAAAATGATATCAGTCGGCGGTAGGTTGCACGTAGTTCGTGGAAACGCCGCTACGAGGATCTGCTGATCGAATCTTTAGAAAACTAGCTATTATTGTGAATAGTAAGTGTTTGTTTGGTGAGAAAAAAAAAAAATTGAAATAAGTCGACGCTTGGATAAAATTTTATCGGAACCCGTAGACAATGTTCGAAAAGAAACGGAAGAAAAGCGGAAAATGTTCACAACAGGTCCGACGCCTTATCGTCTTTAAGGTTTAGAAGACGTTTAACTCCCGCCAACGGCCATACCATGTTGAATATACCGGTTCTCGTCCGATCACCGAAGTCAAGCAACATTGGGCGAGGTTAGTACTTGGATGGGTGACCGCTTGGGAACACCACGTGCTGTTGGCATTTGTTTTTTTTTTTTGTTTTTTTTCGAATATGTCTTTCCATATAAATCTAATAACGATTATTAAATGCTTCAGAAATAGTTTGTTTTTAATATAAAAATAGAAGGGAAGAAATTCCTCTACGTCAGCTATCGCTCAGACCCGGGGGGAGGGGGGAAAAAAATGACACTTTATCGCTTCTCGGCCTCTTGGCTAAGATCAAAGTGTAGTACACTTGTCGTCGTCGTCGTCGCCGCCGGATACTGTTGCGGTATCGAAGAAGGCTGCTCCCCCTCGTAAGAGGAAGTACCGCAACACGGAGTACAGGGAGGAGCCCGCTGCTGTGGCTACCGGCTGGGAGAGAGTGTGGCGTCGCCGCCGTCGGCTGAAGACCAAGCCGGCACGTGTCGAGGAGTTGAAGAGGAAGTACTTCTTCTGGGACTCGGAAGATGCCGACGACACGTGTACTGAGCTAATCCCACGTGACGAGCTCGCTACATCGTTTAAAGAAATAACCGAGCTCGTCCTAGCTCCGAGAGTCTGCATCCCGGACAAAGACTTTGCAGTGGGACACATCGACTTGTACGAAGACCTCATGATGAACGAGGAGGAAAAGGAGCTCAGGGCTAAACGCCGGTGGCGCAATAAGCAGCGGGCATGGCGACGGCAACGACGCAGAGAAGCGGAAGCAGCCTCCCTATTAAAATAAGTTAGTCTTTGTATTAAGTAAATTGTAATTTTCACATTTTTTCTAAATTTGTAATGTTTTTTTGTAAAAATTCTTTGACAATAAATTTCCTTAAATCTGTTCTTATCAGCTTAATGTTGTTTGGACCTGCACTTTGAATCTATACCAAGACACGAGAGCGAGTCCCTGCATTCATCATGTGCTGCAAGCAGACCGATGCAGATGGGCGTCTACCGCTGTTGGTGCCGTGTCGCCAGGACTACCTGCCCGTTCCAGTGGCCTGCGAGGAGGACCTACAGCGTCTCTTTGGCGAACTGCAGGAGAGCCTTCGCAGCGGCTTCCGATGCGTCGTCACCGTCAGGACATCAAGGGTGACGACTCGGAGCGGCCAGTGCAAGGACTGCGGGACCGTTGGACATGCGTCCAAGCGGTACGGCGGCTGTCCGAAGCACGAGTCCCGGCCCCGCCGACAGAAGAGGCAGAAGCAGACGCCCGCACCGAGACGATCGCCAGGTCCTCGGGGGACCTCCAGTCTCCCCCGAGGTGCTGCCGCCAACACCTGCGGACAGCAGAGAGGCTGCGTCGTCGTCGTCGTCGCCGCCGGATACTGTTGCGGTATCGAAGAAGGCTGCTCCCCCTCGTAAGAGGAAGTACCGCAACACGGAGTACAGGGAGGAGCCCGCTGCTGTGGCTACCGGCTGGGAGAGAGTGTGGCGTCGCCGCCGTCGGCTGAAGACCAAGCCGGCACGTGTCGAGGAGTTGAAGAAGAAGTACTTCTTCTGGGACTCTGAAGAAGCCGACGACACGTGTACTGAGCTGATCCCACGCGACGAGCTCGCTACATCGTTTAAAGAAATAACCGAGCTCGTCCTAGCTCC
Source organism: Prosapia bicincta (assembly GCA_036971475.1). Classification (NCBI taxonomy): domain Eukaryota; kingdom Metazoa; phylum Arthropoda; class Insecta; order Hemiptera; family Cercopidae; genus Prosapia; species Prosapia bicincta. The sequence goes on from JBAIZL010000006.1 coordinate 48,059,317, forward strand.
GGGAGTCTGCATCCCGGACAAAGACTTTGCAGTGGGACACATCGACTTGTACGAAGACCTCATGATGAACGAGGAGGAAAAGGAGCTCAGGGCTAAACGCCGGTGGCGTAATAAGCAGCGGGCATGGCGACGGCAACGACGCAGAGAAGCGGAAGCAGCCTCCCTATTAAAATAAGTTATTTTTTGTATTAAGTAAATTGTAATTTTCTCATTTTTTCTAAATTTGTAATGTTTTCTTTGTAAAAATTCTTTGACAATAAATTTCCTTAAATCTGTTCTTATCAGCTTAATGTTGTTTGGACCTGCACTTTGACCCTCTACCAAGACACGAGAGTGAGTCCCTGCATTCATCATGTGCTGCAAGCAGACCGATGCAGATGGGCGTCTACCGCTGTTGGTGCCGTGTCGCCAGGACTACCTGCCCGTTCCAGTGGCCTGCGAGGAGGACCTACAGCGTCTCTTTGGCGAACTGCAGGAGAGCCTTCGCAGCGGCTTCCGATGCGTCGTCACCGTCAGGAAATCAAGGGTGACGACTCGGAGCGGCCAGTGCAAGGACTGCGGGACCGTTGGACATTCGTCCAAGCGGTACGGCGGCTGTCCGAAGCACGAGTCCCGGCCCCGCCGACAGAAGAGGCAGAAGCAGACGCCCGCACCGAGAAGCGATCGCCAGGTCCACGGGGGACCTCCAGTCTCCCCCGAGGTGCTGCCGCCAACACCTGCGGACAGCAGAGAGGCTGCGTCGTCGTCGTCGTCGTCGCCGCCGGATACTGTTGCGGTATCGAATAAGGCTGCTCCCCCTCGTAAGAGGAAGTACCGCAACACGGAGTACAGGGAGGAGCCCGCTGCTGTGGCTACCGGCTGGGAGAGAGTGTGGCGTCGCCGCCGTCGGCTGAAGACCAAGCCGGCACGTGTCGAGGAGTTGAAGAAGAAGTACTTCTTCTGGGACTCCGAAGAAGCCGACGACACGTGTACTGAGCTGATCCCACGCGACGAGCTCGCTACATCGTTTAAAGAAATAACCGAGCTCGTCCTAGCTCCGGGAGACTGCATCCCGGACAAAGACTTTGCAGTGGGACACATCGACTTGTACGAAGACCTCATGAAGAACGAGGAGGAAAAGGAGCTCAGGGCTAAACGCCGGTGGCGTAATAAGCAGCGGGCATGGCGACGGCAACGACGCAGAGAAGCGGAAGCAGCCTCCCTATTAAAATAAGTTATTCTTTGTATAATGAAATTGTAATTTTCTCATTTTTTCTAAATTTGTATAATGTTTCTTTGTAAAAATTCTTTGACAATAAATTTCCTTAAATCTGTTCTTATCAGCTTAATGTTGTTTGGACCTGCACTTTGACTATCTACCAAGACACGAGAGTTAGTCCCTGCATTCATCATGTGCTGCAAGCAGACCGATGCAGATGGGCGTCTACCGCTGTTGGTGCCGTGTCGCCAGGACTACCTGCCCGTTCCAGTGGCCTGCGAGGAGGACCTACAGCGTCTCTTTGGCGAACTGCAGGAGAGCCTTCGCAGCGGCTTCCGATGCGTCGTCACCGTCAGGACATCAAGGGTGACGACTCGGAGCGGCCAGTGCAAGGACTGCGGGACCGTTGGACATTCGTCCAAGCGGTACGGCGGCTGTCCGAAGCACGAGTCCCGGCCCCGCCGACAGAAGAGGCAGAAGCAGACGCCCGCACCGAGAAGCGATCGCCAGGTCCTCGGGGGACCTCCAGTCTCCCCCGAGGTGCTGCCGCCAACACCTGCGGACAGCAGAGAGGCTGCGTCGTCGTCGTCGTCGTCGCCGCCGGATACTGTTGCGGTATCGAAGAAGGCTGCTCCCCCTCGTAAGAGGAAGTACCGCAACACGGAGTACAGGGAGGAGCCCGCTGCTGTGGCTACCGGCTGGGAGAGAGTGTGGCGTCGCCGCCGTCGGCTGAAGACCAAGCCGGCACTTGTCGAGGAGTTGAAGAAGAAGTACTTCTTCTGGGACTCCGAAGAAGCCGACGACACGTGTACTGAGCTGATCCCACGCAACGAGCTCGCTACATCGTTTAAAGAAATAACCGAGCTCGTCCTAGCTCCGGGAGTCTCCATCCCGGACAAAGACTTTGCAGTGGGACACATCGACTTGTACGAAGACCTCATGATGAACGAGGAGGAAAAGGAGCTCAGGGCTAAACGCCGGTGGCGTAATAAGCAGCGGGCATGGCGACGGCAACGACGCAGAGAAGCGGAAGCAGCCTCCCTATTAAAATAAGTTAATCTTTGTATTAAGTAAATTGTAATTTGCTCATTTTTTCTAAATTTGTAATGTTTTTTTGTAAAAATTATTTGACAATAAATTTCCTTAAATCTGTTCTTATCAGCTTAATGTTGTTTGGACCTGCACTTTGACCCTCTACCAAGACACGAGAGTGAGTCCCTGCATTCATCATGTGCTGCAAGCAGACCGATGCAGATGGGCGTCTACCGCTGTTGGTGCCGTGTCGCCAGGACTACCTGCCCGTTCCAGTGGCCTGCGAGGAGGACCTACAGCGTCTCTTTGGCGAACTGCAGGAGAGCCTTCGCAGCGGCTTCCGATGCGTCGTCACCGTCAGGACATCAAGGGTGACGACTCGGAGCGGCCAGTGCAAGGACTGCGGGACCGTTGGACATTCGTCCAAGCGGTACGGCGGCTGTCCGAAGCACGAGTCCCGGCCCTGCCGACAGAAGAGGCAGAAGCAGACGCCCGCACCGAGAAGCGATCGCCAGGTCCTCGGGGGACCTCCAGTCTCCCCCGAGGTGCTGCCGCAAACACCTGCGGACAGCAGAGAGGCTGCGTCGTCGTCGTCGTCGCCGCCGGATACTGTTGCGGTATCAAAGAAGGCTGCTCCCCCTCGTAAGAGGAAGTACCGCAACACGGAGTACAGGAAGGAGCCCGCTGCTGTGGCTACCGGCTGGGAGAGAGTGTGTCGTCGCCGCCGTTGGCTGAAGACCAAGCCGGCACGTGTCGAGGAGTTGAAGAAGAAGTACTTCTTCTGGGACTCCGAAGAAGCCGACGACACGTGTACTGAGCTGATCCCACGCGACGAGCTCGCTACATCGTTTAAAGAAATAACCGAGCTCGTCCTGGCTCCGGGAGTCTGCATCCCGGACAAAGACTTTGCAGTGGGACACATCGACTTGTATGAAGACCTCATGATGAACGAGGAGGAAAAGGAGCTCAGGGCTAAACGCCGGTGGCGTAATAAGCAGCGGGCATGGCGACGGCAACGACGCAGAGAAGCGGAAGCAGCCTCCCTATTAAAATAAGTTATTCTTTGTATAATGTAATTGTAATTTTCTCATTTTTTCTAAATTTGTATAATGTTTCTTTGTAAAAATTCTTTGACAATAAATTTCCATAAAAGGTGTAGTGCTGCCGCAAACACCTGCGGACAGCAGAGAGGCTGCGTCGTCGTCTTCGTCGACGCCGGATACTGTTGCGGTATCAAAGAAGGCTGCTCCCCCTCGTAAGAGGAAGTACCGCAACACGGAGTACAGGGAGGAGCCCGCTGCTGTGGCTACCGGCTGGGAGAGAGTGTGGCGTCGCCGCCGTCGGCTGAAGACCAAGCCGGCACGTGTCGAGGAGTTGAAGAGAAAGTACTTCTTCTGGGACTCCGAAGATGCCGACGACACGTGTACTGAGCTGATCCCACGCGACGAGCTCGCTACATCGTTTAAAGAAATAACCGAGCTCGTCCTAGCTCCGGGAGTCTGCATCCCGGACAAAGACTTTGCAGTGGGAAACATCGACTTGTACGAAGACCTCATGATGAACGAGGAGGAAAAGGAGCTCAGGTCGAAACGCCGGTGGCGCAATAAGCAGCGGGCATGGCGACGGCAACGACGCAGAGAAGCGGAAGCAGCCTCCCTATTAAAATAAGTTATTCTTTGTATAATGAAATTGTAATTTTCTCATTTTTTCTAAATTTGTATAATGTTTCTTTGTAAAAATTCTTTGACAATAAATTTCCTTAAATCTGTTCTTATCAGCTTAATGTTGTTTGGACCTGCACTTTGACTATCTACCAAGACACGAGAGTTAGTCCCTGCATTCATCATGTGCTGCAAGCAGACCGATGCAGATGGGCGTCTACCGCTGTTGGTGCCGTGTCGCCAGGACTACCTGCCCGTTCCAGTGGCCTGCGAGGAGGACCTACAGCGTCTCTTTGGCGAACTGCAGGAGAGCCTTCGCAGCGGCTTCCGATGCGTCGTCACCGTCAGGACATCAAGGGTGACGACTCGGAGCGGTCAGTACAAGGACTGCGGGACCGTTGGACATTCGTCCAAGCGGTACGGCGGCTGTCCGAAGCACGAGTCCCGGCCCCGCCAACAGAAGAGGCAGAAGCAGACGCCCGCACCGAGAAGCGATCGCCAGGTCCTCGGGGGACCTCCAGTCTCCCCCGAGGTGCTGCCGCCAACTCCTGCGGACAGCAGAGAGGCTGCGTCGTCGTCGTCGTCGCCGCCGGATACTGTTGCGGTATCAAAGAAGGCTGCTCCCCCTCGTAAGAGGAAGTACCGCAACACGGAGTACAGGGAGGAGCCCGCTGCTGTGGCTACCGGCTGGGAGAGAGTGTGGCGTCGCCGCCGTCGGCTGAAGACCAAGCCGGCACGTGTCGAGGAGTTGAAGAAGAAGTACTTCTTCTGGGACTCCGAAGAAGCCGACGACACGTGTACTGAGCTGATCCCACGCGACGAGCTCGCTACATCGTTTAAAGAAATAACCGAGCTCGTCCTAGCTCCGGGAGTCTGCATCCCGGACAAAGACTTTGCAGTGGGACACATCGACTTGTACGAAGACCTCATGATGAACGAGGAGGAAAAGGAGCTCAGGGCTAAACGCCGGTGGCGTAATAAGCAGCGGGCATGGCGACGGCAACGACGCAGAGAAGCGGAAGCAGCCTCCCTATTAAAATAAGTTAATCTTTGTATTAAGTAAATTGTAATTTGCTCATTTTTTCTAAATTTGTAATGTTTTTTTGTAAAAATTATTTGACAATAAATTTCCTTAAATCTGTTCTTATCAGCTTAATGTTGTTTGGACCTGCACTTTGACCCTCTACCAAGACACGAGAGTGAGTCCCTGCATTCATCATGTGCTGCAAGCAGACCGATGCAGATGGGCGTCTACCGCTGTTGGTGCCGTGTCGCCAGGACTACCTGCCCGTTCCAGTGGCCTGCGAGGAGGACCTACAGCGTCTCTTTGGCGAACTGCAGGAGAGCCTTCGCAGCGGCTTCCGATGCGTCGTCACCGTCAGGACATCAAGGGTGACGACTCGGAGCGGCCAGTGCAAGGACTGCGGGACCGTTGGACATTCGTCTAAGCGGTACGGCGGCTGTCCGAAGCACGAGTCCCGGCCCCGCCGACAGAAGAGGCAGAAGCAGACGCCCGCACCGAGAAGCGATCGCCAGGTCCTCGGGGGACCTCCAGTCTCCCCCGAGGTGCTGCCGCCAACACCTGCGGACAGCAGAGAGGCAGCGTCGTCGTCGTCGTCGCCGCCGCCGGATACTGTTGCGGTATCAAAGAAGGCTGCTCCCCCTCGTAAGAGGAAGTACCGCAACACGGAGTACAGGGAGGAGCCCGCTGCTGTGGCTACCGGCTGGGGGAGAGTGTGGCGTCGCCGCCGCCGGCTGAAGACCAAGCCGGCACGTGTCGAGGAGTTGAAGAAGAAGTACTTCTTCTGGGACTCCGAAGAAGCAGACGACACGTGTACTGAGCTGATCCCACGCGACGAGCTCGCTACATCGTTTAAAGAAATAACCGAGCTCGTCCTAGCTCCGGGAGTCTGCATCCCGGACAAAGACTTTGCAGTGGGACACATCGACTTGTAAGAAGACCTCATGATGAACGAGGAGGAAAAGGAGCTCAGGGCTAAACGCCGGTGGCGCAATAAGCAGCGGGCATGGCGACGGCAACGACGCAGAGAAGCGGAAGCAGCCTCCCTATTAAAATAAGTTATTCTTTGTATTAAGTAAATTGTAATTTTCTAATTTTTTCTAAATTTGTAATGTTTTCTTTGTAAAAATTCTTTGACAATAAATTTCCTTAAATCTGTTCTTATCAGCTTAATGTTGTTTGGACCTGCACTTTGACCCTCTACCAAGACACGAGAGTGAGTCCCTGCATTCATCATGTGCTGCAAGCAGACCGATGCAGATGGGCGTCTACCGCTGTTGGTGCCGTGTCGCCAGGACTACCTGCCCGTTCCAGTGGCCTGCGAGGAGGACCTACAGCGTCTCTTTGGCGAACTGCAGGAGAGCCTTCGCAGCGGCTTCCGATGCGTCGTCACCGTCAGGACATCAAGGGTGACGACTCGGAGCGGCCAGTGCAAGGACTGCGGGACCGCTGGACATGCGTCCAAGCGGTACGGCGGCTGTCCGAAGCACGAGTCCCGGCCCCGCCGACAGAAGAGGCAGAAGCAGACGCCCGCACCGAGAAGCGATCGCCAGGTCCTCGGGGGACCTCCAGTCTCCCCCGAGGTGCTGCCGCCAACACCTGCGGACAGCAGAGAGGCTGCGTCGTCGTCGTCGTCGCCGCCGGATACTGTTGCGGTATCAAAGAAGGCTGCTCCCCCTCGTAAGAGGAAGTACCGCAACACGGAGTACAGGGAGGAGCCCGCTGCTGTGGCTACCGGCTGGGAGAGAGTGTGGCGTCGCCGCCGTCGGCTGAAGACCAAGCCGGCACGTGTCGAGGAGTTGAAGAGGAAGTACTTCTTCTGGGACTCCGAAGATGCCGACGACACGTGTACTGAGCTGATCCCACGCGACGAGCTCGCTACATCGTTTAAAGAAATAACCGAGCTCGTCCTAGCTCTGGGAGTCTGCATCCCGGACAAAGACTTTGCAGTGGGAAACATCGACTTGTACGAAGACCTCATGATGAACGAGGAGGAAAAGGAGCTCAGGTCGAAACGCCGGTGGCGCAATAAGCAGCGGGCATGGCGACGGCAACGACGCAGAGAAGCGGAAGCAGCCTCCCTATTAAAATAAGCTATTCTATGTATTCAAATAAATTGTATCTTTCTAATTTTTTCTAAATTTGTATTGTATTCTTTATGTAAAAATTATTTGTTAATAAATATCTGTTCTTATCAGCTTAATTTTTTGGACTGTATTCGTAAGGTGTACGCCGAGAGCGAATTGTTTTTAAAGTTAATACGAGATATATGTGCGATCTACGCTTGACAATGTTACTGGTTTAGCCGGGAGTGATTTGTATTAGTTCGCTTGTGTTGTGCGCCATCTACAGGGCAAGGCTGGTAAGTCGGACAACATTGTTTTGTCTTGTTAATATTTCCGTTACTAAACGTCTAAATTTGCACAGAACTGTATATTTTTTTTTTTAATGAACTATTTTGTCACTTTATAAATGGATTAAAGACAATTGATTATGTGCAATTTGAAAAATTGGCAAGTTGAAAAACAGGTATTTCTGCCTGTCACTGTATTTATTTTAAAGTTATTTATCTTCGTTAAAGCTGTTATTTGTTGAGTAATAATAGGAATTTATTGTTGTTGGACTAGTTTTTGTTGATTCTTTTTCCTCTATTGTTATTGTTATTGTTTTGGAAATTTTATTGCGTTTTGGTGGTGTAAATTGTTATTTTATGGAATCTTAGCAGGACTTTTAAGACATTCAAGTGCAATTATCTCTAAACCACTTTTAGCTAGCTGCACGTTGTCCTTTTCTTCTGCCGGCCTTGTCCGTTGATGTTTTAATTTGTTGTCATCATTGTTTATCTAAATGGAGGACAGGACTACATATATTTGTCTCTTCCCCCTCGAGGATGTCAAAGTCGCTTGTACCTGGTGCGAGGGGAGGAGGTATGCGACACACGGTGGTCTTGCCAGACACGTGAAGAAGGACCATAATGCCGGGTTCCAACTCCGGTGCCGCATTTGTCTTGCGGCGGACTACCCGGACGCAAAAAAAATGAAGATTCACATCAGGGCGGTTCACTCTGGCCCTGATGCTCCTGCAAGTGTCGACGTTCCGGGCGCTGCCGCTTCTTCAAGCAGCATGGGTGTGTCTCACGGCGGGTCTTCCCAGGGAGAGGTTGTTCCAGTTCCTGAGGTGGATGATCTGCAGTCTGGCGATTGTGTTCCTGCTGTTCTTCCGTCAACGAGGAGTCAACCACCATCTCCAACGACAGCGATGACATCGTCACATAGGTTTAACGTTAGTTTTAGTTTAGTAAGTAAGGGGGTTTCTCAGGATAGGGTGGGACGTCCAGCCGCAAATTCGGAAATCGCGATCAACGCGGATCGAGCCATCCCGAACCTTTATCCCGTGGAAGGGGGGAGAGTCGCTCTGCAGCCGGAGCCACAGGTGACTGCCAACGACAAGCAGCTTGCCTGGATAGGTAAGCTCAGTCAGGCGGTTACCTTCACAGAATTTGAGAATGTAGTGTGTGAATGGACAGCTGCTGTTGCTGGCGCGGGGGTCGGTCCTGAGCCTCCAGTGGGTCGACGTGCGGGTTGTCGTGGCCGTCCTGTTAAAGGCGGTCAGGACGGTGCTCGCCATCGTCCCAATGAGCGCGGCCTTTATGATATTGTTGAGGCTTCAAGACTTCAGAAGCTATACAGGATCAATAGAAAGAAGGCAGTGCGGGAGGTTCTCGGAGGTGATGACCTGTTTTGTGCCGTGGGGGCGAGTGAGGTTGAGGACCACTTCCGGGCCCAGTTCTCTAGGAGTAATTACTCTTGGAGTGGGGCTCCGGGAGGGGTGGGAGACTTCGCCTTGCCTCCTGGTGCTGACAGTGTGACGAGTAACCTCCTGCAAGAAATTGACGCGCAGGAGATCTTCGAACGTCTGGCCAGAATGCCGAATACGGCACCAGGACCAGACGGTGTGTCCTATTGGTGGGTCCAGACGGAGCTTGGCGGAAGGCTGACCCCGGGTGTGTCGTGATGGCAGCTGTCATGAATCGGTGTATGGCTGAGAAGAAAATCCCCTCCTCCTGGAAAGATAGTAATACTGTCCTAGTTCACAAGAAAGGAGATCCAGGAGACCTCGTCAACTGGCGTCCCCTAACACTGGCCAGTTGCATCGCTAAGGTCTATGCGGGTGTCCTAGCCGACAGACTGTTTAGGTGGGCGGCTGCGACCTCTCGGCTCTCATGGGCCCAAAAGGGCTTTACGGAGCACGAGGGGTGCCTAGAACACAACTTCATCGTGCAGTCTGTCATCGATGATGCTAGGCGGAGGAACAAGCGAGCAGTTATTGCGTGGCTTGACCTCTCAAACGCGTTTGGCTCGATCCCGCATGAGTATTTAAAAAATGCGCTCCTGCTACACCAGGTGCCTGGTGCACTTGTAGATACAATTTTAGAAATATACAACAACTCGTGCACCAGGATTAGGACGCAGCAGGGCTATACGGGGCCAATCCTCCTGGAGGCTGGGGTGAAGCAAGGAGACCCGCTGAGCCCCATCCTCTTCAACCTCGCCATCGAGCCGGTAGTGAGGGCGGCTCATAGGTTGGCCCCGAGTCACGGGTATAGCTTGATAGGCCATGACTTCTCGGTCTTGGCCTATGCTGATGACATAGCCCTCATCTCTCCTGGTGTGGAGGAGATGCGCCAGCTGCTCGCGGTCACTGGTGAGGTCGCGTCATGGGCTGGCCTTAATTTCAATTCGACTAAATGTGCCAGCCTCGACGTTGACTGCCGAGTAAAAAGACAAGTGACCGCTACGGTATTTAAAATTAATAATAAAGAGATGGCGGCCCTCGGGGAAGGCGAAGAATACTCTCACCTGGGTGTCCCCACTGGGTTCAAGATCTGCCAGACCCCGGTGGAGAGTATAAATACTATGGTAAAAGATCTGGAGGCAGTCGACCGGAGTCTCCTTGCGCCCTGGCAGAAGTTAGAGGTGGTCAGGATGTTCATCCTGCCACGTCTAGAGTATATACTTAGGGGTGCCAGGGTAGAGAAGACCCCGCTAATTAAACTGGATAAGGCGGTGAGGCGCATGGCCAAATCATGGCTTTACCTACCTCGCCGGGCGAGCGCGGAGCTCGTCTACTTGGACCCGTTGGAGGGGGGAGCTGGTCTCCTTCCTCTGGCTTACCAGGTGGATGTGGCATCTGTCGTTCGAGCCTTCCGACTGATCACCTGTCGGGACCCAGTTGTTAAGGGCTTGGCGTTATCCGTGTTGGGCGGTGTAGTCCGTACACGTATAGGGCGGCTTCCCACTGAAGAAGACCTTGCCGGCTACCTATCGGGGAGACTTGATGGGCAGTTCGGCAGAGACGGTGGTGACATTGCGTCAGTGTGGACTGTCGCAAGGAATGCTGCCCGACGGCTGCACAGCCGGATTGGGGTCACGTGGCGTTGGAGCTCGGTGTTGCGCGAGTTTCAAGTGGTTGTTCCGGCACCCGATGCTCCAATAGACCCCGTGGTCGTTCCGGAGAACGCCCGCCAGGTCCTTACGCGACGACTGCGGGCGGCTGTTAGGTCTGGGTACCGTAGAAGACTGATAGGGAAGGCGGACCAGGGGAAGGTGGTCGATGTGTCGGTTCGGTGCGACACTTCAAATCATTTTATTCGCACCGGACGTTATGCACGATTCGCCGACTGGAGGTTCGTCTTTAGAGCCCGGCTCGGAACGGTGCCACTTAACGGCTGCCGGCGGTTCGGAATGGGAGACAGGCGGTGTCGGCGATGTGGTTATGCGTCCGAAACGCTGCCGCATGTGGTGAATCACTGTCTCAAGCACAGCGCGGCCTTGCAGGGTCGCCACAACACGATTTTAATTAGATTATCAAAGGCGGTACCGCGGCGGACTGGTGATGTTCGCGTTAATCAAACGGTGCCAGGTGTGAGTTCCAACTTAAGGCCGGACCTGGTGGTGGTGAATGAGGGGACTAAAGAAGTTTCAATTGTTGATGTAGCGGTCCCCTTCGAGAACCGCTATCAGTCTCTGGCCGAATCACGACAAGCCAAGATTGATAAATACTCGCACCTTACTCGCACCTGGCTGAGGAGCTCCGATCTCAGGGTTATATAGTGACCCTTAATGCCTTAGTGGTAGGAGCCCTCGGTTCCTGGGACCGTCGTAACGAGGAGATCATCCGGTTGTTGAGGATATCTCCACGTTATGCTAAAGTTATGAAAAGGCTAATGGTTTCGGATGCCATTAGATGGTCACGGGACATTTATATTACCCACATCACCGGTCAGCAACAATGGTAGCAGCTGGGGCAGGTTGCGGTTGGACGAGCTTGCTAATGTCTTGGGGAGGGAGCACCAGCCACATTAAATTTCAACCTGTATTTGTTTTTGGTTTGCGTGGCTGGTGCTGTTAGTGGGAGTTAAGTACATCCTGTTATTGTATATGTTTTACTTAAGTGTACTTAACTATTAGCGTTTAAGAGCTCGGAGTTAATCCGATAGTATGTATTTTTTTTTACTGTGCTAATTTTGTAAAAAAGGAAGTGCCATTGAACACTAAAGAACTGCATATGAATATTCAGTGTGGTGCAGAACAGTATATTTACTCTAAATGTTGTTAACTTTTTTATGAACTTTAATTTAAATTGCTGCACCGATATACAAATTTGATTTAAAAGAAATATGTATGTATTAAAGTATTATTGATAATAAATGGTTTTTAAATCTGTTCTTATCAGCTTAATTTTTGTTTTTCGGAAGCTGTATGCCGAAAAGTGAACTGTTTTTAAAGTTAATACGAGATACATGTGCGATCTACGCTTGACAATGTTACTGTGTTTAGCCGGGAGTGACTTGTATTAGTTCGCTTGTGTTGTGCGCCATCTACAGGGCAAGGCTGGTAAGTCGGACAACATTGTTTTGTCTTGTTAATATTTCCGTTACTAAACGTCTAAATTTGCACAGAACTGTATTTTTTTTTTTTAATGAACTATTTTGTCACTTTATAAATGGATTAAAGACAATTGATTATGTGCAATTTGAAAAATTGGCAAGTTGAAAAACAGGTATTTCTGCCTGTCACTGTATTTATTTTAAAGTTATTTATCTTCGTTAAAGCTGTTATTTGTTGAGTAATAATAGGAATTTATTGTTGTTGGACTTGTTTTTGTTGATTCTTTTTCTTCTATTGTTATTGTTATTGTTTTGGAAATTTTATTGCGTTTTGGTGGTGTAAATTGTTATTTTATGGAATCTTAGCAGGACTTTTAAGACATTCAAGTGTAATTATCTCTAAACCACTTTTAGCTAGCTGCACGTTGTCCTTTTCTTCTGCCGGCCTTGTCCGTTGGTGTTTTAATTTGTTGTCATCATTATTTATCTAAATGGAGGACAGGACTACATATATTTGTCTCTTCCCCCTCGAGGATGTCAAAGTCGCTTGTACCTGGTGCGAGGGGAGGAGGTATGCGACACACGGTGGTCTTGCCAGACACGTGAAGAAGGACCATAATGCCGGGTTCCAACTCCGGTGCCGCATTTGTCTTGCGGCGGACTACCCGGACGCAAAAAAAATGAAGATTCACATCAGGGCGGTTCACTCTGGCCCTGATGCTCCTGCAAGTGTCGACGTTCCGGGCGCTGCCGTTTCTTCAAGCAGCATGGGTGTGTCTCACGGCGGGTCTTCCCAGGGAGAGGTTGTTCCAGTTCCTGAGGTGGATGATCTGCAGTCTGGCGATTGTGTTCCTGCTGTTCTTCCGTCAACGAGGAGTCAACCACCATCTCCAACGACAGCGATGACATCGTCACATAGGTTTAACGTTAGTTTTAGTTTAGTAAGTAAGGGGGTTTCTCAGGATAGGGTGGGACGTCCAGCCGCAAATGCGGAAAACGCGATCAACGCGGATCGAGCCATCCCGAACCTGGATCCCGTGGAAGGGGGGAGAGTGGCTCTGCAGCCGGAGCCACAGGTGACTGCCAACGACAAGCAGCTTGCCTGGATAGGTAAGCTCAGTCAGGCGGTTACCTTCACAGAATTTGAGAATGTAGTGTGTGAATGGACAGCTGCTGTTGCTGGCGCGGGGGTCGGTCCTGAGCCTCCATTGGGTCGACGTGCGGGTTGTCGTGGCCGTCCTGTTAAAGGCGGTCGGGACGGTGCTCGTCGTCGTCCCAATGAGCGCGGCCTTTATGATCCTGTTGAGGCTTCAAGACTTCAGAATCAATAGAAAGAAGGCAGTGAGGGAGGTTCTCGGAGGTGATGACCTGTTTTGTGTCGTGGGGGCGGGTGAGGTTGAGGACCACTTCCGGGCCCAGTTCTCTAGGAGTAATTACTCTTGGAGTGGGGCTCCGGGAGGGGTGGGAGACTTCGCCTTGCCTCCTGGTGCTGACAGTGTGACGAGTAACCTCCTGCAAGAAATTGACGCGCAGGAGATCTTCGAACGTCTGGCCAGAATGCCGAAAACGGCACCAGGACCAGACGGTGTGTCCTATAGCGCTTGGCGGAAGGCTGACCCCGGGTGTGTCGTGATGGCAGCTGTCATGAATCGGTGTATGGCTGAGAAGAAAATCCCCTCCTCCTGGAAAGATAGTAATACTGTCCTAGTTCACAAGAAAGGAGATCCAGGAGACCTCGTCAACTGGAGTCCCCTAACACTGGTCAGTTGCATCGCTAAGGTCTATGCGGGTGTCCTAGCCGACAGACTGGGTAGGTGGGCGGCTGCGACCTCTCGGCTCTCATGGGCCCAAAAGGGCTTTACGGACCACGAGGGGTGCCTAGAACACAACTTCATCGTGCAGTCTGTCATCGATGATGCTAGGCGGAGGAACAAGCGAGCAGTTATTGCGTGGTTTGACCTCTCAAACGCGTTTGGCTCGATCCCGCATGAGTATTTAAAAAATGCGCTCCTGCTACACCAGGTGCCTGGTGCACTTGTAGATACAATTTTAGAAATGTACAACAACTCGTGCACCAGGATTAGGACGCAGCAGGGCTATACGGGGCCAATCCCCCTGGAGGCTGGGGTGAAGCAAGGAGACCCGCTGAGCCCCATCCTCTTCAACCTCGCCATCGAGCCGGTAGTGAGGGCGGCTCATAGGTTGGCCCCGAGTCACGGGTATAGCTTGTTAGGCCATGACTTCTCGGTCTTGGCCTATGCTGATGACATAGCCCTCATCTCTCCTGGTGTGGAGGAGATGCGCCAGCTGCTCGCGGTCACTGGTGAGGTCGCGTCATGGGCTGGCCTTAATTTCAATTCGACTAAATGTGCCAGCTTCGACGTTGACTGCCAAGTAAAAAGACAAGTGACCGCTACGGTATTTAAAATTAATAATAAAGAGATGGCGGCCCTGGGGGAAGGCGAAGAATACTCTCACCTGGGTGTCCCCACTGGGTTCAAGATCTGCCAGACCCCGGTGGAGAGTATAAATACTATGGTAAAAGATCTGGACGCAGTCGACCGGAGTCTCCTTGCGCCCTGGCAGAAGTTAGAGGTGGTCAGGATGTTCATCCTGCCACGTCTAGAGTATATACTTAGGGGTGCCAGGGTAGAGAAGACCCCGCTAATTAAACTGGATAAGGCGGTGAGGCGCATGGCCAAATCATGGCTTTACCTACCTCGCCGGGCGAGCGCGGAGCTCGTCTACTTGGACCCGTTGGAGGGGGGAGCTGGCCTCCTTCCTCTGGCTTACCAGGTGGATGTCGCATCTGTCGTTCGTGCCTTCCGACTGATCACCTGTCGGGACCCAGTTGTTAAGGGCTTGGCGTTATCCGTGTTGGGCGGTGTAGTCCGTACACGTATAGGGCGGCTTCCCACTGAAGAAGACCTTGCCGGCTACCTATCGGGGAGACTTGATGGGCAGTTCGGCAGAGACGGTGGTGACATTGCGTCAGTGTGGACTGTCGCAAAGAATGCTGCCCGACGGCTGCACAGCCGGATTGGGGTCACGTGGCGTTGGAGCTCGGTGTTGCGCGAGTTTCAAGTGGTTGTTCCGGCACCCGATGCTCCAATAGACCCCGTGGTCGTTCCGGAGAACGCCCGCCAGGTACTTACGCGACGACTGCGAGCGGCCGTGAGGTCTGGGTACCGTCGAAAACGGCTAGGGTAGGCGGACCAAGGGAAGGTGATCGATGTTTCGGTACGGTGCGAGACGTCTAATCATTTTATACGCACCGGTCGATACACTCGATTCGCTGACTGGCGGTTCGTCTATAGAGCCCGGCTAGGAACGGTACCGCTCAATGGCTGCCGGCGTTTCGGGACCGGAGACAGGAGGTGTCGGCGGTGTGGTTATGCGTCAGAGACGCTTCCGCACGTGCTGAACCACTGTCTGAAGCACAGCGCGGCCCTGCAGGGTCGCCACGATGCTATCATAAACCGATTATCAAAGGCGGTGCCGCGGCGGACTGGTGATGTTCGCGTAAATCAAACGGTGCCAGGTGTTAATTCCAAATTGAGGCCGGACCTGGTGGTGGTGAACGAGGGGACGAAAGAAATTTCAATCATAGATGTAGCGGTCCCCTTTGAAAACCGCTATCAGAGTCTGGTGGAGGCACGTAGTGCTAAAATCCAAAAGTATTCACACCTGGCAGAGGAGCTCCGCTTACAGGGTTATGAAGTGACCCTCAATGCCCTAGTGGTAGGAGCCCTCGGTTCGTGGGACCAACGTAACGAGGGGGTCATCCGGTTGCTGAGGATATCGCCTCGTTACGGAAAGATTATGAAAAGGCTAATGGTGTCGGATGCCATTAGATGGTCCCGGGACATATATGTAACGCACATCACCGGTCAGCAACAGTGGTAGCAGCTGGGCATGTTGCGGCTGGACAAAATTTTTAAATGTGTTTGGGAGGGAAGCACCAGCCACATTACATTTAAACCTTTATTTGTTTGTGGTTTGCGTGGCTGGTGCTATTAGTAGGATCAAAGTGTATATTGTTATTGTTAATGTTTTACATAACAATTAGCATATAAGTGCTCGGAGTTAATCCGATAGTTTGTATTTTTTATTGTTATTATACTTGTAAAAAGGAAGTGCCATTTAAATCTATGGAATTGTATTTGAACATTTTGTGTGGTGCAGGACAATATATTTTTACTCATTGTTGTTGAAATTTTTATGAACTGTTGTTACTTGCTGCGCCTGTATACAAATTTGATTGTAAGGAAATATCTATGTATTCAAGTATTATTGAGCAATAAATGGTTTTTAAATCTGTTCTTATCAGCTTAATGTTGTTTGGACCTGCACTTTGAATCTATACCAAGACACGAGAGTGAGTCCCTGCATTCATCATGTGCTGCAAGCAGACCAATGCAGATGGGCGTCTACCGCTGTTGGTGCCGTGTCGCCAGGACTACCTGCCCGTTCCAGTGGCCTGCGAGGAGGACCTACAACGTCTCTTTGGCGAACTGCAGGAGAGCCTTCGCAGCGGATTCCGATGCGTCGTCACCGTCAGGACATCAAGGGTGACGACCCGGAGCGGCCAGTGCAAGGACTGCGGGACCGTTGGACATGCGTCCAAGCGGTACGGCGGCTGTCCGAAGCACGAGTCCCGGCCCCGCCGACAGAAGAGGCAGAAGCAGACGCCCGCACCGAGAAGCGATCGCCAGGTCCTCGGGGGACCTCCAGTCTCCCCCGAGGTGCTGCCGCAAACACCTGCGGACAGCAGAGAGGCTGCGTCGTCGTCGTCGTCGCCGCCGGATACTGTTGCGGTATCAAAGAAGGCTGCTCCCCCTCGTAAGAGGAAGTACCGCAACACGGAGTACAGGGAGGAGCCCGCTGCTGTGGCTACCGGCTGGGAGAGAGTGTGGCGTCGCCGCCGTCGGCTGAAGACCAAGCAGGCACGTGTCGAGGAGTTGAAGAGGAAGTACTTCTTCTGGGACTCCGAAGAAGCCGACGACACGTGTACTGAGCTGATACCACGCGACGAGCTCGATACATCGTTTAAAGATCGGATATAATCATGAAAAAGATTCTCTTCTGAGCAGCCAGCAGAGCAACAACTGACAAACTTGGAGAGCACTACTTCTAGCTTCAAGCCAGAGCGAGAGGACTGCAGCCTTCCTTAAGGCACCCAGCCTTTTTCAAGGCATTTTTTGGAGAGTGTTACCGGCGTGGATTGAGTGAGTGCCGGCGAACTCAGAGGACTGGGTAGCGATTTAGCAACCCACATTCTGTGTGCCGGCTTCAAGCAAACCCCGCCTGTAAGGACCAGGCTGCACTCACTGTGGGGAAGGCCAGGCTGAGTGGACAGGCGAGCCAACCTTAACAGCAACCTGGTGGTTGCTTCTCTCAGAGCAATCTGAGTGAAGTAACGGTAGTTTTAAGTTAACCTTAGGGCCACCGAATGCCGACAGGGGACCGAGCCGCTGGAGCTCCGGTCGCCGCGGCGGGCGGTGCTGGGGACATGGAGGGGATCGGCACTGACGAGCCCGGTCCGGCGCCGCCCGCGGCGGCGATTGGGGGTCCTTATCAGGGCCACCCTTCGACAACTAACATAACAGACTCAGAACGCACAGACTACACTCTCACAGCGGACTCTGAAGCCGAGTCGATCACGGACCACACCGGGTACCGGAAGGTGATCCGCAGAAAGAGGAGGCAGCAGACCCGCCTCTCAGATTCAGGAAACGAGGCTAAGCGGAAGGCTTCTGGAACCAAGGACGTTTTTGTGCCACCGGGGCCTATCCGCTGTGCTTCGCCACAAATACAACAGACAACAACAGTAGAGACCACCAACACACAAACAAGGACAGTGGCTATACCAGCCATAACGATCTACCCAGATCAACACAGACTAGTAGACATCAGCAGGGAATTCCAAAAGAAGTATGAGCCGTACTTCTACATGGCCACCAAAGTTAGAGACGGGGTTAAGCTCCAGACGTCTAACTACAAAGACTACATCAATCTGCAGAGGCACTTGAGGGAATTGGGGGTGCCCCATCACGTCTACCGGCTAGATAACGAAAAAACTTTTAAAGTAGTAATTAGGGGAGTGCACGAAAGTACACTCCCAACAGAGGTCGAAAGCGACCTAACAGTTGCGGGACTAGACGTCCTTAAGGTGTCCCAAATGAGGGGGCACTTTACGAAGGCGCCTCTCCCAATGTACCTGGCGGAGCTTAGGTCACAAGAGGATCTAAGCAAAGCCATGGAATTAAAATCAGTTTGCTACAGCAAAGTACGAGTGGAGGCTTATAGGGCGCCCACCGGCCCGGTACAGTGCTTCAGATGCCAGAGGATTGGCCACACAACAAGCTGTTGTAGGGCAGATCCTCGGTGCGTCAAGTGCGGAGACTCTCACAACTCGAGGGACTGTACCAAGGGTCGAGAGGACTTCAAGTGCGTCCTCTGTGGACCGAACGACACCGCGAACTATCGCGGTTGTAACATAATGAAGCAGGCATCCAAGAATAAGGCCCAGGCTAGGAAGAAGGCTGAAAGGGAAAGTAATCCCACAAGCCTCGCCAAAACAAGAAACACGCCTGCGATCACACACAGACTCACATCACCTACCCTCTCCTACGCACAGGCATCAAAACCGGCCCCCTCAGTGAGGCCGGCACCGCTGCCAATTCCATCCACCCAAAAACCGGCTGTTCCTCCAAAGCCTGTCCGTGTACCAATAACACCCTCACCGACCCCGGGTCCAGCTCCTGCAGCCGCAATTGAGCAGCCCGTACTACCTCCTGTTCCGCGGGCGAGAGCTCTCCCGCCCAAGAACCTGAGGGAGAGGCGAGCGAAGTCATCGGTGGCACCAGCTAAGCCCGAGCTAACACCAGCTCGTCCAGCGCCAACTCCAGCTCGTCCTGAGCCAACACCCGCCCAGACCTCATCCACGCCCTCTCCGTCAGACTGGGCAAAGACGTCCTTCGAACCTTTTCTCAAGGTCCTCAACCCGTCACTGACCTGGGAAGCCTTCAGGGGCGGACTGGGTGCATTCCTAGTACGGATCCTGACTGCATCTCCCAACACCTTCTCAGAGTTCCTGACCACCTTCATTACATACGTCTCCTCCATCAATCATGGTTAGGTTGCCAGTCATGTTCTGGAGTGCCAACGGCGTTAAAAATAAAAAAACTAGAGTTGCTGCACTATATGCAGCGAAATAATTTCAAAGTAGCACTAATCACAGAGACACACTTAAAACCCCAAGATAAACTCACTATGCCCAACTTTAAAGTTTACCGCACAGATAGAACACATGCCAGCCGCGGCGGTACGGCCATAATAATTAACAAACAAATAAAGCATCACGAATTTCTTTTGCCCGCCCTTACACGCGTTGAAGCGACAGCTATCAAGCTCGAGCTCAACGGAAACCTGACAACACTGATTGCAGCGTACCACCCCCCGGGTAAACAAGACTACACTCGCGACATAGATGTCCTCCTTCAGTCCTCAAATAGGGTAATCATCGCCGGGGATCTTAACTCTAAACACACTAGCTGGGGCTGCAGAGTTTCAAACACTGGTGGCCAGCATCTACACCGATACATACAATCAGCCACAGCTATACTGCTGGCCCCCTCAGAACCAACACATTACAGCACTAGACACTCTGAAGACATCCTGGACGTGGCAATTGCGAAGGGGCTACTCCTCTCGCCTGAGCTTCGCGTGGATAGGGATCTGAACTCGGATCACTATCCTGTGATAATGACGGCACCAGGGAGCCCTCTTTGTAAGGAATCACGCAGGGTATTGAACTACCGACTGGCGGACTGGGATTTATTCCGGTCGCAGCTGGATATTTCACTGCCCGCTTGCCTCGATGTCAACACCCCACACGACATAGACACAGCCGTCGGTAGCCTTACGGCGGCGATTAGGGCCGCAATAGACATTGCGGTACCAGTTAAATGTCAGCCCCGACACCACGTATACATTTCAAGGCACATACTAGCGCTCATCACCCGGAGAAACAGGCTCAGGCGGTCATTGCAACTAGGAGTAAACCGATGCGTACCGCACACAACACTAAACCGCCTTAAAAGGCAAATTAGGAAAGAGCTAATGCAATTTAGAGTCGATGGCTTCCAAGCACACCTGGCGACACTGAACACATCAGACACCCCGGTCTGGCCACTGGTCAAACACTTCACTCGAGAGCCAGTGCGCTATCCCCCTCTTATTGGCCCTAACGGACAGGTAAGCGACCCGGCGGACAAGGTGAATCTGTTTGCAGACACCCTGGAAGCTACGTTCCAACCGAACGATCATCCAGCTGATGCGGCACTCACTACCCAAATAGACTTAGAGACAACACAGTTTGCCTACTCACCAACATTCCAACCAAGCACTGAAACCACGGCCATGGAAACAGTGTGGGCAATCTCACAAACAAGCACAAAAAAGGCTCCTGGGCCAGACACCATAACCAACACAACTCTTAAAAACCTCACGGAGAAAGCAATAACGTACCTAACGAACATATACAATGCTATCCTCCGAACACAACATTTCCCGGAAGCTTGGAAGGAGGCCAAAATATTGGTTTTCCCCAAACCGGGAAAAGACAAAAACAAAGCTGACTCGTACAGGCCTATCA
The DNA here is from genome assembly GCA_036971475.1 of Prosapia bicincta. NCBI lineage: Eukaryota > Metazoa > Arthropoda > Insecta > Hemiptera > Cercopidae > Prosapia > Prosapia bicincta. Next base: position 48,079,777 of record JBAIZL010000006.1, read on the forward strand.
GCTTGTTGAATACGATGGGCAAAGTATTTGAAAAAATACTGCTCCAGAGGATCAACAAGCACCTTCACACACACAACATACTGCGGCCGGAGCAATTCGGCTTCAGGACCAAACACTCGGCCACGCATCAGCTCATGAGAGTAGTTGAACACGCGACCAGGGGGTTCAACGAAAACCGCTCAACCGGGATTGTTTTCCTGGACATCGAGAAAGCCTTTGACAGGGTGTGGCACAACGGCCTTGTTCATAAACTACAAGCCTATGGCTTCCCAGACGGGTTGACACATCTGATTAGGTCTTACTTGTCCCATCGCAAATTTAGGGTTGATGTAGATCAATCACAATCAACACTGAGAACTATACGGGCGGGAGTCCCACAGGGCTCAATCATTGGTCCCGTACTGTTCAACGTCTACATCAACGACATACTAACAACACCAAACACTCAGGTGGCTATATTTGCAGATGACACCGCGTTATCCGCTCAGTCATGGAAACCCCTTATGATACATACAAGACTCCAGGAACACCTCATAACACTCGAAACATGGCTGAGACACTGGAGGGTAAAAGTCAATGTGGCCAAGTGCCAGGCGCTCTTGCTCTCCAAACGGACCAAACACAAACTTGAAACTCCACTAACATTACTAGGCGAAAACATTCACTGGGGGACCCAGGCTAAGTACCTCGGTGTCATTCTGGACCGGGCCCTGACCTGGGGACCTCACATAGACCACACATTAAAAAAAGCAACAATCAGACTGAAACAACTGTACCCCATGCTTAACCGTACAAGCCCGCTTTCATTACGGGCGGCCACCACAATTTACGTGACCATGTTGCGAAGCATTATCACTTACGCCTCACCCGTCTGGGGCCACGCAGGCAATATACGCACACGCAGACTCCAGTTATTCCAGAACAAAGTTTTGAGAATAATCACGAAGGCACCTAGATGCACAAGGCTAGCCATACTACACACAGGCTTGAAAGTGCCTTTCTTACAACAACACATCCGACACTTAGCACTTAGGTTCTACAAACAGGCTCACGCACACACTACATCAACACTAATCTCCTCACTGGGTAGATACGACCCCACACACGATAGGCATAGACGGCCGCTGTCCATTCTGTGCGTTCGGGAAACTACATAAACACTACACTCAGTGCATGAACTAACAGACCTGCTTTGTTTCAGATGAAGCGGGGGCACATCCAAAGGGACGCAGAAACGCCCCAACGGACGCACTAATTTTAAGTGCATGCACATTTCAGTTTCTAGTAGGCTGCAGAAGAAGACGTGCACGCAAACTCCCACAACATAGCCTCACTAACAAGGTATATGTAAAGGTATTACCTATCCCTAACCTATAGAATAAGGCAACCTAGCCCCCAGGGTTCCTGCATGATCTATCGCGGGATTTTTCCTGCCAGGGTTATTTCTTGGCAGGTTTTTTCATCCCGCCCTTACGCGACACTTAACGCTCTGTTTCATTTCACTATCTCCTGATTTTCCATGGAAAGAGCTCATCAGCTTGGTACATGGACAGTCTTCCTGAATCCTTCACGCGCGTTAGGGATACTAACCGCATGCGCATGTGAGACGGAGGCAGCTCGCTAGAGGTTGGCTGCCACGAGGGCTGAGCGGGCTTTGGGGACTCAGACCCGGGGGGAGGGGGGAAAAATACATCGTTTAAAGAAATAACCGAGCTCGTCCTAGCTCCGGGAGTCTGCATCCCGGACAAAGACCTTGCAGTGGAAACCATCGATATGTATGAAGACCTCATGATGAACGAGGAGGAAAAGGAGCTCAGGTCTAAACGCCGGTGGCGCAATAAGCAGCGGGCATGGCGACGGCAACGACGCAGAGAAGCGGAAGCAGCCTCCCTATTAAAATAAGCTATTCTATGTATTCAAATAAATTGAATCTTTCTAATTTTTTCTAAATTTGTATTGTATTCTTTATGTAAAAATTATTTGTTAATAAATTTCCCAATATCTGTTCTGGCTAGGAGCTCCTCACCTCGCTCATTTGTGTCTGTGCTGCCCCACACCTCATTATGAGCATTGGCATCACAGCCCACTAAGATTCCTATATTCCTGCAGTACCGAAATAACTTACGTAATTCTGCAGGGGGCGATTCTCTATTGTGGGCGCAGTAAGTGGAGGTAACGATGAACTCCCTGCTCAAACTTACCTCGCTCTTGCCTCGAATTCTAACCACCGCAAGGACTTTAGTTGGGAATTCTTGAATCAGCGTGACTTCTAGTCCTCTGACTATCACACACGCTCTGTGCCCCTCATGTTCTCCAATTGCGTAGGTGCGCCCAGCTGCAGTCAGACCCCTTATACGGTTCCTGACCAGCCACGGTTCTTGCACCAGTGCAAGCGCTGGTAATGTGTGCCTCACATTTAAGCACCTGGTTAGGACCACCGAGGCGCTTTTACTGTGGTGCAAGTACATTTGCAGGATCATTGCTTGAGGGTCAGTCATATCCAACCTACCCCTACGCCTTCTCCTGATTCTCTCTCTCTCGTACTTCTCTTCCAGGTCCTTAGAGTTCCACTTAAAAGTGACCTCTGCAGTCTCCAGGAAGGCTTTCCCATCGCCTTGCCTTTAATAGTCTGGCCGATGCCTTATATCCAGTCCTAGGCAGAGGAAGCTTGCAGGTTCCCGCTCAATGCACTGTAGGATCTTCCACTTCGAAGTGTCAATTTTTGGGTTTTGCATCCCCATGAGCTTGACCAACTGAGTGGCCTCCCTTTTTGGTGGTGGTACTAGCACCGTCACTTTCACCCTTTTGATCAGTTCTTCAGGCAGGATTAGCCTTGCCTGAGTCCCGTCCTCGAGCTTAACTGACGGTACCACTTCTCTCAGCTGTTTTGCCGATTCCTCCTCAGCACAAATAAATGCTGCGACTCCATCCCTTAGGTAAGTGTCTCTGCACCGCGGAACGAAACCTCCAATAGGAGTGTCCAGAATCCGGTCCATGACGGTGCCCTTAAGGTGGTCGAACGCCGCCATCTCCATCCTCACCCCTACACTATACCCAAAGGTCACAAGAAACCTCGGTAGGTTGGCTGAGATCGACGAGAAAGACGGCCCTCCCGACCCAGCAGGCCTATACCTTTTGACCTCCGACTCTGGAGTAGGATTAGAAGTACTCCTTTCCTTCCTTTTCCTCTCTTTCTCTTGTCGTGCTAAGATTATACCTGATCCACTGGCTTCCGGGCCGACAGGGCGGGTTCTACCCCCAGCCTTCGTCAAACCCTTCCGCTGCCCGGACCGGTGTTTCCTCAAAAGGGGTGGCGGTGGTTCTCTGCCCTCCGCCTCCGCCTTCTTTGCTTCCTCATGGTAGAAAAGCCAGAGTGCTTTCCTCCTTTGTGCCCCACTCATTCTTCCTGTTGCCTTCGCAACTGGATTTCCATCTGTCTCTACGGGGGACGAAGCCACATCCATAGGAACAGATTTGTCGGTAGGTTCTAAGCCCTGACCAGCTAAATTTATTTTTTTAATCTCTGCCATGTGTGTTCCCACGAGCAGCTAGGGAAATAAAGGTCCGCCGCCGCAGAGCCCCGCTTACGGCGGTAAGGCGACTTAAGTACTCAGGGGTGGCGCCAGGTGCCCCTGAGGCTCCGTTAAAGACCCTCCTTACCCTGAGGGCCACGAATCTACATCGGCACGGATTACATAACACCTTCCGATCGGGGGTGTAAGTGCCTATCCAGACCACCAACCTTGATGAGGGGTGCTTCTTGGTTGCCGCCCGCAAGGGAAGGGCAGTGCGAGAGCCGGGCAAATAACAACCCTTCAAGTGCTAGGACTGGGCCCTTTTTTTTGAGCCCCCTTCATGCACTCACACAATTGCCTGGACTTCCCGTTTATAGGGAACCACATACGTACAGCTCCGCTCCACCCTACCCCACGCCCGGATTAAGCCCCTCCACCACGTCAAGGTCATGCAGCCCATAGGAGAGGAATGCATAACATAAAATGGGAAGAAAAACTTAATAAAATCAATTAATTTATAAATAAAATTAGAAATATAAAAATAAATAGAATAAACAAAAAACTTAAAAATTTGAAGTTAGGAAAGCAAATAAAAGATGTACCTGAAATTAAATATCATAATTTTCACCCTAATGTAGTTAATCTATCAAATACTGGATTTAATTATAATGAAATAAACTACTTGAAAACAATTAAACCAATATAAAAACAGACATAAATAATAATATTAATAATATTATAATAGATACAGAACTAGCTATTAGTAAACCAAATACAAGCTTACAAGAAAATACCAGAATCGAAGCAGCTTATGAAAATAAAAGAATTGATTAAAAATAATAAAGTTAATAAAACACATAAGAAAAAATATTTAGAAATTAAAGATTCTAAATAAAAATTACAAAATTTTAAATACACTCAAAATAATATCAAATCAAAATTATTTTTCATACAATGACACAATTTATAAACAAGAAGATGGTCTTGCTATGGGCTCGCCATTATCAAATATATTATCTGAAATATTTTTACAACAATTAGATAATAAAATAAATGATATTATAAAAATATATGATAAAAATGGTTATTGGGTTCACTATGTAGATGATGGAATGTATATATAAACCAATAATAATATAAATGTATCAAATATTTTGGATAAAATAAATAAAATTAATAATAACATCAAATTTAATTATGAAATTGAAACAAATAATAAATTAAATTTTCTAGATTTAACAATAATAAGAAAAAAATGAAAAATTTGAATATATGATATACCGTAAACCAACTTTAACAAACCAAATTATACCAAATAATTCTAATCGTCCATGTAATCAAAAACTTATATCAAAAACTATAATCAATAACTTATTATATAGAATGCATAAAATACCCATTAATTAAGAAAATAAAGTATGAGAAAAAACGTAATTTATCAAATTGCATTAGAAAACGGTTATAAAAAGAAAACTTTTGATAAACTTAATTATTATATTTTTAATAAACAAAATAATAATTTAATTTACAAAAATATTAATAATACAATATGGACTTCATTTTTTATTTATAGGCAATGTAATAAAAATATCACCAAATTATTTAAAAATACAAATATCAAAATTGCATACAAAACTAATAACAAAATAAATAACAATAACAAAACAAATAATATGCACGAAAAAGGTGGTGTATATAGAGGTGGTGTTTAGAGTGCGTAAACTGTAAAAAAGCTAATATAGGTCAAACCAAGAAAAAATTAAATGAAAGAAATGAAGAGCATTTGAATGCCTATATAAATCCAGAAATTTATAAATCAAATTTTGCAAATCATTGTATTATTATTAAGCACCAATTTACAAATATTGAAAATATGAAACTTATAAAAGAAATTAATAAAGGATTAAGAATGAATATATATGAAGCATTCGAAATATATAAATACAGTAACAATAACAAATTAATAAAAGAACAAATACAAATACATTCTAAATTTGATACTATAGGCCTATTCAATGTCTATAATGTTACAGCAACAAAATAAACTTGGCAATTTTTATAAATTTAGCAACAATTCTTTTTCTAATTTAACATATGTTTTAGGAGTACAGCATGCATTATTCTATTTTTCATTCATGATGATGTTGGTGCTGTTTACCAACGGAAAGCTTTGAATATAAGTTAATAAATATTCTTTATTTGAAAAACCTATGTTGTTTAAAATTATTAAACAAGAATACATATTTTATATATATATATATATATATATATATATATATATATATATATATATATTTATTTATATATATATATAATAATAATAATAATAATAAAGAACTAAGTCAAAATACAAATACAAGAATTATAATTGAATTTACAATTCAAAGCTTTTCGTTGGCTAACAGTACCAACATAATCAGGAATATTAAACAATTAATATCAATTGTTTAATATTCCTGATGATGTTAGTACTGTTAGCCAACGAAAAGCTTTGAATTGTAAATTTAATTATAACTCTTGTATTTGTATTTTCATTTAGTTCTTTATTAATACAGAAGAATACATATTGCGATATATATATATATATATATATATATATATATATATATATATATATATATATATATATATATATATATATATATATATTATAACATAAAGTACGAGGCTTTAGATTGAATTAAGCTAGTTGCGAAATAAATCATCTATAATATTTTAGCAAAGAAATACAAATAGTTTTCTGGTGCTGATAAAGCAGGTACCCAAGGCAGGTCATTATTCTTTCCAGGAAGTTTATAAGTGGAGTCTGGCAAATAGACAAAGGTCCAAGATGGGAAATTCCAGCGGCCGATATAGCCTGGGGAATTTTTAACCATGTACCGTTAGGTTTAGAAAATTAAGAACTAGGGGAGTTGAAAGAGAGTCTCGGAGCAAGGCAGGCAGGTTGGTGGGGACAAGGATGAAAGTGTAAAGGGAGAATTTTGTTAATTTAAATAGAGATTTTATAAGTAAATTTTAGTAAAGTGCGAAGTAAAAATTTTTTTATATAAAGTAAGTTTTTTTGTGTCAAGTGTTAGCACGGAAGTGAACAAGCCAGGATTCCAGGGACTCGTCTGAACTATAAGTATCTTCTAGTTTAACTCAATTTTTAAATTCATCAAAATTTATAAATATTCACCATTTCAAATTTAAAGCAAAGCTCCCATAATAACGACCCCGAGAGCAAGAATATAATTTTACTAATGTTTTTTTGTTATTCTAATTGAATCTAAAGCCTCAGAAGTCAACCCTTATTATTGTAGTTAGTTAAGACATCAAGCTTGTCACTGCACTATATTAAAATAAATTAGGAATAATGTGTAGAATTAATTGTAAAGCATAAATGCAAGTGATGGTAAAAGTTTTGATAAGATTGTTAGTTCTTTTATAACCTAAAGGTGACTTCAATAGGTAAGGTGATTAAATGACATTTAAAATAATTTTAATTATAACCAAAGTTAAGTTATAATATGACGCCTAACGTATTGGCAAGTTAAGTTATAATATATATATATGTGAAAGTGTGTGTGTGTGTGTGTGTGGGTGGGTGTGTGTGTGTGTGTGTGTGAGTGCGTGTGAGTTTCTATAATAGGGAGAACCTATAAAGTTTTATCTTAGTTGAAGTAGCCTGTATATATAAGCTAGTCCTTAGTGATCTTTAGAGTTCCTTAGTACGACATAGTGTGTTCGCGTTTATTGGTACATCCTAATAGATTCCAGTAAAGAGTACAACCTATTAGATTTCTTTTATACTCATAACCAAATGGGCCTGCTATCTAAATTTTAACTGAAACAGTATTGCTTATGGTTGAAGAAGCGTTAAAATTATCTGAAATTACGTATGAACAATATCGCAATCAGCCTACCTTTATATTGTTATGCAGTGAATTGAATGAAACGAAGTATATGGAATATAAAAATAGAATTTAGTAAGATGCTTTAACACGTCAAGGTTTCCACTTTTACAAGGCTTATATACGCCTAAAGTACTCAAATCTGGTCATATATTCATAAGCGATACGTTGAAAAAACTTGCAAATTTTTGACAAGAAAGTAATGAACGCATAGGAATATTTATGGAAACAAACTCGTTCACAACATACACTTAAAAGAACACGTCATTTGAACTTTAGAAATAATGAATCACTTAACAAACTTGGTAAACTGCTGGATAGATTTATTGAGTATATATTTTCTATGGATCAGTGGCGCACGCAAAGGAGGGGACGAGGGGGCTTGGCAACCCTTAGCATTAGACAAATTAAAAATAATAAATAAATTAAAAATTATAATAAAAATATTATAACTTTAACTGTAATTAAGGTGTAGGGTAATACGATTGGGAATAGAAAACAATATTTAGCGTACTTGTAAAATTGAATTCTTTGAGTAAGTATTTCCTCTAGTGAACGGGCTGTAATAGCCTATATTTATTCTAAACGCGCCATTCTCCATAGGATAAAATACATGCTTTTAATACTTTTATTTTTGTATGATGTACCCTGTTTTAAAAAGCCATAATAGGTTTTAAGTAGCATTAAAATGTTAGCAATTTTTAAATGTTTCGTAAGATCTAAAAAATACTAACATTTCGCTTTGCGGTAAAATACGCAGTTGTCTAGTTGACACCTAAGATTTAACAAAATAACCATTGAAGTTACTTGATAACTATGGGGAAATATTGAAATTAGAGGATTGTTTGATGATTTAACACTTATTTAACTTCCGTTTGTACAATATGGCTGTTTCGGCCGCTGTTAACATCTCTGCAATCGTCAGAGGGCATCGCTGTAGTGGGATCGTTAGTTAAAGAATAACTGCTTAATAAATAGGAGGCTTAACAAAACGATAAATACACCTTAGCATATAACTAACTATGTTGAAGATTGTCAAGGTTTAATTAGGCCCGTCAGTTTAAAACACGTTCCCGAGATGTCATGACAGAGAAGCAAAGAGTTTCAGTAAAATTGTCCATTTTTCAGTGTAAAATCTGAGACCTTTATAAAAATTCAAATCAACCTATAACAACAAATATCCCATATATTTCTTAAAGTTTGGTTTGTGTTTACTGCCCATAGTCTTAGAATTTAGACCGTAATAAGAAAATGTTATTTGATTGTTATAATTTTGCTATACTATGACATAGAAAACAGATTTAGTCTCAATCGGAATCTTTTTTATGCTGCATATGCTTAAAACGTAAGTTTTAGAGTGGTAATAATTCAATATTTTCTACTGGAGGTGAACAAACGACCCTCTAGGCCCTGTTGCAGCTCTACCCCCCTGACAAAATTCTGGGTGCACCCCTGCTATGGATTCAACGGTTACAGCCAGTAATTATTGAACTACTATCATATATATGAATGAATTAAACAAAATATATAAAATCCAAATGACCACATGAAATTATTCCATTACTAGATACCAAAATTTAATTTAATACGCTCTTTATATATAAATTTATTCAAGTTGTGTTTATACCCAGTACTTATTTATCATCCAGATGCTTAAGAGAAAACATGATTATTACAGCATCTTGAAATTTCATGGATAAAGAACTCAGAGATAAAAACATAGTTATTTCCATTTTTATAGAATGAATGGAACAATGTAATAAATGTGTTTTTGAATAGAATTACAATTTAATATGTACATTTTTAGTCATGAGATCCGTCATACGTAAAATTAGAATAGCTAGGCTATCAAACCAGCCGTGAATCTCGCATTGGATTAAAGTTTGTTAAACAGCTGATTGTTGCATGAAAAGCTTTATTTGTAAATCCAAAATTATATAAAAATAATACAACGGTGATGGCTGTTATTATCAATGACAATAACCATAAATAAGGAGATTTTTCTGTAAATGTTTACTAACATATGTTTATACTTATGTTAAACAAGGTGATACGTTTCCTTGTAATATAATAATGAATAAAAATAATTCAAATACAAGAATTGTTTTAATTTATATATCTTCACGGGTATCAATATACAACAAGCTATTGGTATATAACCAAATCCTCAAACCGGTTTGGACGTATGGTATACAGCTTTGGGGCTGTGCCAGCAAATGTCACATACAAGGGATACAACGCTTCCAGAACAAAGTACTAAGAAACATCGCCAACGCTCCTTGGTATGTGCGTAACAGTGACTTGCATTGCGATCTTGGTGTACCCATGGTCGAGGAAGTCATAAAACAGAACGCCATCAAACACGTAAATCGGCTCACTCAACACGAAAATCCTGAGGCACTGAGACTTCTCGACAACAACCACCTGACAAGACGACTCAAAAGGACAAAACCATTTGAACTCGTTGAACGACAAGAGTGACAACAATACTCTTCCTCACGCCGGTTGGCTTCCAACATCAAACAAGATACAATAGAAATCAATGGATTCTTTCTAATAAAAGCTAAAATCTAATTATCAAATGTAAATTAATGGTTGGTCAGAAATAACCAGTTTTAATAAAAAAAAAAAAAAAAAAAAAAAAAAAAAAAAAAAAAAAATTATATCTTTAAAAATATTTATATATGAAACATACATAAATTAAACCAATACTTGTATTTGAAATATCTTTATTCACTTACATATATTATTTGTAAATATTTTATAAAAAGTAACCAAAATAAAATATCTCTCTTTTGATCCAAGTATTAATTGACTTGATTTTTTTTTTACTTGTTATAAAAACAATTGGTAAGGAGTTTTAAATGTTCTCACAAGATAGCAGCATCAAACAGTTTTTAGTATGTAATGTGCTGCTACCTATTTCCAAGCTTAAGAAACTCAATATATGAATTGATGAAAACAGTACTTGATAATATTTTTTTTTTTTTTTTTTTTTTTTTTTTTTTTTTTATTTTAACCCGGGTCTGAGCCCCCAAAACCCGCCCAGCCCTCGTGGCAGCCAACCTCTAGCGAGCTACCTCCGTCTCACATGCGCATGCGGTTAGTATCCCTACCGCGAATGAAGGAAACGGGATTGATTGCCCATGTACCAAGCTCATAAGCTCTTTCCATGGAGAATCAGGAGATAGTGAAATGAAACAGTACGGTAAGTGTCGCGTTAAGAGCGGGATGAAAAAACCTGGCAAGAAAGAAACCCTGCCAGGAAAAATCCCGCGACAGATCATGCAGGAACCCTGGGGGCTTGGATCACCTTATGCTATGGAATAAGGAGAGGTATTACCTTGCAAATACCTTGTTAGTGAGCCTATGGCAGGAATGGCATGCACCTCTTCTTCTGCTGCCTACTCGAAACTGAAAAGGCATGCAATCAAATTATTACTTCCGTTGGGGCTATGCTGCGGCCCTGGAGATGTGCCCCTGCGTCACCTGGAACATAACTGTGAAGCAGAATTTATTAGTATGTATATTTTATTTTGGTGGTATGGTGTGAGCTAGGCGGTCAGTAAGGACAGATAATATTTTTTAATTATTTCCAAGTACTGTGCTGCGATCTACGTCAACGCCTATTAAACTATTCATATAGTTTGGTAATAACAGTACTTCCTAAATTGATAGTACGGCTACTTACTTACAGTTCATTTTGCGTTTAAATTCGTTTTTATAATTAAGCATTTATGTAACAATGCGAGACAGTTATGTTTTAAAATTATGAAAGCATTTAAACACTGTAGAAAATGTTCAGTTTTATGGGTATACTCCTAAAATTTACTCAGGGAAAATACGAATTCTACATTTTGGCGTCACCAATACCCTTTAGTCGCACATCATCTATTTGTCACTCGCACTTTAAAAAAAAAAACAATTCCAAGCCTGACATCTCACCTTCTTCCGTGTTGTTTCCAGATTGCCCTAGCCTTAGCGTTCCTTAGTTAACGTTCCACCAGCAAGCGGCTCTTGATATCCCTTACTCTGCTATTTTTTAATCAATCAGAAATTGGTCTAAATTGTAAGATAGTTATATTTTCCCACTCCCATCTTCATTATGCACTAATATTCTGCTTTCACTTCAATCCCTCAACCTTTATTTTGGTACGATTTAACGATCACAGAGATAAAGTGGGCAATCACACAAACAAACTCCAGGAAACCTCCTGGAGCAGACACCATCACCAACACAACGCTAAAAAACCTCACGGAGAAAGCGATCATTTATCTGTCAAACATCTATAATGCTATACTCCGGACACAACACTTCCCGGACGCTTGGAAGGAGGCCAAGGTCTTGGTCTTCCACAAACCGGGAAAAGACCACAGCAAACCTGATTCATACAGGCCGATAAGCTTGTTGAATACGATGGGCAAGGTATTTGAAAACATTTTGCTCAAACGTATCAAGAAGCATATCCACACACACAACATACTGAGGCCAGAGCAATTTGGCTTTAGGACAAAACACTCGGCTACGCATCAGCTGATGAGAGTGGTGGAGCATGCAACCAAGGTTTTCAACAATTACTGCTCGACTGGGGTAGTCTTCCTGGACATTGAAAAGGCCTTTGACCGGGTCTGGCACAACGTGCTCTTAGTGAAACTACGTCACTATGGCTTTCCAGACGGGCTCATACACCTAGTTAGCTCATACCTGTCCAACCGTAAGTTTAGGGTTGATGTAGATCAAGCTCAATCTACACTACGGACTATACAGGCCGGAGTCCCTCAGGGCTCAATTATTGGGCCCGTATTGTTCATTATCTACATCAACGTCATACCGACAACACTTAACACACAAGTGGCCATATTTGCAGATGACACCGCGTTATCCGGTCAGTCATGGAAACCACATCTAATACACTTATATTTACAGGACCACCATACAGTACTAGAATCATGGCTGAGCTACTAGAGAGTAAGGGTGAAAGTGGCCAAGTGCCAGGCTTTGCTTCTCTCCAAACGTAGGACACACCAACTCAACACACCACTAAAACTATTAGGCGAGGACATTCACTGGGGGAACCAGGTCAAATATCTGGGAGTCATACTCGACAGAGACCTGACTTGGGACCCTCACATTACCAACACGTTAAAAAAAGCAACAATTAGATTAACACAACTATATCCTATGCTTAACAGAACAAGCCCACTTTCACTACGGGCGGCCACTACTATATACGTATCTATGTTGCGCAGCATAATAACTTACGCATCACCCGTCTGGGCCAATGCAGGTAATATACGCACACGCCGACTACAATTTTCCGAAACAAGGTTTTACGAATAATCACGAAGGCAATAATCACCTATATGTACAAGGTAACCACTGCTTCACAATGACTTGAAAGTGCCTTTCACCAAACAAAACCTCCGACACTTAGAAATAAAGTTCTACACAAAATAAAATATACATACTAATAAATTCTGCTTCACAGTTATGTTCCAGGTGACTAAGAGGCACATCTCCAGGGCCGCAGCTTATCCCCAACGGAAGTACTAATTTGATTGCATGCCTTTTCAGTTTCGAGTAGGCAGCAGAAGAAAAAGTGCATTTCATTCCTGCCATAGACTGACTAACAAGGTATTTGCAAGGTAATACTTCTCCTTATTCTGTAACACTCTTAAAAATAAGGTGTTACATATAAATTCATTTATATATTTAATTTTTATTTCATAATTATATCGTCCCAATATAAAAGAATATTTTTATTTTCTTGGTGCACATTGTGAAGCTAGCATAGATAGCGGGTAAAAATGTAAAATACCGTACGAGTTAGTAACTTAAGTTAATAAGCACATCACGTCATGTGACGTAAGCATGGTCTGATATCGCCTGATCCAATGTACTAATCAAAAAATTCGAAATAATAAGTAAGGGTGGGAAATTTCAGTTAGCGCGTCCTTGCAACGACCAAAAAGTCGAGACGGACGTGATGGCATTTTCGGACGTAACCTAGAAATTTACAAGCTTCCAGTATTCAAAATTTAAGATGTCAAGGCCGGTACCAAATTTTATTAACGCAACAAAAGAAGAAGTCAGAAGCGATTATTTATGTGTTTCAAACGAGTAAAAGTTAATATCATTTTTGTTTAGAAGCGCCGATTTGCAAGAGCGATGTGTTAAGTGTTAAGTGTACAAAATCGATGTGCAATAATTAATGATGTGTTTAAAGCGTTTTGCAAGTAATGTGCACAAGCAGGTACGTTTTAGATAATAATAAAGAAAATGTATTTTAATGTTAACTAATGAAATTGAATTTTAAATGATAAACGGTTAACACATGAACGGTAGAAATTGTCCTTTGAATATTCATTTCTAAAAATTTAATTGGAAATCTTAAGTTACTATCTTCTCGATATATATAAATTTTAAAGGTTAATAAGTAATTAAAATGAATGGAATAGTTAGCAGTAATTAAAAGTAAATTACTCGACACATTGCTGTCATTTGTTCTTTTGTAATTTGTCATTGATTTATAAATTGTCTAATTTTGTATTTTAAAACTTCCAATTCTTATTTCACAAGTAACCTAGTTCTAGCTTCACGATAGAAGAGCGTCATAGACAGACAGTAATTGCCTGGGTTATGACGTTAGAACTAGAACCCAGGGTAAGTAATTAATTAATACGTTAATTAGTAATTAACACATTTTTTTAATAAATATAAAAACTTACCCAAGGAAAAAGGGCTAGACCGTTACAATTCCTTAGCATAAGGTGATCCAAGCCCCCAGGGTTCCTGCATGATCTGTTGCGGGAGTTTTCCTGGCAGGGTTTCTTTCTTGCCAGGTTTTTTCATCTCGCTCTTAGCGCGACACTTACCGTACTGTTTCATTACACTATGTCCTGATTATCCATGGAAAGAGCTTATGAGCTTGGTACATGGGCAATCAATCCCGTTTCCTTCACTCGCGGTAGGGCTACTAACCGCATGCGCATGTGAGACGGAGGTAGCTAGCTAGAGGTTGGCTGCCGCGAGGGCTGTGCGAGTTTTGGGGGCTCAGACATGAGTAAAAAAAAATAATAATAAAAAAAAAATTATCAAGTACTGTTTTTATCAATTCACATATAGAGTTTATTAAGCTTGAAAATAGGCAGCAGCACATTACATACCGAAAATTGTTTGATGCCGCTATCTTGTGAGAACATTTAAAACTCTTTACCAATAGTATTATAACAATTTATAAAAAAAATTCAATTCAATTCCTACTTGCATCAAAAGAGAGATATTTTATTTGGTTACTTTTTATAAAATATTTACAAATAATATATGTAAGTGAATAAGAATATTTCAAATACAAGTATTGGTTAAAATTAAGTATATTTCATAAATAATTTTTTTTTAAATATATAAATTAAAACAATTCTTGTATTTGAATTATGTTTATTAATTATTATATTACAAGGAAACGTATCTCTCTCGCTTCTCTATTTCGATAGACTCACGAATAATTCTAGTCCTGTAGTTTTCCACTTGAACAATCTGTCGACAAGATTGGAAATCAATGGTATGCCCTGTATCGCAGTGGTGCCTATACAGAGCCGAGGTTTTCTGCTTGTTTTTAAGGCCCAGTTTGTGCTTCTCAAGCCTAACTGAGATACGTCTGTTCGTTTGGCCAATGTACGATTTCTCACAAACTCCACAGGAAACGATGTAAATACCATGGTTTTCCAAGAAGATCTTATCTTTGGCGTTACCAACAACCTTGTCGATGGTGATGTAAGGTTTGTAAACGGAACTTAAACCATGCCTCCTAAAGAGTCTGGCAATCCTATCAGTGGTTTCTTTAATAAAGGGCAGAATTACAGTACCAGCTTTCTCAGTCTCTTTTTCGTCCAAGTCAACAGGAAGGACACTTTGGCGGTGTAACGCTTTATTAATGGCATATTCCTTATAGCCATTGCTTCTAAGCACCTCTCTCATAGTAATAAGTTCCTGGTCTCTCGAATCGATGTCTGTTAACTTGTGAGACCGAGAGAAGAGCGTGTCAGCGACAGATTGGATCTGAGATGGGTGGTGATGGTCTGGATGGTTCACATCGTCAATTTATTATTATTCTTGTATTTGAAAAACCTACGTTGTTTTAAATATATATATCACTTTCACTATATGTACTTAAACAAGAATCTTACTTGGTATTTATGGGAGTTAACTTTCAAAGATTGGTAGTATCTCCCTTGTCGACCATCAACTGACCGGGGGGTCTGTAGTGGACTGCCAGGTTTGTGAAATATCCGTTGTCGCGTGGTGTACCGTTGTTGTTCTATTTTCGGATTCACTGCACTGTGGGAGCCTTTAGGTTTGTCTCAGGGTTAATTATTTACTATTAGGTTGAATAATTTATCTTGTCTTGATTTTATTTGTATTTGTTCGTGATAATATTTTTTCCTTATAAATTTGTAGTTGTTCCTAGATTATCATTTTGAGGCCTTTTTGTAATTTCTTTATTAGGTGTATGTTTTCTAATATGGGAAATGTGTGTTTATTTTTGATGGCGTGTGTAGCTAAGTTTGAGTTGTAAATGTGAAGTTTGATGCATGCATTGAGGTGTTCTTGATATCTGTCTTTTATTTTCTTATTCTTTTTGCCTATGTCTATTTCATTACAGTCTGGGCATTCGATTTTATATATTCCGTTATTAGGCGTGGGGCATGTTTTTTCCTGTTGGTTTATTTTATTGATTATATATCCAGGGTTTTTGTAAGCTTTGTTAATATTATAGGTTTTTAGTATTTTAGTTCATATTTATATTTGTGTGTGAAGTTGACCCATTTTGTTGTTGTTTGTAGTTCGATTTCAGGTTGTTTTAATTTATATAACATTTTAAATTATATATTATCTTTAATTTTTTATTGTATCCATTTTTTGAGATATTTGATATATTATTTGTTTTCCTGTCGCTTTTTCTTCATTTTTTAAAGGTAGTTTTATCATTCTGTATAGGAGTGAGTTGTAAGCAGCCTTTTCATGTTGTGGGTATTTATTAGAGTAGTTTCGTATTATACTAATGGTTTGTGAGGGTTTTCTAAAAATTGAGTAATAAATGTTATTTGTATTTCTGGTTATTTTTAGGTCTAGATAGTTTATTTTATTGTTTATTTCTTCTTCCATGGTGAATTTTTTGTTAGGGTGTAAGTTGTTGATTTCATTTCGAATGATATTATTATTTTGTGAGATGTATATTCCATCGTCAACATATCGTATCGAATGTCCGTTGGGGTCGTGTGTTTTTATGGTTTGTGTGATTATTTAGTCAAGGTTTTGGAGGTCATTTTCTGATATTATACTTGAGAGGGGTGATCCCACTGCTAAGCCATTTATTTGTTTGTATATCATATTATTAAATATGAAATAGTTTTTGTTTTGTATGGTCTTAAGGCATTTTGTAATTTGGTTTGTGTATTTGTGATTGGTTTTAAGATTAGTTAATTTGTTTTCCTTTATGGAAACACTATAATGTAAAGAGAGAACGTCATGAAATATCTGACAGCCAGACGCAAGTATACTTCCTCCAGAGTTTTAAGAAAATCAATGGTTTTATACACTGCCAATGTTGCTTTACAACTTCTCTAAATCTTCCAGAGATAAATGTATTTCATGTATTGTTTTATCTAATTATGTTTTGTTTGTCATGAGGGTTTTTTACACTTCTAATGATGGCTGATTAAATCAAAACTACTTAGAATAATATAGACCAGTTTTAGGTTTTTTTCACACGATGTCAAGCTAAACAGGAGGGAGGGTAATATGAAAGTAATTATGCATGATATGGCCTTTTTGCGTATTTGCTGAACCGACTTTCTAACTATAAACTTCAAAATATTATATGCATTGATTACATAGATTTATGAAAAATAATCATTGTTAAAAAATAACTTTAGTTTAAACGGATAAAATAAAGTCAATCTTTATATTTATTTAATTCCTTGCATAGGTTCACACTCTCGCTACACACACACACACACACACACAAACACACACATAAATATATATATATATATATATATATTTATTTATATATATATATATATATATATATATATCTTGTTCAAATTTTCAATCCGTAATAAAATATGTTTTAAACATTTACTAAATTTAAAATACATTTTTTAACAACTTGTAATGTATGACAATTCTTCTTATCATAGTTTTTCCAAATACCAATTAATTAAAGTTAAATTTATTGAAATAATGTTAGTTTTATACGGGAGAAAATTGTTTCCCAAAAGGAACAAGAAATGCACTATAGATATTTCGTCCTAAATAAAAAACAACGGATTTCATCTTAGGCCTACAGTTTATGTGGTAGAAGAGCTGTTTTAAAGCATAGGTTATGTTACTTTATATCTATTAGCATATATTAAAAAGTAACTACAATAAATTACCTAGGCCAAATCTTGACCTAAGAAGAATTAACTTAAAACTTAAAGGTTTGTTCATCATATGATTTGTTTTTAGCTATTGAACTATTTGGCAAACAAAAATATTTAAAAATTATTAAAATACAATGCATGAAAAGAGGCAACAAAAATTTTTTAAAATGGAATTGCATAACTCCGCGACCTGTCTTTCTAGTGTTTTCTCTTTCTTCCTTCAAGAGCCAAATACTTGATTAATCAGGTCTACAACGTAACGATTTATAGGGCACAGACGATAATTTGAGTATCTTATTCAACCTGTTATGTTAGGATTTGTATAGCAATGGTCCACGTTGTTTGGTTTTGAAACTACTCTTACAAAACTTTTGATAGAAAAGTTTCTAATTCACCTGCTGGCCCAGACGTATGTCTATACAATCGCTTGTTACATCAAATAAATTTTATATACAGAAACATCTGTAGAAAAAAGGCTACTAAACTAAATACTGTTGTTTGAAGTGGAAAATTGACGAGGCAAATTCAATCAGGTATTTCCATACAAATCCTTGTTCAACCAGGTTTGCCCTTCATGCCTACAAAAGTAGCTTAACATCTACACCATTGCATTCATACTTAAAAGCTTCACTGGTTGAAGTAATAACTATTAGCTTTGGCAAATAATAACAACACATAAAATATGTATTCATTTCCCCAAGGTAGCCATGAAGTTTTATGAAAAATCAGGACGATAACAGCCCACAGCTTCAGTCCCTTTTTACTGAGAAGAACACCTTCTGGGTGGGTCTTCAAGTGGCACTATTCACAATTTCAAAACATGCTGCGTGAGTGTGGACACTCAAAGATGTGTCTCGACATGTAACTGACGTCCGTACAGTTTTTACAAGTAGCGGATGTTCAGGTCTTATCAGGGAGAATCTTCAATCCTCTGAAATGTTTGGTTCTTAGACTTGCAAATTTTGGGGGCAGGTGATAAGGGGTCTCTTAAAGGTAAGGAGTAGGAGTAGGCTTTCAATGTTTAAGTGAGCAGTGATCCACTGTACATGATATGATTTGCCCTTACAGTGCAGACTCTCAAGGAGTACATTTATTACAGAGGGCAACGTTTATATATTTATGTTTGCTATTCTTCTATAGACGATTTATAGTCAAAGTAAATCGTCATCCCGTCAGTTAGGCCTGAAACAATTGAACCATTGACGTAGAGAGTGACGGATTCGTTAATCCCCAAGAACTGAGGATATTTGAGGCAACCAGAGCTGTTTACTCTTCGTATCGGCGTTTACTTCCATCGGGAATAGGAAGGAGAATGCCTGCAGCTCTCTTATTGAGGAATTTAAGCTAATGATAGTTTCTCCTAGTGGTTTTCTGGGAAATAGTGGTTCCTGGAATGTGGGGGGAATGTTACAAATTAATTCGTCTTCTAATGTAACCTTCAAACTGGAGAGTTAAGGATCTTTTGGATCTGAATAAGCCTTTCCTATCATCAATTACCCTGGTTGAGATATGATCCATGTTGTTACTGCGTCATGTTAAGCATCAACCAATCATATTGATAGATCTTTCAAATATGTACTATATCAATAAAATCCCTTAATTGACGCGGAGACTGATCATATGAGGAAGGAGCAGATCCGTACACACCGTTACATCTGTCTAAAAAAATGTATGACGTTATCTCACAAATATTTCGTTTTTGCACAGAACGGTGACTGTGGATCAATAGGTACAAATTCTGAAGGTTTGCCACCGAGTGTCTAGATGATGTGGCGTTTATTGGTCTCTTTACAACCGAGTGTTAGGATAAAGTAAACTATGTCATGATTTAGGAATGACTCAGTGATAACAACCTTGGTGAGGCCGGTAAGAAACATGTTCTCCTTCTATAATTTAGTGTAGGACAGAATGGTTTGCGGATGATTGCCAGGTTTTTTAAGCTAGGGTTTCCACAATGAGAAACCCTGTGTTTATTTTCATACCTAATATCTAAATGGGTAAATTTGAGTCCATGGCCAAAGTGGATAAATTTTTCACTTTCTCACGTCGTATCTTAAGATATATTTGTATTTCTTACAATATGGAGAACCTATAGGTTTTATCTTAGTTAAACTAGTCCAGTCTTGTCCAGATAAATAAGCTAGTGGTTAGTGGTTGTTTCTAGTGTTACGTTATACCCTTAGCTGCATTATAATTTGTTCACCTTCCTTAGTACGCTTTGTGGACGCTGTCAATATCCTTTCCTCTTTAGAGACTATGGATGGCAGTTAGTGTGACAAGAGTAACCTTTGATTGAACTTCATGAAGTTTAATCAACAATCATCAGTAATATTACAAGGTACCTTATGTATAGGAACTATAAAAGTTAAAACGATACTTTGAAACTAAGAAACTGGCAAACATATAAATTTCACAAAATTTAACAAAAATGTTTTATTAATGAGAAATATTGGGATAATATTATTATTATTATTTACTCATTAAAGAGAGTCTGCCAAGAAGGCCAAGCTTGAAGTGTAGACGTTGTGTGACGGGCGATGGGTTGATTGACAAAGCGCAATATTGACGGTTTTACAACCTATACTACTACATACCTAGTGCTGCAATAGAGTGCACATTTAGGGGAGAGCAAGGATAAGTTACTCTTCGCTTGTGTACAGTAACGTGGTCTCTGGATTTACTATCAGCCTGGTGGTTTTATCAGATGTATTTGTATTGACTCTCCTCTTAGCCAGGAGACTGCGAGCTGAGTACACGAATATGCCAAATTAATGACACAAGTTGATGCTGTACTGAAAACTCTCCAACGTCATGAAGAGATAACTCTGCATAATTAGAAAGTATTCATCGTGAAGCTGACGGTTTGACTTTTCAGATAGTCACGGACACGAACAAACCGAGAACAACTGAGGATATAGAGAAACTGAGATATAGTGAAACTGCTTTAGATCATTTTAAAATTAGTTTGCTCCATTACTTTAGATCATAAACTTTGATACAAATGAGATTTCAGTAGGTAACCATTAATGCTAGATATTGTGAATTGACTTAGGTGTTACCTGAAAAAGGCCAAAGCTATTCAGAAGAGACAACGAAACTAATATTTCGAAAGTTAATAGACTATATTGATCAGATTTACCTTTTGTTACATAAACTACGTAATAGAGAATTAGTTGACACAAATGAGGAATGTAATCAGAACAACTCTCCCATAAAGGCATTAGTATCCACAGTAAATCTGTCCAGCACCACAACACTTTCATGTAGGCTGTAGTTTTACAGTGACTAAAAATATCAAAAGTCCAAAATAATGTTTCAAAATAAAAAGCAGATTTTTTCTGAGAAACTAATATGTGACAAAAGATAAACAGTTTTAAAACAGTTTAAAAAACATTTTATACGAATCGAGGAGAATTTATGTTCATGGAATCGTCGTGTCACTTTTAAAATATGTTAGTTATAAGAAAACACACCTTTAGTGGTAGCATGCCTTTATATAATTTGAAGCCGAGATATTTTATTCAGAAACCTCCATCAAATTTTTCAGGGCGAATACAGAGTATTTTACAATGAAAGGCCTATGAAAAGTGTCCAGTCCTAAAAACAGAGATGGGTCAGCAAGTGATAAAATAAACGAAAAAAACAGAGACAAAAGATTGTTTAAAATTCAATTACAAAATTTATTTCCAATACAGTACAAATTCAACAATAAAAGTAATATTTAAACTATTGTAGAAAACCCCGAACTATTATAAGAAATCTGCAATATATTTTTAATGAAATAATTATGGGAAAAACGTAGTACGTAAAAGTTAATTTTACAATACTTCGAAAAAACCCAAGAATATCACAAATAGGGTTAAAATTTGAAATACCCCTAATATGAAGTGTATTTAAAATGCTTAATTGCAGCCTGCCTGGTACTAGAGGGTGGCAAAGTTTTCGATTGTCACCAGCGTCTGGAAAACACAGAAAGGAATTTTTTTTTGTAATAAATAAAAATGGAATATAGAAATAAAAATATAGGTTAAAACATTTTAAACATTGATTACGTACCAAGAATGTATTTTATTTCCAGCCAATATATGCTCCATTCTTTTTATTTTCTTCAACAAAAAAATCATACAATGGCTGAAAATATCTCATAATTGTGCCAGCTTCCACAAAAGGTTTTCCTAAAGCTTCTTTTATAGTTACTGTCCAAGGTTGTGAAGATCCAGGTTTGTACAACTTTCTGGAAAAACTAAATGAATGTTAAAAGTAAAACTACAGGCACAAATACATTTATAGTCACTATCTTTTATAATCGTTGTGAAGATCCATGTTTGTACAATTGTTTGGAAGAAACAAATAAAGGTTAAATGTAAGACTGCATGCACATACATGCATGTCGCGTTGGCAACATCCAATTAGCATAACAAATTCATTTTACCTGTCGTATTTTGGTATAGCACTTGAGTGGTCTTGTGTAATCTTATGTTAATAAAGTTTTCTGTAAAGGGGAGGAAAGAGTAAATGAAAAAGCCTTATATGGGATCTAGTAAACGGCGCCACTGTACTTATGTAGAAACTCAGCGCAAATAGAATCGTATAATGGCGGGAAAATAAACAAACAAACAAAATATTTACAATTGAATTATATAAACGGAAATAAACTTAATAAACAAACCCTTGACAATAATTACAAAAAGATGTGTAATGAAAATATTCTTTATATATATTTTTTTATAATATATTGATTATAGCAAAATAGTTTTATATATATTAAATGTACGTACGACTAGATTATAGTTTGCCAATGGTAATCCTGAAATGTGTCAGTTAATAAAAACTAATAGTCTAGTTTTAATAGTTTCTCGACATTATCAGATGTTAACTTTCTAACAACATTATTTACTGAAATATTTCTGATAATCATATTCGACCCTTATGTCCACAGCATGTCCCAAACTCCTGATTTATAATGCTATGCTGATAGTATATTAGTTTTTCTTTGATTAGATGCATTTATCTTAAAATTTCTAAGCTAACATAGGTGAACAAATATTACTAGTTTTGTAGATATGGCTCATGCCATCTTGTTACATTATGTATATCAATACCTTTCACAAAAAACATTAAAATCGGTAATTAAATCAATTTAATCCCGTACTCCCGATTTATCGCCATCTTCTATATAATCGGGATTACTTTCTACCAGATTAAGTTCTTTTCTCTTGGCTTACCTATAGTATACGTACCTCTATAAGCCCATAAACACCTATACATTGCATAAACTAATCACAGTTGCCAGTAGTTGGTAATATTATAGTATTGAAGTGAGGAATGTAGGACTTGTCAACTTATCTAAAGCCTTATCTTCATAATAATCTGAAACACGTCACTAATTTCGTTAGAGAATAGGCGTATTTACAGTAAAGCATAAAGAAATCCTAACAGTGCTGCCTGAGGATTTGGAAATACCGTCTAAATGGAAGCTAGTCTGAGATGACATAGAAATGGTATTTATTAGAGCTTTCTTTGCCCAAGTGGATTAACATTAATGGAGTAATGCACCATATTCTTCCTTCCAGTTGTAAGAACTTGAAATATGAAGAAGAATTTAACATACAGAAGGTGAAAAATCCTCACTTTATAAGAAAGCTTGTTTCTTTAGAATAATTGTTGATTAGAAACGTTATATAATAAATATAATACACTTACGTCATGACGTTTCCGGCTTCCTTCTTCCCATAAAGATCACATTCATGTAACGGCTTTTTAGTGGGATTTTTTGGATCAAACTCTCCTGTTGCTATGCATGCCGTCTCGAAAATTTGAAACTCAAGTAAAGGTTGTATAAAGTAGCTGAAATAATAAAAATTCAATAAAAGTCCATGCTTTGCACAAACAATAATTTCCTCTATAATTTCATTTGGTGAACCCTTCAGAACATTTCTAATGGAAACTGTTTAAATTAATTGGTAATCTAGACATACGCATTGGCATCATTACCGCACACAAAAGTACTTCAAAAATGGGCTGGTCTTCTTATTGTATGCGTGTGTGTGAGTCTGTGTGTATGCGTGTGTTTGTGTGTGTACGTGTGTGGGTCACATGTTTATGCGTCTGTTCATGTGTGTGTGAGTGTCTGTGTGTGTGTGTGTGTGTGTATGTGTGTGAGTGAGTGTTTGTGTTTGTGTGTGTGTTTAAGTGTGTGTATGTGTGTGAGTGTGTGTGTGTGTGTGTGTGTGTATGTGTGTGTGTGTGTGTGTTTGTGTGTGTGCATGCGTGCTTGTGTCTGTGTGGCAGGTGTTTGTTGTCGTATAACTGCCTTTTTTGATAACAATATGTTGCTAATTAATCTACTTACCTAATAACTGGATCATCATATATTATATTATTCATTTCTATTGCATCTATGCCATCCTCACTACGGTTTTTTAAAAGAATTGTTCCTTCAAACTCATTCCCGAAAAAGTTTATTAATGTTACTGAGATACATTTTTATAATGTTTCCTACTGAGGTTTTATAATAAAGGCTATGAGACAAGTGAGTTATGTTTCGTTATATTTAGGAATAAGGAAGGCTTTTTTATGACTTAGAAGCAGGACTAAGATCTATGTGGTATCTAGACCAATGTGGTAGATCCCCCTTTGAAAATGGAGATCAACCATTAAAAAGTCATTTTTTTACCAACGAGGAAACTTTTGAAGAATATTCAAGGCCTATGTTTTCATATAACCAGACAAGTACTTTTTTAAAAGAATTTACTTTGTCACGCTCATGAATAGGAGACGTGCTAGTGATCCATTATAATGAAAATATCTAAATGTTATGTCAGTGTTGGGATTTAAATTTTATTTGTAGAGATAATAAAAAGCTTTAGCATTATCGTTTTCACTCTTACACGACTTCGGTAAATGTGAATGTATTTCGGTCACTATATCGGAACTATAGGCCAGTGTTGCTCTAAGGATTGTCTGATGCTGCATTGTCATTAACAAAGAACGACAAAATGGTTTTGGAGTGTTTCCTTAGTTGTTAGACGAATTTCTGAGTATTTTTATAGTATGTCAATGAACGTTTATGATGGGCCACATTTTTTAAGATTTATAATACATAAACCTTAACATATATCAGGTTGTTTCCAACTTTTAAAGTAGAATGGTGAAAAAAGTCATTATTATAATTATTGCACAATATGACGTACAATATTGTCAGTATTGGTTACTTACAATAACATTCATTCATAAAATACCGGTCTCCCAATGGATGAAATGGTGGCCTAATGTGAGGGAGTCCTTTTGTACACCAAGTAGTGAACATATCTGCAGAGTATAGCATTAGATTATTCCAACAGCCCTGATAATTCTGTTCCATTGAAGTAATGTCATGATGAAATCTTTCCCAATGCTCTTCTCTAACATCTCCACAGTTCACAGGGAGAATAAAGAAGTGGGAGTGGAGGACGATATATTACAACCCAGAGTACAGGATTAATTCATTCCTACAGCCCTGATAATTCAGTTCCAATGCAGTAATGTCGGGATGAAATCTTTCCCAATGCTCTTCTCTAACTTCTCCACAGTTCCCAGGGAGAATAACGAAGTGGGAGAGAGGACGACATATTACAACCCAGAGTACAGCATTAAATCATTTCAACAGCCCTGATAATTCAGTTCCATTAAGTAATGTCGTGATGAAATCTTTCCCAATGCTCTTCTCTAACCACTCCACCGTTCCCAGGGAGAATAACGAAGTGGGAGTGGAGGACGACATATCACAACACAGAGTACAGCATTAATTCATTCCAACAGCCCTGATAATTCAGTTCCATTGACGTAATGTCATGATGAAATCTCTCCCAATGCTCTTCTCTAACCTCTCATAGTTTCCAGGAAGAATAACGAAGTGGGAGTGGAGGACGACATATTACAACCCAGAGTACAAGGTTAATTTATTCCAACAGCCCTAATAATTCATTTCAATTGAAGTAATGTCGTGATGAAATCCATTCCAATGCTCTTCTCTAACCTCTCCACAGTTTCCAGGGAGAATAACGAAGTGGGAGTGGAGGACGACATATTACAACCCAGAGTACAGGATTAATTCATTCCTACAGCCCTGATAATTCAGTTCCGTTGCAGTAATGTCGGGATGAAATCTTTCCCAATGCTCTTCTCTAACTTCTCCACAGTTCCCAGGGAGAATAACGAATTGGGAGTGGAGGACGACATATTACAACCCAGAGTACAGCATTAAATCTTTTCAACAGCCCTGTTAATTCAGTTCCATTAAGTAATGTCGTGATGAAATCTTTCCCAATGCCCTTCCCTAACTTCTCCACCGTTCCCAGGGAAAACAAGGAAGTGGAAGTGGAGGATGACATATTACAACCCAGAGTACAGGGTTAATTCATTCCTACAGCTCTGATAATTCAGTTCCATTGAAGTAATGTCGTGATGAAATCTTTCCCAATGCTCTTCTCTAACTTCTCCACAGTTTCCAGGGAGAATAACGAAGTGGGAGTGGAGGACGACATATTACAACCCAGAGTACAGGATTAATTCATTCCTACAGCCCTGATAATTCAGTTCCATTGCAGTAATGTCGGGATGAAATCTTTCCCAATGCTCTTCTCTAACTTCTCCACAGTTCCCAGGAAGAATAACGAAGTGGGAGTGGAGGACGACATATTACAACCCAGAGTACAGCATTAAATCAATTCAACAGCCATGATAATTCAGTTCCATTAAGTAATGTCGTGATGAAATCTTTCCCAATGCTCTTCTCTAACCACTCCACCGTTCCCAGGGTGAATAACGAAGTGGGAGTGGAGGACGACATATTACAACCCAGAGTACAGCATTAATTCATTCCAACAGCCCTGATAATGCAGTTCCATTAAGGTAATATCGCGATGAAATCTTTCCCAATGCCCTTCCCTAACTTCTCCACCGTTCCCAGGGAAAACAAGGAAGTGGAAGTGGAGGACGACATATTACAACCCAGAGTACAGCATTAAAACATTTCAACAGCCCTGATAATTCAGTTCCATTAAGTAATGTCGTGATGAAATCTTTCCCAATGCCCTTCCCTAACTTCTCCACCGTTCCCAGGGAAAACAAGGAAGTGGAAGTGGAGGACGACATATTACAACCCAGAGTACAGCATTAAATCATTTCAACAGCCCTGATAATTCAGTTCCATTAAGTAATGTCGGGATGAAATCTTTCCCAATGCCCTTCCCTAACTTCTCCACAGTTCCCAGGGAAAACAAGGAAGTGGAAGTGGAGGACGACATATTACAACCCAGAGTACAGCATTAATTCATTCCAACAGCCCTGATAATTCAGTTCCATTAAGGTAATATCGCGATGAAATCTTTCCCAATGCCCTTCCCTAACTTCTCCACCGTTCCCAGGGAAAACAAGGAAGTGGAAGTGGAGGACGACATATTACAACCCAGAGTACAGCATTAAAACATTTCAACAGCCCTGATAATTCAGTTCCATTAAGTAATGTCGTGATGAAATCTTTCCCAATGCCCTTCCCTAACTTCTCCACCGTTTCCAGGGAAAACAAGGAAGTGGAAGTGGAGGACGACATATTACAACCCAGAATACAGGGTTAATTCATTCCTACAGCCCTGATAATTCAGTTCCATTGAGGTAATATCGCGATGAAATCTTTCCCAATGCTCTTCTCTAACTTCTCCACAGTTCCCAGGGAGAATAACGAAGTGGGAGTGTAGTACGACATATTACAACCCAGAATATAGGGTTAATTCATTCCTACAGCCCTGATAATTCATTTCCATTAAGTAATGTCGTGATGAAATCTTTCCCAATGCTCTTCTCTAACTTCTCCACCGTTCCCAGGGAAATCAAAGAAGTGGAAGTGGAGGACGACATATTACAACCCAGAATACAGGGTTAGTTCATTCCTACAGCCCTGAAAATTCAGTTCCATTGAAGTAATGTCGTGATGAAAACTTTCCCAATGCTCTTCTCTAACCTCTCCACAGTTCCCAGGGAAAACAAGGAAGTGGAAGTGGAGGACGACATATTACAACCCAGAATACAGGGTTAATTCATTCCTACAGCCCTGATAATTCAGTTCCATTGAAGTATAGTCGTGATGAAATCTTTCCCAATGCTCTTCTCTAACTACTCCACCGTTCCCAGGGTGAATAACGAGAATGGAGTGTAGGACGACATATTACAAGGCAGAATACAGGGTTAATTCATTCCTACAGCCCTGATAATTCAGTTCCATTGAAGTAATGTCATGATGAAATCTTTCCCAATGCCTTTCTCTAACCTCTCCACAGTTCCCAGGGAAAAAAAGGACGTGGAAGTGGAGGACGACATATTACAACCCAGAGTACAGCATTAATTTATTCCAACAGCCCTGATAATTCAGTTCCATTGAGGTAATATCGCGATGAAATCTTTCCCAATGCTCTTCTCTAACTTCTCCACAGTTCCCAGGGAGAATAACGAAGTGGGAGTGTAGGACGACATATTACAACCCAGAGTACAGCATTAAATCATTTCAACAGCCCTGATAATTAGGTTCCATTAAGTAATGTCGTGATGAAATCTTTCCCAATGCTCTTCTCTAACTTCTCCGCCGTTCCCAGGGTGAATAACGAAGTGGGAGTGGAGGACGACATATTACAACCCAGAATACAGGGTTAATTCATTCCTACAGCCCTGATAATTCAGTTCCATTGAAGTAATGTCGAGATGAAATCTTTCCCAATGCCTTTCTCTAACCTCTCCACAGTTCCCAGGGAAAAAAAGGACGTGGAAGTGGAGGACGACATATTACAACCCAGAATACAGGGTTAATTCATTCCTACAGCCCTGATAATTCAGTTCCATTGAAGTATAGTCGTGATGAAATCTTTCCCAATGCTCTTCTCTAACTACTCCACCGTTCCCAGGGTGAATAACGAAAATGGAGTGGAGGACGACATATTACAACCCAGAATACAGGGTTAATTCATTCCTACAGCCCTGATAATTCAGTTCCATTGAAGTAATGTCGTGATGAAATCTTTCCCAATGCCTTTCTCTAACCTCTCCACAGTTCCCAGGGAAAAAAAGGACGTGGAAGTGGAGGACGACATATTACAACCCAGAGTACAGCATTAATTTATTCCAACAGCCCTGATAATTCAGTTCCATTGAGGTAATATCGCGATGAAATCTTTCCCAATGCTCTTCTCTAACTTCTCCACAGTTCCCAGGGAGAATAACGAAGTGGGAGTGTAGGACGACATATTACAACCCAGAGTACAGCATTAAATCATTTCAACAGCCCTGATAATTAAGTTCCATTAAGTAATGTCGTGATGAAATCTTTCCCAATGCTCTTCTCTAACTTCTCCGCCGTTCCCAGGGTGAATAACGAAGTGGGAGTGGAGGACGACATATTAAAACCCAGAATACAGGGTTAATTCATTCCTACAGCCCTGATAATTCAGTTCCATTGAAGTAATGTCGAGATGAAATCTTTCCCAATGCCTTTCTCTAACCTCTCCACAGTTCCCAGGGAAAAAAAGGACGTGGAAGTGGAGGACGACATATTACAACCCAGAATACAGGGTTAATTCATTCCTACAGCCCTGATAATTCAGTTCCAATGAAGTATAGTCGTGATGAAATCTTTCCCAATGCTCTTCTCTAACTACTCCACCGTTCCCAGGGTGAATAACGAAAATGGAGTGGAGGACGACATATTACAACCCAGAATACAGGGTTAATTCATTCCTACAGCCCTGATAATTCCGTTCCATTGAAGTAATGTCGTGATGAAAACTTTCAAAATGCTCTTCTCTAACTACTCCACCGTTCCCAGGGTGAATAACGAAAATGGAGTGTAGGACGACATATTACAACCCAGAATACAGGGTTAATTCATTCCTACAGCCCTGATAATTCAGTTCCATTGAAGTAATGTCGTGATGAAATCTTTCCCAATGCTCTTCTCTAACTTCTCCACCGTTCCCAGGGAAAACAAGGAAGTGGAAGTGGAGGACGACATATTACAATCCAGAATACTGGGTTAGTTCATTCTTACAGCCCTGATAATTCAGTTCCATTGAGGTAATATCGCGATGAAATCTTTCAAAATGCTCTTCTCTAACTTCTCCGCAGTTCCCAGGGAGAAAAACGAAGTGGGAGTGTAGGACGACATATTACAACCCAGAGTACAGCATTAAATCATTTCAACAGCCCTGATAATTCAGTTCCATTAAGTAATGTCGTGATGAAATCTTTCCCAATGCTCTTCTCTAACTACTCCACCGTTCCCAGGGTGAATAACGAAGTGGGAGTGTAGGACGACATATTACAACCCATAATACAGAGTTAATTTATTCCTACAGCCCTGATAATTCAGTTCCATTGAAGTAATGTCGTGATGAAATCTTTCCCAATGCCTTTCTCTAACCTCTCCACAGTTCCCAGGGAAAAAAAGGACGTGGAAGTGGAGGACGACATATTACAACCCAGAGTACAGCATTAATTTATTCCAACAGCCCTGATAATTCAGTTCCATTGAGGTAATATCGCGATGAAATCTTTCCCAATGCTCTTCTGTAACTTCTCCACAGTTCCCAGGGAGAATAACGAAGTGGGAGTGTAGGACGACATATTACAACCCAGAGTACAGCATTAAATCATTTCAACAGCCCTGATAATTAAGTTCCATTGAAGTAATGTCGTGATGAAACTTTTCCCAATGCTCTTCTCTAACCTCTCCACAGTTCCCAGGTAAAACAAGGAAGTGGAAGTGGAGGACGACATATTACAACCCAGAATACAGGGTTAATTCATTCCTACAGCTCTGATAATTCAGTTCCATTGAAGTAATGTCGTGATGAAATCTTTCCCAATGCCCTTCCCTAACTTCTCCACCGTTCCCAGGGAAAACAAGGAAGTGGAAGTGGAGGACGACATATTACAACCCAGAGTACAGCATTAAATCATTTCAACAGCCCTGATAATTAGGTTCCATTAAGTAATGTCGTGATGAAATCTTTCCCAATGCTCTTCTCTAACTTCTCCACAGTTTCCAGGGAGAATAACGAAGTGGGAGTGGAGGACGACATCTTACAACCCAGAGTACAGGATTAATTCATTCCTACAGCCCTGATAATTCAGTTCCATTGCAGTTATGTCGGGATGAAATCTTTCCCAATGCTCTTTTCTAACTTCTCCACAGTTCCCAGGAAGAATAACGAAGTGGGAGTGGAGGACGACATATTACAACCCAGAGTACAGCATTAAATCAATTCAACAGCCCTGATAATTCAGTTCCATTAAGTAATGTCGTGATGAAATCTTTCCCAATGCCCTTCCCTAACTTCTCCACCGTTCCCAGGGAAAACAAGGAAATGGAAGTGGAGGACGACATATTACAACCCAGAGTACAGCATTAATTCATTCAAACAGCCCTGATAATTCAGTTCCATTAAGGTAATATCGCGATGAAATCTTTCCCAATGCCCTTCCCTAACTTCTCCAACGTTCCCAGGGAAAACAAGGAAGTGGAAGTGGAGGACGACATATTACAACCCAGAGTACAGCATTAAAACATTTCAACAGCCCTGATAATTCAGTTCCATTAAGTAATGTCGTGATGAAATCTTTCCCAATGCCCTTCCCTAACTTCTCCACCGTTCCCAGGGAAAACAAGGAGGTGGAAGTGGAGGACGACATATTACAACCCAGAGTACAGCATTAAATCATTTCAACAGCCCTGATAATTCAGATCCATTGAAGTAATGTCGTGATGAAATCTTTCCCAATGCCTTTCTCTAACCTCTCCACAGTTCCCAGGGAAAAAAAGGACGTGGGAGTGGAGGACGACATATTAAAACCCAGAGTACAGGGTTAATTCATTCCAACAGTCCTGATAATTCTGTTCGATTGAAGTAATGTCGTGATGAAATCTTTCCCAATGCTCTTCTCTAACCTCTCCACCGTTCCCAGGGAGAATAACGAAGTGGGAGTATAGGACGACATATTAAAACCCAGAGTACAGGGTTAATTCATTCCAACAGTCCTGATAATGCTGTTCCATTGATGTAATGTCGTGGTGAAATCTTTCCCAATGCTCTTATCTAACCACTCCACCGTTCTCAGGGAGAATAACAAAGTGGGAGTGGACGACGACATATTACAACCCAAAGAACAGTTTTTTTTTGCTACAAGTTCTTTGCACAACTGAGGGTAGCTACTGTATCTCCTGTTAGCAAGATATCCGTGCATCACTTAAATGCATCCTAAGCTGCAGTCTTTTCCCATTTAGTATTTGATCAAAACTAGGATCTTTAATATTTTCGTGAAGTCGCTGTCTAACGAAATTCCTTCTTTGACCTCAGCGTCACGCAGTCTTGGGAACTTTTCTCTTAAGTACTTACAGCTTCACCTTCGTGATCCCTTGCTTTTACGAAGTCCATCATCAGTTCTGGGTTGAAGTCTGAGGAAAGTATAAGGACGAGTTTAGGATCTACCAAAGGCTCACTCTGACATTTGCCTCACCAGGCTTGAGATTTCTTGCTAGCTTTTCGACGTTTCTGTAATGCGACTTCCTATCTCGCCTATTCCACATGCATAAGACGCACCTGTGTTGGGTGTAGCCCAATTACAATCCCAGGATTGAAGCAAAAACTTTAGAACACCCCAAGTTTGGCATTCATGGTCAGAATATTTAATGGAATTGACAAACCCTTTCATATTTTCATAGGGCTTCTTCATGGAAACTGCATGACCAACTGGAATAGAGGGGTAAATGTTACCATTATGCACTAACACGGCTATTAGCACTCAATTTTGTAGAGTCTATAGTCTCCATTCAGCTGGGTCATGAGGATAAACCCATATATTCTATCAGTCTCTTATTATTACCGCAAGCAACTAGGATGTTTCTTCTTACGGAAAAAGGAAGCGAGCTTCTCTAACAGTTCCTATAATCAGTGACCTTGACACCTGGTTGCAGGAGATGGAATTACTGAAGACTGAATGCAAAGGATCGGCCTTATTTCACAGCATGTCAAGATCTAGAATTATATCGCTAAAATCATCCTTATATAGTTTGTAAGGGTCCTCCCAGTCATCTACATCAATTTTTGGATCAAGAGAAGAGCAAGCTTTATTATGGTTCTCTCCCTCCAAGGCTTTTTGTTTCCTTTTAGAATCAATTTCCTCATTTCTTTGGGGGCGGGGTGTTGTACTGGAACAGTTAAAATGAGTAAATACAGAAAAGGTCTAATGGCCGATGGAAGATTTGGGTACTCTATTTTTTCCATCGACCAGCCAATTATGACAGGCGGAGTCTTGAAATAGCCGAACTATTAATTATCTGTTGGGCCTTGCTAACTGGTAGTAGATAGGCCCTGCAAGGGCTTGTTTCTTAAACTCCAACAAACAACTCTCTTATAATCACAGGAATTGCAAAAAACAGGAGGTGCCCACAACTGATCCTTATTACCTCCTTTACACCAAAATAACGGTGACAACCAGTTTTTACCAGTGGGGGCTAACACCCCGTTTCTAAGACCTAAATGTATTTTCACCAATTTTTATAATAAGTCTTTCAAATTAAAAAAAATAATAATTTTGAAAATCTAGAAGAGTTAAAAAAAAGCTTTCTCTAATACTTAGTAATCAATAATAATTTTACCTGTACTTCGAGTAGGCTTTGTTATATTCATTTACAGGAGTGTTTTCCCTGAATAAACTCCAACGCCAAAGATCCAAGGCTAACATTGATGGCAACTGGTTTACTAGGTTTCTTGCAGAGTGAAAAAGGGAGTTAATTGTTTCTTCATAATCAATTACATGAGATTTATTTAAAAGTCCAAGCCTTGCGAGAAATTTATTAGATGAAAGTTGTATTGTCATTGAATCAGCAATGCTTTCATCCAATCCTGAAATAGACACATTAATTGTTTTATTGTTTACAATATTATATTCAATCACAATATCGCCATCTGAAAAGTTTGTTTATAAGGTATAACCTACAATAAGGCATAAAATGTCAGTGAGTACATTGTTTCAGGTTTAATAGAACTTAACGAATTACCCTATTTTTTAACGAATATTCAGTTCCTAATGCGGAGTTAAACTGTGTAACTATTTTGATTTACAATAGTTTCCAACATTGTTGTTTTTCAATAAACGAGTAGTGAATAAACTAGTTGTTGAAATAAACTTACAATGATCTTTCATTTTCAGTGGGAATATTGCCCAAAGTATAACGGTTAAGGAGTTAACTTGTTTTTAACGAGTAAACCTACAGCTTATTTTTGATTAAGCTTTATTATAAAAGTTTTTCACTTGAGAAACTCAAAACATTTTAAATTATAACTAATATACCCGAAATATTGATATCCGCGACAAAATCGAAACAATACATATATTTACTTCATGTAAAGTGTCTTGGGAAAACAAAACCCATTTTAAAATATTGTACAAATACAAAATTACTTTCCTTCTTCATTTTATTCATGTTATGTACTTGATACCTCGTGTATTCACCTCAAGTAGCCCATTTCCCAGCTCTCAGTTATGTCCGTCTCATTCACTCTTTGCATTTGCAAATACAAAATTACTTTCCTTCATTCAATTCATTCATTTTATTTATTTGTTTCCCCGTTTATTCTACACAAGTAGCCCATTTTCCAGCTCTCAGTTATGTCCGTCTCATTCACTCTTTGCATTTGCAAATACATAATTACTTTCCTTCATTCAATTCATTCATTTTATTTATTTATTTCCCCGTTTATTCTACACAAGTAGCCCATTTCCCAGCTCTCAGTTATGTCCGTCTCATTCACTTTTTGCATTTGCAAATACAAAATTACTTTCCTTCATTCAATTCATTCATTTTATTTATTTGTTTCCCCGTTTATTCTACACAAGTAGCCCATTTCCCAGGTCTCAAATGTATCTGACTCGTTCATTCTTTGAATTTTCAAATACAAAAGTTGTTTCCTTCATTCAATTTTTTAAACGTTTCGAAAATTATTTTACTCCCGGTTTTGAGCTACTCTTTATTTTACATTACACTGTTCAAAATTAAATTGTATAAGTGAATTTAGTTATTTTTAACTCTAAATTTTTTAAACATTTTTTTTTTAGCCATTGTTCATTTTTTATACTAGCACTGACTCAAACTGTTTTTCGACCTACTTATTGCATTAAATTTTCTCGATTACACTAGTACCTCGAACATTGTTACTAGCCTCTGTTGAAGAGTTTCCTTTCCAGAAGGGCTTTAAGACACATGGCACTACATCTCAGCGATATCACTCTCATTAGCCCTGCATTTTTTTCAAATAACTTATCGGTTTGAAACACTGTAAGAGTTGAACGAAATGGGGCGCATTCGCACACGACCACTCCCTTTGAAGCCCTAAGTAACGCTAACAAAGTTTTAGAAGATCTCAGGTGCTCTCAACCCTTCCCTGTTGACATAGACCAATTACATATCTCTAAATCTTATTGTGACCGGACGCTTTGCCTAGCTTACGTCCAGCCTGCGAATTCCCATGACCTCTAAGCCTGCTGTCGAAATATCCACAAATTTCTTAATTTTAATTTAACTCCTTCGGTAGGCTCTGTATCTTGTTTTTCGTCTCTTCACTTTGTTCTTCGTTCTTCATTTTGCGTCCCCATGAGTGTCGACGGTTTCTGTAGGTGTATAACATAACCTTTTCCCCCTTTCAAATATGTACAAATCCCCTTATCCCGAAAATGGTCTTTATTTTTATCCCTTAAACCCGGTTAATTATCATTCCTATTATGCCTAAGGAATTTTTATTTTGTTTTAGCTTCGCTATTTTGACTGCAAAACTTTTTAACGTTTATACGTTTATGAAATTTACAACTGCACTTGCAACGGCAAAATGTGACATTTTAACCCGTTGCAACACACACACACACACACACACACACACACACACACACACACACACACACACACACACACACACACACACACACACACACACACACACACACACACACACACACACATAGACACACACACACACACACACACACACACACACACACACACACACACACACACACACACACACACACACATAGACACACACACACACACACACAAACAAACAAACGCACACAATACATAATTGACAAATATAATCGGAATAATAATAAATTTTAGTCATATTAGTCAAAAATAAGTTTTCTTACACAGATGTTCTAACGACAGATATATCTGCCACAATAGCAATAACATCGTTTGAATTATTGATGAAAGTGTCTGTCAGAAAAAATAACTAGTATTACAAGTTACCTAAAAAAAACACAGATTTGTACATTTCGAATTCTATGTTATCATTATCATCATCAGAGACCTCTATTACTCAACTACAATCTTTACTACAACAATTTACATGTTAGAGTGACTAAAGTATCTTCTAACCCATCGTGGGTCGTGGAAGGGATTCAGATGGGACGTGACTCGATCCTAAAACTATCAAAAAATACCAGAAAATATATAAAAAGTCAAAGCAAATCGATATGTATTTCAGTCTTATTTTTAAGCCATAATTCCGTAAAGGAATAAACACAAACATTTAAAACATTTTCGGGTGACAACTATATATATATACTTCGAGAATGGATAAGATACAAATATTGTATTTTTACTCAACCATGGACCGTTGGACCGTGGAGATATTTCGATAAGAAGAGGCGGTTCGCCAGTTGTAAAAGATTGGAAAGCACTGTTTTATCAACAACCGTCTAATATTACGTTTGTGATATTCTTCCCAATGTGTTGATTTTAGCTAAATACAATTAGAGAACAGTAAAAATGTATCGTAATAGAAATGTAAAACCACGAAATTGACAACGTAAAACAAGTTAAACTCTAGATTTTTGTCAACTTTTGAAAATCATAAAGACCATTCCTCTCTTAGTATCGAAAAAGTCATTCAATTATTCCAAAATAAATTTAATATCCTGCCGTAAGTAACAAAATCTTAGTATTTTAGTGTCTTATTGTACATTTCGATACTCAGATGATGCTCGAAAATAATAAAACTTAATTAAATTTCTCGAAAGTAGACTCGCATATTTACCAAGTAAAATTCTTATTTAAGTAGATTAGAGCGTGGATCTACTAATTTAAGTAGATACATGTTCGATCAAGAGTAATTATGTATAGTTTTTCAACTGAACGTTTTCTCTTAAAGGAAGGAGTTTCTAAAAACAATTTCTACAAAATTGTGTCTGGTAGGTGGTTCACTTCGTCAATGAAATGATTGTTTTGTAATGTGTCAGCAAGTAAATTAATATTTTTCACTGTCACTCAATAATTAAAAGTTATAACAGTTATACTCTCAGCTTGACTGTTACAATTTTCCAGAAAAGTACTTTTCAAGGCTTTATGAAAATAAAAGTAATAAAAAATTTCCGGAGAATGTTCAACAGTTTTTTTAAAACTTCAAATATTTTTGTAGACACAATGGTAATATTTCCAAGGTACATTCTTTGGTGCAGTTTTATATTATCTTCATAAGAAGTATTTTGTTTCAAAAGTTTATTGCATTTATTTTATGTTTCAATAAACTTTGTAGGTTAAGTACTTCGATAAATCACTCGAAGAACAAAAAGGTTTGATAAAGCGCAGTAAAAACTATCCCTATATATAGATTTTGTGTCAGGAACTTTTAAGAAACACAGTAAGCGCTGTACTCCTGCCAAAAAGCGATGTAAATAGGAACATAAGACGCTTTCTGAATCTGTTGAGTTACCTTAAAAGTTTTATATCTTACGAGTAAAACGCTATATTAGGTTCCAGTGTATAAATAATAAATATGTCATAACATTGTAAAACCGTAGGTACTAAAAGTGTCAGTGTCTTCTATCCAGTTATTGGAGGTTTGTATTACACTATATATCATTATGAGTAACTCTAGTGAAACACGTTTACATTGCATAGGCAGGACCAAGAGTTTCTAGTACGGGACCAATGCCACCACTTGAAAACAATTTAAGAAATACTTTTGAAAAATAAGACGATTAATATATTAAATTTATTTTCGTTTTATTACTATTTAAATTGCTATTAATAAAACTTATAAAAATATTGATGTAAATGTTACTAACAACACTTGACTCTACTTAAACAGACTGTCAAATATATTTGCATCACTATTTGTAATTTGTATAGTAGAATTGTTAATTCAATCACTGAAAAGAATTCCAGTGTTTCCTTAAATACAAACATACGTAATTTTCGGAACAGAAATTAGTCACTCCTAGCGTAGCCTGGATGTGTATTCACAGTATAAATGTAGTTGTCTTAGGACGGAATATGTTTACACATTAGTTCACGGAGTATTTAAAAACTCTCTTATCTATCATTTAAGCTCTTGTCTCACGTTTATATTGTTGAACCACTTCGCGGCAGCCAGCTAATGTGTACTACTTCTCTTTTAGATTATACTTTCTGTCTCCTGTGAAAATGTTTCGTTTTTAGATTAAACTTTACTGAAGACTAAAGGCGCAATTACACCAAAATTGACAACTAAAAGTACAAATTTAATTATTTGTAAAATACTGGAAGTTGACAACTAAAAGTTTTGCTTCTCATATTAGAGCAGCAAGAAGATTTTTTGTAGGAAACTGAACGTTGCTCATCTCAAACTTATAGCGTCAAGTGGAAAACTTGTAGCACAAAGAATTGGAGCGACAGGTTAGCCATTAGTGTCAAGAATATCGAAGACACAATTATTGGCGTGCCAACCTGTGCCATCATAGGCATCCACTGTACAAGAGGTCTAGGAAGATTTTTTGCAAAGCACTCGTTGAAGGCTAAGGATAGGTACTGTAACAGTACCATGATCTCCGAAAAGATGACGTCATCCATTGAGTGTTGAGCTGAGGTGCAATGGAGGTGTCAAACATTTCCAGAGAATGACCAGCAGCGACTTTGAGTATTTGATTTCAATCATCGGACATAATATCAAAAGCAAGCTTCTCCACTAGTTTCAAACAAGTACCTTGCTCAAGGCGTGCAGCTGTAAATACGCCACTAGTTCCCTACAAGTGCCTTGCTCAAGGCGTGCAGCTATAAATACCCCACTAGTTCCCTACAAGTACCTTGCTCAAGGCGTGCAGCTATAAATACGCCACTAGTTCCCTACAAGTGCCTTGCTCAAGGCGTGCAGCTACAAATACCCCACTAGTTTCCTACAAGTGCCTTGCTCAAGGCGTGCAGCTACAAATATTCCATTAAATTCATACAAGTACCTTGGTCAAAATGTGCAGCTACAAATACCCCACTAGTTCCCTACAAGTGCCTTGCTCTAGGTTTGCAGCTACAAATACCCCACTAGTTCCCTAAAAGTGCCTTGATCTAAGTTTGCAGCTACAAATAACCCACTAGTTCCCTACAAGTGCCTTGCTTTAAGTTTGCAGCTACAAATACCCCACTAGTTCCCTACAAGTGCCTTGCTCTAGGTTTGCAGCTACTAATACCCCACTACTTCCCTACAAGTGCCTTGCTCTAAGTTTGCAGCTACAAATACCCCACTAGTTCCCTACAAGTGCCTTGCTCTAAGTTTGCAGCTACAAATACCCCACTAGTTCCCTACAAGTGCTTTGTGCAAAGCGTGCAGCTACAAATACCCCACTAGTTCCCTACAAGTGCCTTGCTCTAAGTTTGCAGCTACAAATACCCCACTAATTCCCTACAAGTTCCTTGTTCAGATCGTGCAGCTACAAATACCCTACTAGTTCCCTACAAGTGCCTTGCTCTAGTTTTGCAGCTACAAATACCCCACTAGTTCCCTACAAGTGCTTTGTTCAAAGCGTGCAGCTACAAATACGCCACAAGTTCCCTACAAGTACCTCGGTCAAACGTGTACCTACAAATACTCCAGTAGTTCCCTACAAGTGCCTTGCTCAAAGTGTGCAGCTACAAATACCCCACTGGTTCCCTACAAGTACCTTGCTCAAAGTGTGCAGCTACAAATACACCACTAGTTCCCTACAAGTGCCTTGGTCAAGGCGTGCAGCTACAAATACCCCACT
Organism: Prosapia bicincta; assembly: GCA_036971475.1. Lineage (NCBI taxonomy): Eukaryota > Metazoa > Arthropoda > Insecta > Hemiptera > Cercopidae > Prosapia > Prosapia bicincta. The sequence goes on from JBAIZL010000006.1 coordinate 48,119,690, forward strand.
AGTTCCCCACAAGTGCTTTGCACAAAGCGTGATGCTACAAATAGTCCACTAGTTCCCTACAAGTACCTTGCTCAAAGTGTGCAGCTAAAAATACCCTACTGGTTTCCTACAAGTACCTTGGTCAAGGCGTGCAGCTATAAATACTCCACTAGCTCACTACAAGTACCTTGCTCAAGGCGTGCAGCTACAAATACTCCACTAGTTCCCCACAAGTGCTTTGCTCAAAGCGTGCTGCTACAAATAGTCCACTAGTTCCCTACAAGTACCTTGCTCTAGGCGTGCAGCTATAAATACGCCACTAGTTCCCTACAATTGCCTTGCTCAATGCATGCGGCTATAAATACGCCACTAGTTCCCTACAAGTACCTTGCTCTAGGCGTGCAGCTATAAATACGCCACTAGTTCCCTACAAGTACCTTGCTCAAGGCGTGCAGCTATAAATACGCCACTAGTTCCCTACAAGTACCTTGCTCACAACGTGCAGCTACAAATACACCACTAGTTCCCTACAAGTACCTTGCTCAAGGCGTGCAGCTATAAATACGGCACTAGTTCTCTACAAGTACCTTGCTCAAGGCGAGCAGCTATAAATACCCCACCAGTTCCCTACAAGTGCCTTACTCAAGGCATGCAGCTACAAATACTCCACTAGTTCCCTACAAGTACCTTGCACAAAGCGTGCAGCTATAAATACGCCACTAGTTCCCTAAAAGTACTTTTCTCAAGGCGTGCAGCTATAAATACGCCACTAGTTCCCTACAAGTACCTTGCTCAAGACGTGCAGCTATAAATACCCCACCAGTTTCCTACAAGTGCCTTACTCAAGGCATGCAGCTATAAATAATCCACTAGCTCCCTACAAGTACCTTGCTCAAGGCGTGCAGCTACAATTACGCCACTAGTTCCCTACAAGTACCTTGCTCAAAGCGTGAAGCTACAAATACACGACTAGTTCCCTAAAAGTACCTTGCTCTAGGCGTGAAGCTACAAATACACCACTAGTTCCCTACAAGTACCTTGCTCAAGGCGTGCAGCTACAAATACTCTACTAATATCCTACAAATTGTGAAAATCAATGTAGAAGACTTAGGTATAAACGCGCGCCTTGAGAATAGATATCTTAAAACAAATGATCCAGATTTTTGCTCTTGAAATTTTTAATGTGTGGCTCATAAATACTTATATTACACTGTAAGTCTTATATCTGGATATTTATTATTCAAGACAAATTATAATAAAGAAAGAAAACTCTATTTCCACGAATATGTTTTATTTGTAACACGTAACAAACTTATGTAATAAATGCAACTCATACTAATTACTAAAAATAGTATAAAAAGCCAAAATAAACAAGTAATTTAAAAACAAAAAAATGATATAAACTCCTACTTAAATTATCGAGGAAAATGTTATCTTAGTTTCTTTTTATTCTATAATCACAATCGTTATATACATTTGTATAACCTACATATATCAGGAAACGCGTAAAAATATTAAGTGGCAAAATAGAGATTGAGTTTCCTTGCTATTTTCCACTTTCCTTTCTATGTATGGTGTTGGGCTATTATTTGTGTGTGTTACTAATTATAAGCTTTGTTTTAATCGCTTGCATTATATTGTAGTTTTTTTCGTCTTCTTTTCGTATAGATAGTTTGTTAAGCAAAGTTCAATACCGTTAATCTAGTTTGTTTGTTTATTTCCTTCTTTTCATTCATTTTTATTCCTAGAACATTATTTATGATATGGTATCCATGGCAACAACGAAAGATTGTGCAACGGAGGTTTTTACGACAACCAAAGGGGGGGGATGCATATACATCTTTGAGAAGTAAATTCCTAGATATAGAAAAGTTTGCACATTGCCAAAACACTAGACTTCGAACTTGAAGATACTGAGTTCGAATCCAATCTGAACCCTCCTAAATTTTATAATTTAAATATTGAAATAATATATGGAGAAACTGTAATACGATCAATTTTCCTCCACTTAGGTCAAAAAGAAATGTATTTAAACTTGATTCAATGAATAAAAATGTGTTTCATTAATATTTTGGAAATTTGTACAAGATGTACAAATCAGGAGAGTCTATATCAGGAGAGTGTGAGCTAATAGAAGAAATTTAAACATATAAATTTAAAGTGAAATGATGGTTTTGCAGCGTAAGATGTGAACTTGTAGAATGCATTATAAAATATTTAATTATTATTAACTGTTTGGGCAATTTGACATGTTTACAGGAGTACAAGTGTAGAAACAGATTAATAATTGTTTTCTTTATTTGTCACATTTTACTGTGAAACAATCTATGACGATCTTTCTTTTTCAAAACTAATAGACTCCAAAAACTTTCGCGTGAAATATTTATGAAAAGTTTTCAACATTGACAAATTTTACAAAAGCAAGCCTATGGATCGTTCAAACCCTATAACGTTGTGATTGATGTCAAAAGTTGTTAGTTTTGTAACTTTGTAAAAATAAGATCGTGGAATTTGTGAAACGACTAGAAAATACATATCACTCACTTTTTCGGCTCAAAACCTATTTTCAGAAGAATAAGACAGAGTGATTATTTGAGCATTTTTAAAATTTAGTTTCCCTCATCATTGAACTAAATTTTTCATTTATTTAGATCTAAATATAAATACTGTACTGGTAAATTAAGTTTTGACCTACAAAAATATTATACTTAGGTCTAGTTTTCCTTAAAGGCGAGCATACCGACCATTCTTTCCCCCCCCCCCAACCCAAAAAAAATCCTACTTCCTTGTTACTATTATAACCTTGAAATGGTCTTTAATTCTTAACTTTATTAATAATATTATGTTTATCTACTTGGAAGAACGTATGTCTCAACAAATAAATTGTTCGCTCTCAAAATCACGTGACATTTTCTCCCCATCTTCAAATTTATCTACTAGTGTAAACCTAGACTATAGACTTACTTGCGGCAACGAGCTTCCTAATCCCTGAGTTGTTTGTTCCCGTTAGTGTGCCGCAACGAAAGTTGTCCTATTATAACGCCACTAATTGCAACAATGCAATACCACTCAGTACATGGAAACGCCACTCAACACAATACGACATAACCACTACACGACACAACACAACAAAAATGCAACAACACAACACAACTCATCGCAATTCAACACAACGCAACGCAACACAACGCAAAACAACAAAAATCAATACTGTACGATAAGACGCGACAAAAAACATCGCAACACAATACAATACAATGCAACTTCAGTAAACACAACACAATGCGTTAGTATGAGACGATTCTCATTACAAGCAACTCATTGTAACGAAACACAACGAAAAACCATTCAACACTTCACAACACGGGGGAGGAGGGGAAGTTGCAACGCAATACAAGGTAAGAAAACCCATCGTAACGTCACTACATACAGTACACCACAATACGATACGTCGATATATAACGAATAGCAATGCAGTGCCACGAAACGTAACAGAACGCAATATATCGTAAAGAAAGCCAACCTAACGTCACCAAACGAAACACACGAAACCTCACTTCCTAACGAATCGCATCCCTTCGCATCGCATTCCAAAGTAAAGCAACACAACTCATTGCAACCAACTTAACACTTTACGACAAGACGCAACGCAAAATATCGCAACGCAGTGCAACGCTACGTCACTAAACACAACACGATATGATACTGTTGAACGAACCACATCACTTCGCACGCAGCACAGCGTAACGCAACTCAAAGCAACTCAAAATATCGCAATGCAGTGCAACGCTACGTCACTAAACACAACACGATATGATGCTGTTGAACGAACCACATCACTTCGCACGCACCACAACGTAACGCAACTCAAAGCAACGCAAAATATCGCAATGCAGTGCAACGCTACGTCACTAAACACAACACGATATGATGCTGTTGAACGAACCACATCACTTCGCACGCACCACAACGTAACGCAACTCAAAGCAACGCAAAATATCGCAATGCAGTGCAACGCTACGTCACTAAACACAACACGATATGATACTGTTGAACGAACTACATCACTTCGCACGCATCACAACGTAACGCAACTCAAAGCAACGCAAGATATCGCAATGCAGTGCAACGCTACGTCACTAAACACAACACGATATGATGCTGTTGAACGAACCACATCACTTCGCACGCATCACAACGTAACGCAACTCAAAGCAAAGCAAAATATCGCAACGCAGTGCAACGCTACGTCACTAAACACAACAAGATATGATGCTGTTGAACGAACTACATCACTTCGCACGCATCACAACGTAACGCAACTCAAAGCAACGCAAGATATCGCAATGCAGTGCAACGCTACGTAACTAAACACAACACGATATGATGCTGTTGAACGAACCACATCACTTCACACGCATCACAACGTAACGCAACTCAAAGCAACGCAAAATATCGCAACGCAGTGCAACGCTACGTCACTAAACACAACACGATATGATGCTGTTGAACGAACCACATCACTTCACACGCATCACAACGTAACGCAACTCAAAGCAACGCAAAATATCGCAACGCAGTGCAACGCTACGTCACTAAACACAACACGATATGATGCTGTTGAACGAACCACATCACTTCACACGCATCACAACGTAACGCAACTCAAAGCAACGCAAAATATCGCAACGCAGTGCAACGCTACGTCACTAAACACAACACAATATGATGCTGTTGAACGAACCACATAACTTCACACGCATCACAACGTAACGCAACGCAAATCAACGCAAAATATAGCAACGCAGTACATTGCTACGTGACTAAACACAACACGATATGTTACTGTTCAGCGAACCACATCTCTTCGCACGCATCACAACGTAACACAACGCAAAGCAACGCAAAATCATTCAACTCTTTAAGGAAAGATACGACGCAAAAAAGTAATTTTATGTAATAAGAATATGATTTTGACTGAAGTTTCTACTAGTTGTTTGAAAGTATGAGCAGAAACATGAAAACAGAGTACACGATTTTTCAAAACTAATTTAATTACTTTGAAGAAAAGGTCCGATACTTGAACAAATATGTGAAGTTATAATTCATTTAGTATTTTTATAATAAAGTTTTAATGCCACACAATAACAAACATTCACACACACACACACACACACACACACACACACACACACACACACACACAGACTCATAAACACACACAAGTGTATATCGTGTGTGTATACACAAATACGTACCCGGGTACTGACACAGACCCACACACGTAGACACACAAACACAGACACACATACACACCCGCACAATGGCACAGACTCACACGCTTACACACACATACACACACACACGCTCTCCCTCTCTCACACACACACACACACACACACACACACGTACTCACGCACTGAAAAAGACCTACACGCGTACTTACAGACACACTCTCTCTCAAACACACACACACACACACCGCGCACAATCAAATTTACGGGCGAAATTTGTTTGAACTTCATAAACTAAATACATTAGGCTATTTTAAAATATTCAGTCTCATAAATTGTATACCGATTTCAAGCCTCACCCACTCGAAAATGTAATATGATGGATTCAATTTACAAATAAAATAAATTCATGTTTACTGATGCCTTTATCGGGGTTTAATAGAATAGAATTCCAAACAATTTTACGAGAAGACGGATCGCTTTGTATAACTATGTAGCATAAAATTCTTCTTGAATAGAAAATTTAAAGCAATAAATCAGATGCAGGTTAGTTTGCATAGATACGATATTTCCATAAGAATGCATTTTACTGTTGAATATGCTGCAAGAAAACAAAATTTCTGGCGTTGTAAAGGATATTATTTGCCTTTTTGGACCTGCTCTTTTATACTGGATTTAATTTATAGCCCTGGCTTTAGTAGTGTCGTAGACGATCTTTTACAACTCGTTAACTCGACCTTTATACATTCGCATTTATAACGAGACGAAACTCTATCGAACATGATGTGACACACTGCATCATAGATGAATTATTATAATTGGACACAAGTGGTAGGATTAGGAGCTATAGCCTGTTAAACCTTAAATAGGAGCAATATTTCTAACGAAGTGATGTGTTTAAATATTTTGCTTTAAATTTATTTGTCTACTGAATGTTCCAAAACTGTCGTGAATTTTTAATAAATAAAAATCTAATCACAGTTAGTTTCTATATATTACTAAGCAATATTTACCTAAGTGTGACACCTCGTAGAATGATTGCCTTACAATCGAAACATTCATAAGGTCAATAAAATTTATTCATTACCTTATATTAGTATCAAATCAAATTTACTTTGGTATTACCTACGGGTGATAGGCATGACAGAGATAGGTCTGTAATTAAACACGTTAACTTAGAGAAAAACAAGTAATACTATATATATAGTTTTTATACTATATATATTTATTTAATAAATTAAAAACATTTCAATAACAAGAATACTTTTAATGCATTTATTATTCAAAGCTTTTTGGCGATAAAACAGTACCAGCATCGTCAGGAAAATATTTATCTAACAAAACTTTATGTTAATGCAGTTTTTATTCAAAATATTTACTCAATAAATAAATTTAATGAAATAGTAAATTTTTTTATATGGGACAACAACTTTTCACGAAAGGGACATGGTATGCTATATAGTGATAATCTTATTTGGAATAAAATAGGTGACAACATGATTTCATAAAACAGCTGATTTTATGTTTTAGGTTATGTGTAGAACAGCTGTTTTAACATATATATATATATATATATATATATATATATATTTATATATTATTTGTATTATTCATATTTGCATTAAAGTAGGAACAACAAAGTAAATGTTTTTAGTTAATCGTTATTAATATATATATATATATATATATATATATATATATATATATATATATATATATATATATATATATATATTATTTGTTTATATATATATATATATATATATATATATTTATACTTACTTACTAGCCAACGCCCACCCTTGGCTGTTGAGCGATTTGGTGACGCGCTGACCAGTATAGTCGAACCAGTGGGTCATGATCATTTCCGGAATGGTCGAGCGCGCTACACTTCATCAGATGATCCGCATCCATCGTATCGTGTCCACAGAGAGGGCATTCCAGTGTTGGGAGCACACCGATGCGATGTAGATGGGCGGCCAGGTAGTGATGGCCGGTTTGCATTCTGAATTTGGCAACGCCCATAGCTCGTGGAAGTCTGTGGTCGATGGGCCCTGTGCTGACTAGGTTTTCCCATTTTCTTCCTGCTGATTGCTGTGTGAGGTGCAGTTTGCTGGCCCGGTCGATAGTTGCATTGATGAGGGCTTTCGTGCTTTGCAGCGAAGGCATGCAAATGGGTTGTGCCATGGATGTGCCTTTCTTGGCCAGAACGTCTGCCCTCTCATTTCCATAGATGCCAACATGGCTTGGGATCCATTGTAAAGCTATAAGCCAACCCCCATTCGCCAGGTGTTCCAGGGCTTTTCTTGTCTCCATTGTTCTTTTGCAGTCTGTGTCTGTATTGCGCGATAGGTTACGGATAGCCGGTTGTGAATCGACGAAGAAAACTGCCTGTGTAGGGGCTATTTTGTTTAGTTCTGCGGCTGCTGCTTGTACTGCTGCTATTTCTCCATCGTAGTTGGTCTGGGGAGTTCCCACTGCTAGATATCCCTCAAAATTGCAACTGTAGTAGGCAGCTCCCGTTGCATCTGTTTCCGGTATTGAAGATCCATCCGTGTATATATGTAACCATTCTGGTTGTGGGTACTCTTCATTGATTGTATGCATGGCTGCTTGCCTCAGTTCTACGTCCAGGGATGCTGATTTTGACTGAATGTGGCTTTTCAATCCACAATTAGCTTTTGGTAAATTGTGGAAAAACTCGCGGTAATGTGTAAGCAGTGCTGGTTTCTCTTGGGCTATTCCATACTTCAAAGCCACCCTTTCATAGGACGCCATTGGGGTTATTTGAGTCTTCAGTCGGGCCGTGGCTTATATATATATATATATATATATATATATATATATATATATATATATATATTATAAACAATATATATTCATATTTGTATTAAAGTAGGATCAACAAAGTAAATGTTTTTAGTTAATCTTTATTAAATAATTACAATAAATATAAATATATAGAAAAATCACAATACTAAGTAGCAAAATAGTGAAATTTATTATTTAGCTTGAAATAATGAATAAATACTGTGTTGGGTACAGGATATTAAAAGTAAAAGAGTGCAAACCAGGGAAAAGACGTGTCTCATGGTTGAAAGAGTTCGAGTTGCAAAACAAGTATACCGTTGTTTACAATCGAATAAACAATTGCTGGCCCAGCAATTCACTTCTTTTTTTTCAATTTCAATTTCACACTCTTCCTATATCTATATCTTGTTCAAATTTTCAATCATTACTAAAATAATAGTTTACTGAATATTATTCATCCACTCAAGTTGAAATACACTTTTGTAAGCTTCAAGTAAATAACACTTTATGTTAATGCAGTTTTTATTCAAAATATTCATTCAATAAATAAATTTAATGAAATAGGTTATTTTTTTATATGGGAGAAAAACTTTTCACTAAAGGGACATGGTATGCTATATAGTGATAATCACATTTGGAATTAAATAGGTGACAACATGATCTCATAAAACAGCTGATTTTATGTTTCAGGTTATGTGTAGAACAGCTGTTTTAACCCATATGGTGTATTACTCTATTTATATTAATGGTAGTTATTTATTAAGAACTATCTTAAGTAAGTTTGTTGTTAACCTAAGTAGGAATTAACTTAGGTCAAATAAAATGTTTGTTTTTATTACTTGTAGTTGAGAATGATTACTAATATCCGGTAACAGGTCAGTATCCGAAGACAAAGATGCTAACATCGCATAGATAAAAGAAAGACCACAAAGGAACAGTAATATCGATATATATATATATATATATATATATATATATATGTGTGTGTGTGTGTGTGTGTGTGTGTGTGTGTGTGTGTGTGTGTGTGAGTGTGTGTGTGTGTGTGTGTGTGTGTGTGTGTGTGTGTGTGTGTGTGTGTGTGTGTGTGTGTGTGTGTGTGTGTGTGTGTGTGTGTGTGTGTGTGTGTGTGTGTGTGTTGCAACGGACCGGGCCACCACCGCTTACGCCGCGCCGTCAACCCAACCGTTGACCAGCACGCGCGCGCAAGTCCGACCACCAGACGCCCATTGCAGAGCAAGAATTTTGAAACGAGCCGCTCGCAGCAAAAACCACGAACGCTGTGCAATGCTCGCCAAAATCTGCCAGAGAACAAGTCACTGGACTTAATACCGAAAAAACCTAACTTGCTGCGGATTCTACCCTTAACGGGTAAGTCATCCCGGGGGATGGGTTCTTTTGAAAGACATCTAAACGGCGAAATGACCATATCAGCTGTAGGAGAGTGTAAGAAACTTGTTTAAAAGAATACTCAGTTTGTTTGCAAGTTAGTTAAAAAATATTTATTTTTTAATTTTAAAAAATTTTAAAATTTAATTTTACAATGCACAGTCTGCAATTTATTTGACTTAAAAATATCCTTTGTGTTGGTTCTTACACAGTTAAGAAACCATACTCTGCTTATTTTAGTTGACATTAAAATTTAAATTAAGAATTTACGATTTTATTTTTCTTTCAATCGGAGTATACCAAAGCGTAAAACTTTGCTCTACTTAACGGTCAATCTTACTTGTCGAAAATATAACCCTTTACTACCTGAAATTCTTGTTCTTATCTTCAAATTAAAAATTCTCTTTTCCCTTAAGTGACTTTTTAACAACCCTTTACTGCTTGTCCTAATTTTATTTCAGTATCCCAGGTTCTCAACCTTGCAATTTTAATTGTCAATATTTGGTTTTGTTTACTTAACTTTTTACTGAAAATTTAATTGTTACAAATTACAAATATTCGCTTTAACCTTTTTGATTCAAGCAAAGCCTTACTCTTCAACACACTCCGAAAGATCCCTACTTTTCACATTTTGTTCAATTAGTTAAACTTTCTAAACACACTACTTTATTTATGGCCATATTTTACATAGCCATGTAAATGATAAAATGTTTTCTATATCTTTATCAATTTTAAATGACCTTTTTAAAATTCAATTTCTATTTACTTTAGCAGGTAAAGTTTTACTCAATTTTACCAAACAACCTAAAAACAATTTCATAAATTATATCAGATTATATAAAAACCAATTATCAAGTCCATACTGAATCAAAAATTACATATAAAACATAGCTATATCTCCTACAAGATTATCAAAATATTTACTGAACAACAAATCATAATTTATAAAAATTGTTAAAACATCTGCTGAATAAATTCAAACACCTTCCCAATTGAAATTATAATATTTATATACATATTTTAATTAAAAGTTTTACTGAAACATATTTAAAACCTTTTTCAAACATATCTTCAATCATTTACAAAACCTACAAATTTATTTAAATTCACTTAACCCTTTTACTAGAAAATATTTAACCCTTTGGTTACTATTTGATTAACCCTTTTGGCATGAAAATCCACATAATGAAATTTATTAATATTTATTAAAACCTAGTTACACCCTTTTAAACTGATCCTTGATCATTTACAAAGAAATTTACAAATTTTAAAATTTATTTAACCCTTTTTATATAAAATAAAAAACCCTTTGGTTCTCATTTGAATTAACCCTTTCTTCATGAAAATTATAAATACTGAGGTTTGCTTACAACTTATTTAATCATAGTTAAACCCTTTTAATATAAAATATGTAACCCTTTGGTTATCATTTGGTTAACCCTTTCTTCATTTAAATTATACATACTGAAATTTAATTAAATTTTATTTAAAATTTATCAATGCAATTTCTGAAGGAAATTGATATTTAATAAATCTTGAGTAACCTTTACTAAATGGCTACTAACCCATTTGCCTTTATTATATACTTTATATTTAAACCAATTTGCAAAAATTTCATTTTTCTTTCTAAGTTTCCCAATCACCAACATATTATTTTACATACATATAAATCATGAAATAAACAATATATATACTTATAATTCAAAAAAGAAAACTTATATTAACATATTTTTATCAGCTAGCCCCACTCACAAATTTAAAATCTCTTGTTTAACTTAACCCTTTTGTTACACTTTTTTAAAATATTTAAAATCTACACATATCAAAATCATAACCCTTTATTTTTACTCAAACCTTGGTTTGATTCAATTTATTTAATACACATATATAATTTCACCCTTTTCTAAATAAAATCAACAGTTTAAATTACAAAGCTTCAATTTGATATAACCCTTGTTTATTTTAAATGAGAACAATTTATGTCAATTTGTTTCATATGGAAAAATGTCGTAATGACTCCTTCTAAATAAAATAACAATTCAGTTTAATTTAATTATATGAAATAACACTCCTGCTTATAGGAGTACATGAAACTAAAGCATAGTCTTCCAATCAGCTGTTGTAAACAATGGCCTTTTGTCCGCCATCTTGGATATTTACTTTTAGCAAATTATATTTAACTTTATTTCAACACTTCCTTTATTTAAATTCTTTACGCCTTCATAAGATTTTAACTCTTTAAATAATTTAAATCCCTTTTTTTGATTTGTTTATTTAAAAACCCTTTACCCTTTACATAAGTTCTAACCTAAAATTTCTATTTCCCTTACATTCATGAAATGCAACATAATTCTTGCTTTTCTGGCATCGCAATCTTGAAACCCCCCACTCTTTAAAACAAAGCCACCAGCATTTACTTATAAAATTCAAAGTTTACTGTTAATGGTTTGAAAATTTATTTAAATTTTATAACATTTTCCCAATTAAGAAAAAATTCTTCAAATTAAAATTTTTAATTTGCAAAGGGAAGACAAAACTAGATCTGACCTGAAATCCACCACAAAGCACGGCTTGCCTATTTCTCCCTCTCTTCTCCGTCTCTCCCTTTGTTCTCCAGTGGGGTTGGGGAGGTCCGGCTTGGATGTTGCATCTGTCCCACGCAGGTATACTTGGATGATTTCCCACGCGTAGCCGCCATCTTTGGAATCCTCCATCCCTTTGTGTTTCTGGCACGCCTCAGGTAGATCCCCTTGCTCAACCCTTTGTTTGAAACTCTCCCATCTTCTTTCTTCGATGACTTTCGCACCTCTTTTAAATTTTAACAGTTACTAATAAAATTTTAGCTTTAAGCCCTTCTTTTAACACAGTTCTTGGGCATTTTATAACACCGAAAAGAAATAGAAAAATTTTTTAAAACGTTTATCAAGTTAGTTAAATTATGTTTAAATTTGTTAGAAATTTAGAATCACTTTTTTAAAACTGTTTGCTAGGTTACCACTGTTCACATCGCCTTGTCTTTCCAGTAAGGCTGCAACACACACATTTTAAGACGCTCGCACATTATTTGATGGAAATTTATGGGAAAACCTCTTTCGCCGCGATCTTGATATGCGAAAGGGCCCCATTTTCGGAACACAGCGTCACGACATCTCAACGAAACGAACTTTCCCTAGCCACTCATAGTTTTTGAACTATTAACGGTAACAAAACTACTATTCATTGTTTTACCGGAGCTACGCCCGACAACGTCCTTACCCTTCGAGAGTCCTGGTTTCGCTGGGGCTTAAGGACGCTTGGCTTCTGTTCAAACAGGGAAATTCTCCCACCTTGCAGTCCGTTCCCACGAGTTGACAACCAATAAGGATCTTTATCGATGTCGCCTGACCGGCGCGCGCATCTTCCTTTATACTATTTCTTAACGGCTCGCAGAATCTATATTCAGATCGATTCTATCCACTTTTTCAATCAAGCCGTATAACTCTTTAAGGGTGCTTCTGATGAAATTTTATTATTCTTTATTATTGATTTTTCTCTTCTTGCTTTATCTCTGGAAATGTCGATGGTAACTCTAGGTCAATTTTGACCATCTTCCCCTTGCAAACGGCCTTAAATATAAGTTTCTAACCCTTCTTACGGTGGCTTGGTTTGTTTTACTTAAAGAAATTTAAACTCTTTATGTTTTAAATTTTATCTCTTTGCGGTATGTATTCCAAGAGAATACTGCCCGCCGCAGTGTGTGTAATTAAATAAACGCTTTAACAGCGAATACGCTTTAGTGCAAACACAAATGCTATGATACTGTTTCAAAAATGATAATTTTTTTTATATAATCTGTATAAGGCACTGTTTTATGTATTTATTTAAAATATATAATTCTTAATAATAAAAAAGTGTTTTAAAACAAAAATGAAGGAAAGTGTTTTGAAACGTCTGTAGTGCTGCCTTTATAAATTTCCATCATGATTGTCAGCCACATGCACACTCATCGAATGTGCAATTGAGATTGATCGAACGTCTTATTGACAGATGAGAAATTGTGATGACTTTCAGGCTTCACCCATCTCCGGTTCCCCAATAAAAGCAGCCGTGATGTTGTCTGTTGTGTTTAGCCATAAGGGGGCCTCTGTCGTCGGGAACCACAACTAGAAACTATAATAGATGAAAAAAAAACTTTGCTCTTGTTAATGAGGTAATTAGATAGAATTATTGTTTCCAATTCACAACAAGGTCGTCATTCTTGGTCATAAAAATATTTGCATGGTTTCGTTAAACAGTCCATTTTTATTTAATTTTTAGCACAAAAGTGTTTCTAATCAAAGTAATACCTGGATCAAAAATATCAAAGAGTCACCTGGATAAAGTCACACCTGAATCCAAAAAATATCGTTAGAATATTGACTAATAACGAAAACTTTCTTTTTATGGTAGCTGTGTTTTGAGAGGATTACCTGATGAGACACTGGTCGCTTAGAAAGTATGATGTCTTTTCTGATATCTAAATATATTCATCATTTTTATATACGCATACAGCACAATATAGCATGAACTAAAAGGGTTATAAGTTTTGCAAACCAAGAATATTGGTTAAAATTGAATAAAATACCAATATAGCTAATTTAACAGTAACAACTTTCATTTGGTAATGGTGAAGTAAATTTAATTTACAATAGGCCTACAGCTATATTACAAGTATATATATTCTCTCCGGCTTTTGTTTGGTTTGGATGCATTTATCGATTCTTTCTATCGGTTCACACTCTCCTTATATATGTCTTGCTCAGATTTTCGACACTTGAAAAAATAATTTTTATTAATTCACTCAAGTTCAAATTTGATTTTTAAAACATGTACACTTGAAGTTAATACAGTTTTTTTCAAGCAATAATTCATTGATTAAATTTAATGAATTCATTTTACTTTTATATTGGAGAAAAACTTTCCACAAAAAAGGACGAGGTATAGTTATTTCGTTCCATTTGGCTTAAAACAAGTGATAAATATTTTCATAAAGCAGCTGATTTTATGTTATAGGTTAGTGGTAGAACAGCTGTTCTAAAATAGGTTATGTTATTTTACTTCCATTAATTTAATTATTTTATTAAAAGTAACTTGAATAATACGGTTTTTCTGAGTAGGAATTGACTTTACAAAAGTGTACACATTACTTTAATCAGTAAAATAATAATATTTACTAGCATTCAAAAACAAATCGGAACCGTTAAAATGAAAACAAATTGTGAATCTTTGCTTTAATAATATATTTAATTAATGGTAAAGGTATCAGATGCCTACAAGCCATCAAACATCTCTTAGCGGGGATCTGCAGAGGCTTGTGCGGAAGGTTAATAGTTGCAGTGTAATTATAATTATTGCTTACTTTACATGAGCTTTTCGAGCAAAAGGGTCTTTTCAAAATGCATTAAATTCAACGAGAGTGGGTGAATTAGGGAAATGAAATCCATAGAAGCATCTTTTAAAGCAAAAGCAATGTTTAGTTAAAATGTTTTAGGTAAATTTTTTAAAATGATTTCTTAAAGCATTATTTTTGTTTTTACTTTAAAAATCTAATTAATAACATCTTACGATGCTACATCCAGGTTAATCTAAACAGGAACATGGCGAAAGAACAAATAGAAACTATCAACTCTACATACGTTTTCCAGCTAAGTGATAAATAAATTAGCTACAAGCTGTCACTATAAATTTTAATGTTGACTAAATCAAACATTTAGGTCTGTGTAATAGCGGAAATCTTATATTTTGTGTTACGTTCAGAGTATTATAAATAAGGGATTAAGCCACGTGGTGTTATAAATTCTATTATTCAAATACCAATTTTTAGATTCATAATATGTATAATACATTTAATTAATGAAACAACCTTACTAGTATACGAGTATATGTCAAGTCTATACCACGAATTCATTAAATGTACAGTTGTTCAAATCGGTTAAGTTCATAAACAAAGAGATTTAATATTTCAAAACGAGTCTAATTAGTATATAATTTTCATTTGTTCAATTCTTGTTTATATTTCAAACTCATAAATAATACATTTTTTGTATTTTTTCTAAAATGTGTCTTTTTTTTACATACCACCTATGAATCCATTCAGAATGCACATAACTTTGCAGGTTAACTAATTATTATGTAACATATAACTGCAATATTTAACCGATATAATCATAATAAATAGTTTTACAAAAGTTTTTTTTATCTTACTTGCTAATGTTACCAAAGTGAAGGTTTGGGTTCTATTTATCCCAACCACGCACAACCTCAGGTGATTTATTTAATAATTTTATAAGGTATTTAAGGTGTTCTCAAATTAGTTTATGATTGTAAAATACATAGCTTTAAAGAAAATGTCCAACGCTATTTCAGTTTTTCAAATTTTATAAATACCTTTTTAATGCTAAATTGTATTTTTTTGTAGTTTTAAGGAGATTATCCAGTACGATGAAAATCTCCTGGAAATATACGGAACATAGATGGAATTAAGATAGGGACATAAAAACATCTGGAAAACGATACGCACGGCATCACTTGTACTTAAATCACACCGACTCTCTATCGGGGTATGTCCATACACTCCGTGGTAAGGACAATGGTAAGAACGGTCAGTTGGAATTAGGTAAGAGCAAGAAAAGAGACTAGTGACCTCATAATACATGGTAATAGCGGAAGCCATGATATTACGTGCGTGGGGTGAACCGCCATCTAAAGCTAGAGTCGCTAAGAATCGTGGAGAAAAGTACTATCACCGGTGCGTTAGACCAGCCATGGCCCAAGGCAGGTTAAATAAGGTCATTCCAAAAAAACATTTCTAACAGAAAACTTCAGATTTACAGAATATTACAATGCAGAAAACGGGATCATACATAATTTATTTTGTTCACCCTTTCTTATTAAAATTAGTACTTTTACCTATCTGTAAATACTTATAATATATACTAAAATATAAATACTAAAAACTATTTTACCGTTAAGTTTGGTCAGGAATATATCGAAAGCTTATGCGAAGAACTGAAAACCGAACACAACTCATTTCTACACCAGGTTTCTTCTCTTTTGCAGGAGATAGTAACTATCACTTCAATTGGGGTTACTAGCAATTGAGGTAACAGATATCCCCACCACTTGCATCATATTTTAAAGAGACTTTATTGTATAAACATAAACTTTGATATCTATTTATATCATAGGAACCTTCTTAAACAAACAAACAAATTTGTATGCAGCATCACAGTTTATTTATACACAAGCAGATCCACACTCTACAAAAGGGTTTTGTGTGTGTTAATAAGTACAAGAATGATTCAAGGACATCATAACCCAATTACGTGCAACTAACGGTTAATTAGCTCCGTACACGGAACGCCGAATGCAACCTCCCGATAGCTCTTTGTATCTTGGATTACATTCGCTCCAAATCATTAGAATCTAATTAGGCTCCGTATAGATTATTTGCAATATAACATACTATAGAACACAGAGACACAAATCGTTGAAGAAAAATTAAATAGCAAAACACGTGCAAGTGAATCTGTTTTTCTTACTGTATGTTGGTTTCTGTAGAACGTAATTATCAAATCGTATATAGTAAGTTGTTTTATCTTAGCTATGAGTGGTTGCGTGCTCATATTCGTTTCCATTCTTCCTACTTTTAGGAATTTAATCGGTGGATGGTTCAAAATTATTTATAGTTGATGCATGCTACTATCACGCACTACAGATGGTTACATACTACAGGTAAGTCACACACTATAGATGGGTTACTTACTACAGGTGAGTGACACACTACAGATGGTTACATACTACAGGTGAGTCACACACTAGAGATGGGTTACTTACTACAGGTGAGTGACACACTACAGATGAGTTACATACTACAGGTGACTCACACACTAGAGATGAGTTACTTACTACAGGTGAGTGACACACTACAGATGGTTACATACTATAGGTGAGTCACACACTATAGATGGGTTACTACTACAGGTAAGTGACACACTACACATGGTTACATACTACAGGTGAGTCACACACTATAGATGGGTTACTACTACAGGTGAGTGACACACTACAGATGGTTATATACTACAGGTGAATCACACACTAGAGATGAGTTACATTCTACAGGTGAGGCACACACTATAGATGGGTTACTACTACAGGTAAGTGACACACTACACATGGTTACATACTACAGGTGAGTCACACACTACAGATGAATTATATACTACAGGTGAGTGACACACTACAGATGGTTACATACCACAGGTGAGGCACACACTGCAGATGAATTATATACCATAGGTTAGTCTCACACTACAGGTGGGTAATGAACTTCATACGGATAACATGTAACAATCATACAGTACAGATGAGTTAATTACAGGTGAGTCACACACTAAAGTTTAGTTACATACTACAGGTGATTTACCTGCTACAATTGAGTCACACTACGGATAAGATACATATTAGAGGTGAGTGACACAGTACAGATGAATATACTACAGGTGAGAGACACACTACAGATTGGTTACACAACTACAGAATAATCACACACTACAGGCGAGTTACATAAAATTGGCGAGACACTCAATACAGATGAGTTATATACTACAGGCGAGTAATGAACTGCATATGAGTAACATGTCACAATCACACATATCACTAATGTTTAATGGTTGTTGCCGTTTGCTTTCTTTTTTATAGAGTTTTTGATCAGGAGATTTTCTACGAAAGTAGATTCAGTTGTCTCATGAGTGGACATCCGTGATTAAATAGATCGTTTAAAAATGCTACTAACTTAATAGCCAAAGCCCACCCTTGGCTGTTGAGCCATTTGGCTACGCGCTGACCAGTAGAGATGGGCATCCCTGAAGATGGGACTGTTGTAATCCTGGGCCCGGTCTAGGGCTGTGCAATCATTAAGGTGTTCGGCATTCATAAGTTCATCACCACACAGCAGACACTCAGGGGTTGGTAGCATATGAATGCGGTGGAGGTGCGCAGCAAGGTACTCATGACAGGTCTTCAATCTGAAAGCTGCAACGCTAACAGATCGAGCACGTTTTGGTCAATTGGTCCACCCGTCACAAGACTTTCCCACCGTTTTCCTGCTGAGAGCTCCCTCAATCGACCGTGATTCCATTTTTTGGTGGACGTCTTTATTAGGGACCTGGAGGAATGTAGTGAACTCAGATGCTTGGGCTGGGGGATGTTCCCGGCTTTGCTAATTGATCAGCCATTTCATTGCCAGTGATGTTTACATGGCTCGGGATCCACTGGAAATTAAGTACCCACCCGGCAGTTATGAGAGCATTTAGTTTTCTTCTACATTCAATGGTTCTACTACATTCAGTCCGTGAGTTCCCAGAGAGATTCGTGATGGCGGTCTTAGAGTCAACAAGGAAAACTGCCTTATCCGGAGCAGTCAGGTTCTCAAGTTCTATTGCTGTAGCATATATGGAAGCTACCTCACCGAATAGTTGCTAGGGTGTGCCCTGACAGCAGAAAATCCCTCAAAATATATGCAGGAGTATGCAGCACCTGTTTCGCCTGATCCAGGTTTGAATGATCAAGCTACCGGACATATACATTGTTTAGATAATTTGTATTCACCAAAGGAAGACAAAAATTACTTTATTCATGTTTTTGTATTTTTTATGTCTCTGCTATAAAAACGGTTTGTTTTCAATAAATTTCCATTCTGTTGAGTGTTTTGCGTGTGACCAAGATTAATTTAAGTGAAAATAAAGTATAGGCCTTCGTTTAATTTATACCTGAGACTATTTATTTAATAGGCAATAATAAATAACAGAATCACAATAATTATTAATTAAATAATTGACAATGTTAAACGGTAATAAAAAGACATTCGATAATTCCGTTCTAGAGAATAAGACTTTTCTAGACAATTAAGAACTTTTTTTTCATAACAAACAAAACAGCTGACCCACTGCCACCACAATATTAAACAAATAGTTAACTTCAACACTGATTCTTAAGTATCTTGTTTCGTAAAGTCACAAAGTTTTGTTTACTTAAAGGTTTAGTAAATATGTCAGCCAGTTGATTAGCACTGTTGATATGACAGGGTGATATAGTCTCGCCAACACGTTGTTTGATATATTTCCGAGGGATCTCAATATGTTTCTTTCCCTTGTTTATCTTCCCTTCGTGTGAGTTTTTACTCATGTGAACTGCAGACAGATTGTCTACGTACAGAGTAATAGGTTCCTTCATCTTCCGAATCCCTAGTTCAAAAGTAAGTCTCTTCAGCCAACAAACGTCATCGATGGCTGATACTGCTGCTCGGAATTGGGCTTCAGATGTTGAAGTTGCTACTAGTTGTTGTCTTTGTGAATACCCAACTAGTGGACCTCCTCTCATGATGAGAATTCCACTTGTAGACTTCATGATCTTGGGATCTCCTCCGTAGTCTGAATCCGTGTATGCGACAATTTCTTTATCTCCTCCAAAATGAATTCCAAAATTTATCGTTCCCAACAAATACTGGAATATTCGCTTTATCATCTTCCAATGGCTGGTCATTGGCTTGGAACAGTGACGAGTTAAATAATTCACAGTATAGCAAATGTCTGGTCTGGTTATCGTTGCAAGATACAGGAGACTACCGATTGCTTTTTGATATGGTGTTCCTGATGACACTGGTGTATCATTTCTGAAATTTTAACATAATTACTGCTTCAGCCCATAGTCTCTCATCTAATTGTTTTGCATGAAGTGCTGAACGAGCTGATTTCACCACAGTCCTCATTTCACGTTCGATTCTTCCATTCGGCTCTGGCGTGTACGCATTTTAGAATGTGTGGATAATTCCTAAATCTTCAAGTAGTTTCTTTGTGCCTGAGTTTTTAATTTCTCTTCCATTGTCTAACCTCAAACACTTGATTCTCCTGTCAAATTAGTTTTCGACTAACTTTGTAAATATTTTCAACTTCTTTACAACTTCATCTTTCTTTTACATGAAATACACTGTCTTGTAGTGTGAATAGTCATCCTTAAAAAGCAGAAAGTATTTGGATCCTCCAAGTGATGATTTGGATCCTCCTCCACTTCTCCCATATCCACGTGAACTAGGTCCAATGGCACCACTTGGGCTGTGTTCAGGTTTGCAGGTTGTGAGATTCGGTGCTGCTTTCCATAAACGCATCTTTCGCAGACATAGTCGTTCCAGTCGTCAATATATTCAATTCCTTTTCTCTGCAATGTGCTCCTCACATACTTAATACTTTGGTGAGCGAATCTTTCATGCCAGACTCGAATTGAGATGGCTGCTAAACACCATCATTTCTGCTTCTGAGCATCATTTTGAAAAGTCTTCCCTCACGTCCCGCTACTGCTGCGATTTGTCCATCTGAAGTCTTGAACTCCGACCATTCACTGTTAGCTTGTTGCAAGTAAACTTTATCCAGTGTCTGTCCGACTGAAAATAAGTTGTAGTCTAGTTTGGGCGAGTACACGACATCTTCAAGTACAACTGGTATCCAATTATCACCATTAAAGGCTCCCAGTTCTACGTTTTAAACTCCAACTCCCTCTAGTTGCGTTGCATCTCCAATTAAGATAGATATTGGTTCGTCCAGTTCGACTAATTTAGAGAACCATTCTCTACGAGATGTCATATGCTGTGCAGCACCACAGTCCTGGTACCAAACGTCTTTCATATTGCCCGTTTTCTATTCATTTTTAAAGTCTGCTGCAGTCACTCCGACTGTCATTAATGCTCGACGATTATTTTGCCTTCGCTTTTCCTGACTTAACTCTTCTCACTTGTGTGATTCGCTTCGTTGTGTGCATTTCTTCGCAAAATGTCCTTTTTGTCCACATAGGTTGCACGGGTAGACTGTTTTGCAGTATTCAATATACTTGGCGCATGGTTTATTTTTGCAGTCCCTTTTGTAGTGACCCTTCTGTCCACATCGGTTGCATAAAGACGCTATCTTTTGTTCCTGTAGAAGATGTTTATGTTCAGGTTGACCTCGCGTTTTGTTTTGTTTAGCGACTAGCGCATTCCGTGTACTCTCATCATATTTACTTGCCTCAGTTAATCGTTCGTCCTCCAGTCTAAGTCTTTGATCAAGCTTTTCGACTGCTTTCTCATTTTCAGGAACGTTGTCCCCACGCTGTTCGAAAGAGAATTCTGGTCATTAACCAAGTTTCTCCGATGGGATCATTTTCAGTTGATAGCTGTTCACCAAGTTGTATAATTTCATAACAATTTTGTACTGCTGATCCACTTTCGTCATATTCAAAACCGAAAAATTTCCTGCGCAAAGTTTCCAAGGTTACTTCTTTTTTTGCACCAAACAAATTTACAAGTTTGTCTAACATATCTTTCGATGTGATACAATTCGATATTTTAACTGCTATACTACTGCAAACATTTAATCCAATCAAAGACTGCGCATCTATATCTTTCTGCAACCAAGTGTTTACATCTATATCATTTTGCTAGCCTACTGTCTTGACTGTTAGGCCAGTTGCAATACTCTATAAGTCTTTAGTTTTTAAGGCTAGGTTTAGCTTGAAACGCCATGAGACATAATTCGTGACTCCATTTGAGTCTCCATTCAACATCTCTAACTGAGATTTGACAGAATCCATACTTACGTAAGATTTTACTTTAAATGCAAAAGATATAAACAACAATATGACTAATTTTACTGACACTACTTGCCTTTACAATTTGTTGTTTATTCTAATACGACTGATCAGTGTAGACTGTCTTACAATGAGCGTTTGACAATAACAATGACAAATGACAATGACGCAATCGTGATGACTTTCTCTTGCTTCCCAACATTTTCTTTGGCTGTCTTAAATTTCTTGGTCGACTTAAGTTTCTGGTTTGTATCAGAATCCTGGGCCCATAACATGTTGAGTATTTTGCGTGTGACCAAGATTGATTTAAGTGAAAATAAAGTATAGGCCTACGTTTAATTTATACCTGAGACTATTTATTTAATAGGCAAAAATAAATAACAGAATCACAATAATTGTTAATTAAATAATTAACAATGTTAAACGTTAATAAAAAGACATTCGATCTTTCCGTTCTAGACAATAAGACTTTTCTAGACAATTAGGACATTCTTTTTCTTTTTTTCATAACAAACAACACAGCTGACCCACTGCCATCACAATATTAAACAAATAGTTAACGTCAACACATTCTTTAGAAAATATACATTACAATGTAAGGTAGTGCTTCATACGTGTACTTTCACGTATTTACTCCACACAACTTGTTCGTGGTTACCACTTCGCTACAGGTTTCTTAAAATCTACTTACACCTCCTCTCAACAGGCTTTGTAGTATTTATGTATACATCACTGTTACAATTTCACTGTTATTCTTCTGTTAAATATGTAACAGGAATATTGTTAAACTACGAAAGTAAAATTTGATTGCAAAAATCCCAGTGCCGCCCTTGTTAATGGTTTTTCTTGGATTTTGACAATTCATTTAGTATATAAGTTGAACAGCTTATAGCATTTAACTGATTTAATTTAAAAATCTATAGGTTGATTAATTCACTAAGATTTTAAAAACCACTGTAGATCATTTTATAAAATACACATATTACTGAGTTAGTATTTTTAATATATTAAACTCCAAGCTAATATCAATTCCAAGCCATTATAAATTAGTGTTAAATTCACATTTGTTATGTACCTGCTGTTTTTGACGAGAAATAATGAAAATAAAGTATAGATAATATTAAAGTTGCA
Source organism: Prosapia bicincta (assembly GCA_036971475.1). Classification (NCBI taxonomy): domain Eukaryota; kingdom Metazoa; phylum Arthropoda; class Insecta; order Hemiptera; family Cercopidae; genus Prosapia; species Prosapia bicincta. Next base: position 48,142,867 of record JBAIZL010000006.1, read on the forward strand.
AATCAATATGTTTTCAAGTAAAACGGTATCAAGAAAAGTTGAAACAGAAACTTCAAGATAGATATTTATGCATTTTGTAAAATAGTTCTTAGGTAAGAGACCAGTCTGAAGCGATTAAGCACATACCTATCTTTAGAATTAACCCATTGTCATGTGCATTTTAGACGTGCTTAATGTTTTGATTCAGAGCCAGATACGCCCTTGTGTGCATCGTGCATCTTAGTCAGATGGGTAAAGTGTAACCCAATTCTCCAACCCCTCTCCCCACAAAAAACACAACATCCGTAACGCTATTTCGTTGTTAGATATTTTTTAGTGGACGTTTGTTTTGAAATACAATTTGTTTTTAAATAAATATTTTGAGAAATTTATTTATAAAAACCTCTAAAGTGATAACTTAGGTTACTTTCCTATACAATTTTTTCAACGGGTAAAATTTGTTTTAAACTATCTTCAGTTTTGTTCTACTTTGTCTTTATCTGCACTTTTGGAAAGATTTTTAACGTATGACTCTAAATGCGATTTATTTGACGATGAAAAATAGTTTACTCACATTAAACTATATAAGAAGTACTTCAGCCGCTTGTGAGTTTATAGGTTTTACATTAACTTTACACAAACTTATAATTATAAACAATTTACTCGCATACGTCTTTCAATCACTCAAACTTTAGAGTACTAGGTTTTAATTTTGAGAATATCTCTAAAGAAATTTCGATGACTGAAAAATCGATGAAAATGTTGAGTAAAATTAATTAGTTGTTCAATTTTTATATTTTGTTATCCGTCACCATTCCTGACTATTTTGTCAAACGTAGCCTTGTGTTATGTTTCAGAATCCTGATTGCACTAGTAAACATCAACTTTGTCACAAAAGATATTGTTAATGGTGTTTTGCAGATTTGTTCGCTGAATTAGAAAATGTAACAGGAACTCCATCAACCAATTGTTTTGTGTTACAATAATATTTTTAAATTGTTAGTATTAGGTAAATATATCAAGCGAGTGCAACGAACTTAAATTAAAGAATTGTTTTTTAAAAGTATGTTACAATAAATCAACAATAACAACTATATTTATATCAGTGTTAACATGGAACCAAGCAAGAGTAAGTAATCAATAACGTATTGATATTGACATATATTTCGCCTCTATACCAATAACCCTTGCTTCGGAAACAAGGGAATCAAGATGACAATATAAAACTATTTCTTGAACAGATTCAGTGAAAGAAATGTGTTCGGATGATCTCTGGTGATTTGAGAAACTGCACGTTTACTTGACTTGAAACTTCGTTACATTGAACTCTGCTGACTTATTTGGGAATGATATCGTAGAAACCAAAGCAATTGTACAAGAAAATACTGGTTGAAACGTGAATAATATATTGCAGAAAACAAAAACATTAAAACCCTCCTATTGTCAACTCAGAATAGAAGAATATTGGAATAAAAAAGTATGTGTAACTTTAGAATTACGTTATTCAGTTTGTATGACAGAAAGTTTTGATTTTGTACCCGAATGGCAAACAGGAAGACAGATTCTCCTTATTATTAAAAAAACAACTGAAACTCGTGTTTAATTTTTATTTCGAAACAATTAAATATTCCATATTCCATATTAATGTCAGATATCGTACATATTATATTGACTCGTAAAAAACAGGTGAATTATAAATCTGTTTCGTATATTACGTAGTAGGAAAATTCCAAAAAGATTAATTGCCTGTCTATTGTGCAATAAGGAGTATCTTTGAAGGTTCTGTGAAAGGACTCTTCTAAAACAGTTCCACAACAATATTGATTTTAGACTCCCTAATTATCACTTCTCACCATCAAACTTAGATTTTAGAATTCTATCTTTTGTAATAAATGAAGAAGTTTCTTTTTTATAGAATGTTATTTTTAAACATATTTCAGTTATAAGTTTAGGTCACATTTTTTTACACATATTACACAGGTAAATAGAAAATAAAGGTATTTAAGGCATTCTATATAAGTTTTAAAATATACAAAATTTATAATTGGATCTGTCAAGAGATTCTTTCTGCTGTAAGTCTTAAAGTTGTCGGACTTATATCTTTTCTATGACTCGTTAGGACTTCCTACTGAGGGAGTTAATCTATATAGCATCTAGGGTTTCATTGTATATTTATGACTGCTGGTGAAATCTGTCTTTGTAACTTATAATAAAAACGCATTCTATGTCTTAGCGAAACACTACATAAAACTCTGATGGATGTTATCTTTATAAAAACACAGATTCTTGTTTAAGAATATAAAATAAAGTAATTTGTATTTTACTCCAGTAGAGAGCAGATCTAGAGTTCACAGGAAAACTACACTAAAAAAAAAAGATTTGCTGCATTTTACCTAATTAAATGAACAGATCTCTAGTTGGAAAAATAAATTAAATTCATTTTCAATTTACTGCAGCAGAACGCGGGACTGATGCCCACACGAACATCACACTATAGATAAGGTTGGTTTTACATTATATTATTAGATGCACAGATACTTATTTTGCAATATGAATTAAAGTAATTTTTATTTTACTCCAGCAGAGTGCAGGCCTAATGCTCACACGAACATTACACTATAGATAAGGTTGGCTTTACATTATATTATTAGATGCACAGATACTTATTTTGCAATATAAATTAAAGTAATTTTTATTTTACTCCAGCAAAATGCAGGCCTAATGCTCACACGAACATTACACTATAGATAAGGTTGGCTTTACATTATATTATTAGATGCACAGATACATATTTTGCAATATAAATTAAAGTAATTTTTATTTTACTCCAGCAAAATGCAGGCCTAATGCTCACACGAACATTACACTATAGATAAGGTTGGCTTTACATTATATTATTAGATGCACAGATACTTATTTTGCAATACAAATTAAAGTAATTTGTATTTTACTCCAGCAGAGTGCAGGCCTAATGCTAACACGAAGATTACACTATAGATAAGGTTGGTTTTACATTATATTATTAGATGCACAGATACATATTTTGCAATATAAATTAAAGTAATTTTTATTTTACTCCAGCAAAATGCAGGCCTAATGCTCACACGAACATTACACTATAGATAAGGTTGGCTTTACATTATATTATTAGATGCACAGATACTTATTTTGCAATACAAATTAAAGTAATTTGTATTTTACTCCAGCAGAGTGCAGGCCTAATGCTCACACGAACATTACACTATAGATAAGGTTGGTTTTACATTATATTATTAGATGCACAGATACTTATTTTGCAATACAAATTAAAGTAATTTGTATTTTACTCCAGCAAAATGCAGGCCTAATGCTCACACGAACATTACACTATAGATAAGGTTGGCTTTACATTATATTATTAGATGCACAGATACTTATTTTGCAATACAAATTAAAGTAATTTGTATTTTACTCCAGCAGAGTGCAGGCCTAATGCTAACACGAAGATTACACTATAGATAAGGTTGGTTTTACATTATATTATTAGATGCACAGATACATATTTTGCAATATAAATTAAAGTAATTTGTATTTTACTCCAGCAGAGTGCAGGCCTAATGCTAACACGAAGATTACACTATAGATAAGGTTGGTTTTACATTATATTATTAGATGCACAGATACATATTTTGCAATATAAATTAAAGTAATTTTTATTTTACTCCAGCAAAATGCAGGCCTAATGCTCACACGAACATTACACTATAGATAAGGTTGGCTTTACATTATATTATTAGATGCACAGATACTTATTTTGCAATACAAATTAAAGTAATTTGTATTTTACTCCAGCAGAGTGCAGGCCTAATGCTCACACGAACATTACACTATAGATAAGGTTGGTTTTACATTATATTATTAGATGCACAGATACTTATTTTGCAATACAAATTAAAGTAATTTGTATTTTACTCCAGCAAAATGCAGGCCTAATGCTCACACGAACATTACACTATAGATAAGGTTGGCTTTACATTATATTATTAGATGCACAGATACTTATTTTGCAATACAAATTAAAGTAATTTGTATTTTACTCCAGCAGAGTGCAGGCCTAATGCTCACACGAACATTACACTATAGATAAGGTTGGTTTTACATTATATTATTAGATGCACAGATACATATTTTGCAATATAAATTAAAGTAATTTTTATTTTACTCCAGCAAAATGCAGGCCTAATGCTCACACGAACATTACACTATAGATAAGGTTGGTTTTACATTATATTATTAGATGCACAGATACTTATTTTGCAATACAAATTAAAGTAATTTGTATTTTACTACAGCAGAGTGCAGGCCTAATGCTCATTACACTATAATGACTTTTGCTGCATTTTACTTTATTATATGCACAGGCTCCAATTTGGAAATATAAATTAAAGTAATTTGTATTTTTCTGCAATAGACAGCAGGTCAAATGGCTTCACGAACATTACACTACAAAAAACGTTTGCTGCATATTTATTAAATGTACAGATTATTGTTTGCGAACATAAATTAAAGTTATTCCTAATTTACTCCAGGAGAGAACAGGCCTTATAATCACTTGACTCGCCAGAAATCTGGAGACAATAAATCACCGTAAAAATTTATTTATCCTTCTATTATTTCCGCAACTATTAAATAGTGCTTGAGGTTACTCATTGAAACAACAAATTATAATTCTAGGGTAAGAACATATCTTTTATTGGAATAATGTTTTGTTTTCAAGCTAATGATCATTTATCAGTGAACAATGGAAGGTACATGATTGAATTAGCTACTAGCTGTGCAGTAGATGATGCACAACAACCCAGTAGAGACCTACACCTTCTCGCAGGGCGCATAACTGTTCAGGGAAGTTGAATCACTATTGTTTTTGAAAAAGCCCATAACAGGTCACTAATCTTTTACACGATGTAATTAACATTTCTTAAAGCCGAGGTTGTTGTAGACTTCCCTTTAGATTTCGCCTACTCTAGAGAACACCAGCCGTTACCTGTCTCCTTACAAGGTATCTGGGAATCTGTATTTACCTTTACCTTCCTGTTGTGGTACACAGACGCACGCACACACACACGCTACAATTTCAAACTTGAACTTAGCTACTGCTAGGCCAGAAACAGTGTGTGACGGCACTCCCCCAGGGCCCAATTTTATCCATCAGGGACGCCAACCGGCCCACGCGAGATATATTTAACCCCAACTTTGCCACACGTAGAGATGGATCAGATAAGGTTGGGTTTCCCAGCCTCAATGCTAATCTCTTAATCCTACTCACGTCTAAATTAATCCGACCATAAAGCTTTTTTTAGTTTTATTGGGACTTTATAACTTTTTAAAACCAGTTATAAAATATTTTTTGACGTTTCCTTGTTAAAATATTATTTTACTAAATCCATAAAATAATAATAGCTTTTGTTTTTTTAAAAGAATAGTTTAGAATGAAACAAAGATTTTGTGTAACTCTAACCCTAATGTGGTTGTTATTACTTTAAATGGGCTTTCCATAGAATGGTAAGCACAGCCATTAGGATACGTTATTGCTCTGACATAATCTGCTTGAATCTGTAACAAATTTGTTTGAAATGGATAATCACAAGTTTTCTTTAGATCTTCCTACGGATATTTAATGATGTCTTATTCTCTTTAATCTGGATTAAATTATCCTTATTGCACTCCATATTGCAACCATAAACTCATCTAAGTAGTAATGAACAGTTTAAATACATATTATGTAACCCTTAAATAGTTATGAACAAAATTGTTCCCTTGTTCCGCTTACGTCTTTTCTAAAATGGGGAGGTTCTGTGAAACTTTGGCCATATCTTGTTCTGTCCCGTCCACAGCGCGTACTTAGTGCTAAATAGTTTGAGATAAATCGAATAAGAAATAATATTGTATATACACCGTTTTAGGATAACGTTTAAATTATATATACATATATATATATATATATATATATATATGTATATATATATATATATATATATATATATATATATATATATATGTATATATATATATATATATATAAATATATATATATATATATATATATATATATATATATATATATATATATATATATATATATATACATATATATTATAATAAAGATGATTATTTTTTCTTGATTTGTTATAATTATTAAATAACTTCAAAAAGTTCATAATCAAGATATATTTTATTCAACATTTACAATTATGCTGAAGCTTTTCGCCAGAGTATAGTTCCAGCATTCTCAAAGACTACTAACATGGTTTGTAAAATTATTTAAAAATTACTCTAATTGATTGCACTATGTACATAAACCACTGATATCTTATTTCTTTAATCTATTTGCTTTACATTAAATGAGCTATGTGTTTGATAAAATCTTAAATTCTATCTAAAACATGAAAAATTGTGTTATGTTTGGATTTAATTTGGGATTGTTCTTTAATAAGTATGTTGTTTTATTTATGCTTGTAGATATATAGGTTTTCCAGAACATTCATTTTCAAACCTTTATTAATATGTTTGATTAAATTCATATTTTGTATGTCTGGAAAACTATGGTTATTTGCAATACAATGAGTGGCCATATTCGATTTATATATATCTGGTTTTATATACGCATTGAGATGTTCTTTGTAGCGATCCTTTATTTTCTTTTTTGTTTGACCTACATAATTTTTATTGCAATCTTGGCAATTTATGCTATATATCCCACATAAATCTAATTTACTAGTGTGTTTACTTTGATTTAAAATACGATTATTGATGGTATGTTTGTATAAAACGCAAATTTAATATTAGTATTTTTAAACAACTTTTCAAGTGATTTAATTTCATATCCCGTGTAAATAAATTTAGTCCATTTTGTTTCATTTTTACTTATAATTTGTCTGTTATAATTTAGTAATTTATTCTGAACGTTACTATTCAATTTATCTATAGTCTTCCTTTTATAACCGTTTACTGAAGCTAATTGATATATTATGTTTAATTCATTTTGTCTATTTTGTTTATTTAATGGTATTTTATACATTCTATACAATAGGTTGTAAAAGCATGCCATCTTTTGATTATACGGATGATTGGAATGGTTTGGTATAATATTATCAGTAATCATGGGTTTTCTATATATTGCGTAATCTAATTTGTCATTCTGGTTATATATTGTAATATCAAGGTAATTAAGTGTGTTGTTACATTCAATTTCGTGGGAAAATTTTATATTGTGATGCAAGTTGTTTATTTCTTCAATTATTAAATGTAAATTTATGCCATTATTTGTAGAAATATAAATTCCGTCATCTACATATCTGTACCATATTCCATTTTTGTCATATTTATTTATGATTTCAATTATGTCATTGTCTAAACTTTGTAAAAATATTTCGGAGATTATAGATGATAATGGAGAACCCATTACCAAACCATCCATTTGTTTATATATTTTTCTATTATATGTAAAATAATTTTGTTCTAATATTATTTTTACGGTATTTATTATTTCATGAATTTCTTCTTTGTCTTTTAAATTTAAATTTAATTTATCATGTATTATTTTATATGTGTCCTTCAATGGTATGTTAGTGTACATATTTTTAATATCTAAAGAAATTAATTTAGTTTTATTATCAATTTTTATATCTTTAATTTTATCAATTAAATCATATGTATTTTTAATAGCATATCTATTGTTTAATTTTATCTTGTCTTTTAATATGCATGATATAATTTTAGATATTTTATAAGATGGTGCTTGTTTGAAGTTAATTAAAGGTCGTATTTGTTTGTCATTTTTATGTAATTTTATGAGTCCATTGAATATTGGTATTTTAGGAAGATCATTTATCATTTTATTAATATTTTTATTCCTAAACATTTTATATGAATTTTTTATCATATTTTTTATTTCGTTTTGATATTGAACCGTAGGATCTTTTTTTAGCATCATAAAATTATTATCTTTAATATAATTTTCATTTTTATTTATATATTCTTGATTATTTATAATTACTATCGCATTACTTATGCTTATTACAACATTTACAATTATGCTGAAGCTTTTCGCCAGAGTATAGTTCCAGCATTCTCAAAGACTACTAACATGGTTTGTAAAATTATTTAAACATTACTCTAATTGATTGCACTATGTACATAAACCACTGATATCTTATTACTTTAATCTATTTGCTTTACATTAAATGAACTATCTGTTTGATAAAATCTTAAATTCTATCGAAAACATGAAAAATTGTGTTATGTTTAGATTTAATTTGGGATTGTTCTTTAATAAGTATGTTGTTTAATTTATGCTTGTAGATATATAGGTTTTCCAGAACATTCATTTTCAAACCTTTATTAATATGTTTGATTAAATTCATATTTTGTATGTCTGGAAAACTATGGTTATTTGCAATACAATGAGTGGCCATATTCGATTTATATATATCTGGTTTCATATACGCATTGAGATGTTCTTTGTAGCGATCCTTTATTTTCTTTTTTGTTTGACCTACATAATTTTTATTGCAATCTTGGCAATTTATGCTATATATCCCACATAAATCTATATATATATATATATATATATATATATATATATAATAAATTTAAAATATTTCAAAAACAAGAATACTTTTAATGAATATATTTATTCAAAGCTTTTCGCCGATAAAATAATATCAGCATCTTCAATTAATATATATATATATATATATATATATATATATATATATATATATATATATATACATGTATATATAAGTTACGTGTTTTATTAAGCTTGAACGGTTTTCAGCTTGAAGTCGACTGCTCTGTACAGGAGTTTGCTACACACTCAAACTAAAGCTGTTTTACCAGCTGCACAATAGAAAGTCTGCGTAAGCAGGAATCTATTCTAGTAAGCATTTTATTTAGTCAAGTTCACATTATTTGTTTACATAACTTATATATATATATATATATATATATGCTGATACGTATTCCTTCACGGATGGAAAAATATGATGAAATGTCGAGTCTACTTCGCTCTTCTACTGTTGTTGGGTTCACCTCGTCAATGCTGGATGAGATTCTAGCGAAACGTCGGAACTGCGAATTTATGGACTGCAGAATGAACGGATGTACTCCAGATAGTAACATTTTATCATATATATATATATATATATATTCATTTATAACGAGTCATTTTCGGTAATTCAACACCCTACTCATAAAAATAATAAGAAGCCTCGTCTGGAAGTCTGCACTGTCATGTAGTGTAGGCCCCGGCCTTCGGACAAGACCGATACCTCGCATAATTTCTTCGTTTAGTAATACAATCTGTCAACACATTCTCCGTTCTCACAGATCTCATACTCGTGATAAAATATAGTAGAAGCCTTCAGTAACCGACTGACTTCAGCATTGTAGACTGCGTAGAGTTGCATTATAAGTTACACTGTAGTAATTACACACTGTATTCTACAGTTAAGTTTCTCCAACAGTGGTTATGTAAAAAGAAAACTACCTAAACGGGGTAATTATACAACTGTAACGTTGGTTGATAAATATGACTTTCTACAACGGTTACGGAAAGGTGAAAGTGCGGTAAGATGTCGTTAGAATTCTTGATTCCTAGAACGACCCAATATGTCATCAAGAAAAAATGTCATTCATATCATTTAAGAGTTCATGGCAAAAATGGATATTTCTGATGCAAAAATGTTAAAAAGCGTGAAATAATTACAACATACTTTCACGTACAAGTTGTTGATTCGATGTTTATCTGGTTGTAATTACGAACTATACTGCATACTATTTGTGATTTTATAAAGTTTTGTAATAGTGTTGTACCCGGCTAGCTGGCTGAGAAACCGGGCGGGTCCACAAGTGGCGGATAGTGGGACGGCCTACAGATATGTAGGTTACCTGTGAATAAGGATTCCGGAAGGTTTCTGAATAAGCAGGCCTGGACCAAGGCAATGGTTCAAAGGTGAGGAATTATCCCTCCTCGTCAGTCAACCGGTTGGGTATGGTAGAAATAACTGCTCTGACTGGGGTAATTGGGAATTAAGTCCTCACAATGCTACTCTCACCTCCCAGGGGAACCAAGGGCAATGCGACAGTGAAGAATGGGCGGGAAACTACCCTAACGACACAGCTGTAAAAAAGAGAGTAAAGCAGGCTGTTCGCTCCATGAGCAACAGTTAATAATGTCCTGAACTTGGGGTGTGCTTCAAGGTCAGTGACTGAATACTCAATCCAAGGTGGAAGGCATCGTGCCGAAGGATGAATGGCTGCAGGGTATAAAATGCAGTCGCACACGATCCCCTTGAGGAACCAGACAAAACCTCATTGTATGTTGTCTTGCCAGAGCAGTGGGGGCTCTGCTCTGGTCGACCGTTATTTCCCCCATACTCGTGGGACGTTACTGGACCAAAGAAGTAAAACAATTGATTTTGAGACTGCACAGACAGCGGGAGCCAATGAGACGGCAAACCGTGAGTCTGTAGCAGATGTGTCAACGGCAACCAACACTGGGGGCGCGGGGGCGGCTGTCAAGCTGCCGACTGCAGAAACCGGTAAAGTGGCTGTAGAGTTGAGCACGCGTATGAGTTTTACGGAGAAAGCGTATGAGTGGACCGGCCAAAAGGCGGCTCCGAAGAGAACAGGCGAGAGCAGCGGGAGGGCCAATAATCCTGAAAAAACGAAGGGGAGGCCAAAACCGAGCCGAGCCTGTCAAAGTCCCGGGCTTGGATGTTGTGAGGAGGGAGGTGCAACAGGGAAGCAATCAACCCCAGTACCAAACCCCAGCACGTCCAAAAGGCCTAGGAGTGCGACGTCCAATCCCTCTCCAGTGGAGGGAGGAAAGAAGAAAGTGAAGCTGGGACAAGGGGGGGATGCTGCAATGTCTTCGGGCACGTACGGCGATACCCTTTGGCAAAAGCTAGCATTTGTCCCAGTTAGTTACCCAGAGAGACAACTCTCGGAATAGATGGCGTTGGAGCTGGAAGAGCTGTTCTTCTCGGAACTGCTGTCCGCTGAGACGGAGAGTGGGGATAGAGGGTTCAGGACAGCATACTTAGAGAGGGGGGCTCTAAATGTCGTATGCTCCTCACGGGAGAGCCTGGAGTGGGTCCTTCGGGTCCTGCCAAGCTTCACCCTGAGTGAGGGGGTAACGTTGAGGGCAGGGCAACCCAAGGAGATCTTTTGCATTGCTAAGGTTTCAATGTGGGTGCCCAAACCCTACAATGACAAGGAGCCGGAAGAGATCCTGAAGGCGGTCAAAACCCAGAGCCCTGGAATAGTTCAGGGTACTTGGAAGGTGATTGTTAGAAAAAGGGAGGATGCAGGTCTTACCCTGATCCTGTATATAGGAGAGGGCTCCCTCAGGGCACTGCAAACAACAACCTGAGGGTGAACGTGGGGCTGAGACAGACCACGTTCCAGTTGCTCTCTAGTCCTGGGGCTGCTCTGCGGACCAAGGCAGCTGCGAAGTAAGCAGAACAATGATCAAGATCCTCCAAGTGAACCTACAGTATAGCAGGGCGGCTAGTCCTGTCATGTGTAGGATGCTGGACAGGGGAGAGGTGGACTTGGTTCTCATCCAGGAGCCATGGATTTCTTGAGGACGAATATGCGGGCTGGCGATATCTGGAGGTAAGTTGTTGTATGATAAGGACTCCGGTGTTCCCAGGTCGTGTATCCTGGTTAGGAATGGGCTGAGTGCTTTTGTACTAACGGACTTCTGCTTCAGGGACTTGATAGCAGTGATGGTGGAGCTGCGGGCGGAGGGGAGTATGAAGAGGCTGAACCTGGCCACGGCATATATTTCCTTTGACTACGCGGGGGCTCTACCAACACAAGAGCTGAGGAAGCTGGTCGAGCACTGCGGGGCTGTGGATGAGGAGCTGCTGGTGGGGATGGATGCTAACTCCCATCACACTTCGTGGGGAAGTACAGGTACCTACACTAGAGGTGAGGAACTTTTAGCTTATCTTAGCTCTAAGAATTTACTAGTCTTAAATCAGGGGGAAGAGCCGACGTTTGTCACTAGGGCCAGATAGGAGGTCCTGGACATTACGGTGGCATCAAACCAGATGGCTAGGTATGTACTGAATTGGCATGTGTCGGATGAACCATCTTCTTCTGACCACAGACATATTAGGTATGATATCTCCCTAAATCCAGCCATGCTTTGGCAAACCAGGGATCGAAGAAGAACAGACTGGGACTCCTACAGGAGGGACCTTGGTGTTCGGATTGAGGAGGCTGGATAGGAGTATGTTGGGAGGAGAGAGCTAGAAGACTCTGCCACATTGGTTGGCGAGGCTATAGTAGAATCCTTTACTGATAACTGCCCTTTCAGTGAGGGTAGAAAAGTAGGGGATCCGTCATGGTGGAACAAGAAGCTAGCCAAACTTTGGAAGACCACCAGGAGACTCTTTAATAGAGCAAGAAAGAACGGAGAGTGGGACCAGTATAGGAAAACACTAACCGAATACAACAGGGCAATTAGAGAAGCACGCAGGAAGTCCTGAAAGGAGTTTTGTCAAGAGATTAACAAAACTCGGGAAGAGGAACGACTGCATAAAGTGCTCTCTAAGGACCCAGTTAACCCGGTGGGGATGCTAAGAACCCCACTGGGAAATATAACAAAACCTGCAGGGGAAACTGTGGAAGAATTTATCAGAACACATTTCCCTTGCAGTACTCTGAGGAAACTTGGGGGAGCAGACACTGAACCAGTTGCCAAACTCTCCACAAGACGTGGTAAGAGGGAGGACTGGGAAGTGGCACGGAGGATAGTAACACCACAAAGGGTAAGATGGGCTATTGGCACATTTAAACCCTACAAATCTCCAGGTCCAGATGAGATCTATCCTGTGCTGCTGCAGCAGGGAATGGATATGCTGGTGCTGGTACTTACTAAATTATACAGGCTAAGCATTGCTCTAGGACATGTGCCGGCAGCCTGGAAATCTAGTAAGGTGGTCTTTATACCTAAGCCCACCGGTAACCAATCGGAAGGGAAAGAATACAGACCTATTACACTCATGTCCTTTGTTCTTAAGGGACTTGAAAAACTGGTTGATAGGCATATTAGGGGAGGGGGGGCTTTGGCCATAAAACCACTGCATTGGAACCAGTATGCTTATCAACCGGGGAAATCCTGCGAGGGAGCTCTCCATCAAGTGGTTGGTAGGATTGAGCAAATGATCGCTAAGAAAGGTTGTGCCATAGGTGCCTTCCACGACATTGAAGGGGCTTTCAATAGCCCCTCAGTGGAGACGGTGGTAAATGGTGCAAGACGTCATGGAGTGGATGCGACCTTTTGTGGTTGGATAAGTTCCATGTTAACAAACAGAAGCATTTCTGTAGAGGTGGCAGGGGAGGTCAGAAGGGCGGAGACAAGTCTGGGCTGTGCGCAGGGGGAGGGAGTGTCTCTCCTCTGTTGTGGTGCCTAGTGGTTGACAACCTTATTGAACTTCTGAATGAACAGGGATACTTCTGTCTAGGATATGCGGACGACATAGTTGTTCTGATCCTGGGCAGATTCCCTGATACAGTCCTTCAGGTAATCAGAAATCTGATAATAGGGAGAACCTTAGGGTAAATCCGAAAAAGACTGCTCTTATTAACTTCACCAGACAGCGAAAAGATCTGACGACCAGGATGCCTCGCTTGTTTGGTGAATACCTTGAGTTTGTGGGGGAGGTGAAGTACCTGGGAGTTACTCTGGACAGGAAACTCACCTGGAACCCACATCTTGAGAGGACAGTTAACAGGGCCAAAAGGGCACTGATGACTGTGAGAAGAATGGTGAGTAAGAAATGGGGACTGAAGCCATCAATGATGCATTGGATGTATCTGAGGGTGATAAGACCTACGATTACCTATGGTGTTCTAGTGTGGTGGACAAAGGCCAACCAGGCACAGACAAGAGCTCAAATGAGCTCTATCCAGAGATTGGCTTGTCTCTGCACACTGGGAGCGATGTCAACTACACCTGGTGCAGCAGTGGAAGTAATGCTTAACCTCCCCCCCCCCTTGAGCTTGTCCTTAGAGGAGAGGCGAGGCTGGCGGCATGGAGATTGCGCAACTCGAACAACTGGGCTAACCTCCCAGATGTTTCGGAACATATGAGTATCGAGTGAATGGTCAAAGAACCCGTCTTGGAAATGGGCAGCGACCACATTACTCGAACGTTTGCATCTGACCAGGTCCACCAAACTATGAAGGTATGGTCAGGGACATTATCACGGGAGCTCAGATCTGGTAAACTGGTGGCTCCAAGATGGACGTCGGCACTGGAGCGGGGGTGTATTGTAAAAACCCAAGGGTAAAACTAGTTTTTTCCTTGGGGAGGCATACCTCTGTCTTTTAGGCCGAAATATATGTCATAAATGCCTGTCTGGGAGAGATAGCGAGAAGGGGAACACACGGGACCCGGATTGCTATTTTCTCCGACAGTCAGGCAGCAATTAAGGCACTAAACGGACATGTGGTCACCTCGGCCATAGTCAGGGAGTGCCTAAATAACCTACAAGTCCTGGCAAGGCACAATCAAATCAAGATAGGTTGGGTGCCAGGGCATAGGGGAATACTTGGAAATGAAGCCGCAGATGCGCTGGCCAGAGATGGGTCTTCGACTCCCCTGATTGGACCGGAGGTGCGGTAGGTATTTCCAAATCCATGGTCAAGATGGCAGTGCGAAGGTGGATGGCTGAAAGACAATGTGAGCACTGGATCAGGGCTGAAGGGATGAGACACAGTAAGCTAACCCTTAGGAAACCTTCCTTGGGGCTGCAGAAGAGTCTCATCTATCTGTCTAGGCAGGAATTGAGGATAGCCACAGGTCTACTCACGGGACACGTGGACTAAGGAAACATCTGCATAAAATGGGTATCTACAATGATGAACCAGTGTGCAGATTATGCTGGCAGGAACTGGAGACCGCCAGACACATCATTTATAGATGTGAAGCACTTGCCAAGAGGCGCTTCAACCTCTTTGGAGATAGCACAGCTCTGGAAGAGGATGCTGAAGGTCAAACCACTATAAACACGATGAAAGATATAAGGGATTTGTAAAGTAAAATACTAGAAAATCTAAAGGATGTTATATTTACATTTTTAAAAAATCAATTGTACATTCGGTCTGAATATAAGAAAAAGTTTTGTTTCATTTCACGTAATAAAAAATTATATTCTAGAGGTTATTGAATATTCAAATTCACAAAAAACGTGGCGCTACTTTCAAACACGTTTTCGAGGATAATCTATTCCAAAACGGAATAAATTTTCAAAAATAACGAGTCTGATTGGTCAAATTCAGTTATTCCGTTGAAAGTTGTATCGGTACTAAGCGGAATGGTTACAGAACAATATATATGTGAAGAAGTGGTCGCGCTGGGGGTGGGAGAGCGCCATGATGATACAACGAGACGAGCTGCTGCCACTACACTACTAGTGTTTGTTTTCGGCGTTATTTGTCAAGTATTTAATGACTATTTAAATCATAGGCCTACGTTTTTATGATAAAACATTAGGCCTATATGTTACTGAAACTAACCCCGTACT
Organism: Prosapia bicincta; assembly: GCA_036971475.1. NCBI lineage: Eukaryota > Metazoa > Arthropoda > Insecta > Hemiptera > Cercopidae > Prosapia > Prosapia bicincta. The sequence continues at coordinate 48,158,430 of JBAIZL010000006.1, forward strand.
TTGCGATAAGAAACCAGCATGATAAAGTTCGTTTTGAATGCTAGTCATTAATGTTTTCCCTCATAAAGGTAACTTTGGACTTAAATATGTCGCAAAATAAAAATTCTTGATTATGATACTAGACGACTCATTTATTTTTGTACTAGATAATTATCCTGTAATGTATATGAGTTCCTTTAATCTGTAAATAAGATCAGGGGTTTTTACTCCTGTGGGACTTACCTTTATGAATGCTCTGTAAATTCAGTTGTGTCCAGCTATACAACAAAATGTGCCTGATTGATATAAAGAAAAGAAAAATGTTTTATATTCTATTAGAGAATTTTAGGTTATATTTTCATTTCATCATTTTGCAAATAGGGACAGTAAAGTTGTCTTTGCAAAGCATTGCTTTAAAATAGCGATAATCACTGAATGAGTTACTGAATGATCGTTCCTTGCACTGCGCACAAAATTTTATTGCAAGACATCAATTTTAGATTACTCTTATCTTTACATAAGCATTTCACTTCTTATTTATTACAATTTTTACATCTGGGTAAGGTTCATGACGTGTGAATTAGTTTAGTGAAATGTCCGTGATAAGCCAAAATTATTAAACTGGAAAGATGAGTAAAATAGAGTCACAACGCAACATAAGCAGCTTTCCAATTAACAAATCCGTTGTATTTATAAGGCAGGTTCTTCAACGGGTCATATCTGGAGCACAACAAGCATGACTAAGCAACACGTGGAGCACAAAAGTTACTAAGAAAAATAACTGAGTAACGGAGTGTGGTAACGCAAAATGATATTTCGCTCAGAAATCAACGTACTGTTACCGCTGTGGGTAATGCACTCTATCTATAGAGCGATGGAGAAGTGGCTCATTCTAAAGTTTCGGCACAGACGACGGAAGTGTCGACGTTATAAGAGAGATGTGGTGTACCTGGCTGCATTATGTATTGTGTTTAGATAGAACCTTGTCGTGAAACTTTGAGCGAGCTCGTTTTATCTCTACACTACTAAGGCCAAGCACTTTGGGAATCATATTTAAAATAACAAATTTAAAGTTTGTATAGAATAATAACGCATATCTAAGTATGTTTACCGGTGTCGCGAAAAAAGCGACCAGTGAAATAAGCAACCAAGGGAATAAGCGATAATTACGGATTTTCTACATGCGCCTTAAGTCTTAATCTTCTATGAAATGAGCGACCAGCGAAATAAGCGATAATTACGGATTTTCTACCTGCGCCTTAAGTCTTAGTCTTCAATGAAATGAGCGACCAGTCAAATAAGCGATAATTACGGATTTTCTACCTGCGCCTTAAGTCTTAATCTTCAATGAAATGAGCGACCAGCCAAATAAGCGATAATTACGGATTTTCTACCTGCGCCTTAAGTCTTAATCTTCAGGGAAATGAGTGACAAACGAAACAAGAGACCAGTCCCAGGACCTACCCAGGTATTCTTCACCCTTCATAAGAGAGTTTGAACTATTAGATGTTCAATGTGAGTATATTAGATGTGAGTTTTGTACGTGACTCACAGCATTGAACAATGTACTGACTTTGTGCGAAGCGCGTCTGCTGAAAAATATCAGTTAGTAGAGGTTTTTTGCCAAGCGGAAACCGAAAGTTTAATTATAAGAAAAACCTCAAGATCTAAAACACAAAAACTGAAAGTACTTCATTTATGTTTTCTGATTTAAAGCACACCTCAACCAAGCTTTGGACCTGCTAAATAAATAACTAAACCATTTCGGCATGTTTAAAATCAGCCAAGAAGCTTCGTCAATGACTTTTTTAAAATAATAATATAAATAATAATATAAATAAATATAATATAATAAATATATTATATAATATATATTATTATATTATATAATATATTATATTATATTATATAATATATTATAATATAATATAATAAATATAATAATAATATAAATAATAATATAATTTTGTGTAACGTTTTATAGTGTAATCCGTCTTTTGAAGGCAGGGGTTGGTACGCAGACAATATACTGGAGACTGCCCTATGTCACCATTTTCTTCATATTTCTTCATTGTTTTTTCAATAGCTGTATTCACTTCCTTCTACTTCGAGGTGTGCTATCAAGTTTATTGTTCCAATATTCAACTGAATTTCTGGTCCTATGCCGCTTATTGCAACAGTTTCATTGTTGTATATCATTTTTCTAATTTTCCGTTCTATGTTTAATAAAATGATAAAAAAAACTCAATCAACGTATCATATTCTGGTTTCCGAAAGTAGATCTCCAACCAACCATCGATTTGGCTTGAGAAGTGCAACAATGCACAGATTTTTATGGACTTGAGAACCTCTTCATTTATTTGGTGTCTTGCCTAAGGCCCAGATCTTGAACCTTTCTCCATAAACACTTTTTCATGAAGAAATAATATGCTTTTACTTCTACTGTTGGGAAGCCTTCTTTCACAGCCGATATTGCTGTGGCTTTAAAATCTACATTTACTTGTCTTGGAGTCCAGTTGGGTATAGCTTACTGTGTTAGTTTTCAAAAGTCTGAAAACAGTTTCTTTCCTTTTATTTTGGCAACCAAGCAAAACCCACTGAATATATATTTGTTTCCTCGGTCGAGCTACCAAAATCAGCATGGATGGAATAAACCTGTGAAAATTGTTCACTTGAGTTTTAGAAGATTCCATCCATGAAAAAGTCTTTACAAGATGCTAACCCCTCTCTTCCTTAAGTTCAACTGAAAATTAATGATTCTTTCGCTTGATTTGTCATCCGTTAGGAGAAATCTTTCTTCATAGTCTCTTCGTCTAAAAGTACGTCGTAATGCTTTTCTGGCTCTAACTAGTTTCCTTGAACTTAACTCCTTTGCTGGTACAGTTCTCTTTTTGTAGTAAGCTCAACTGGCCTCTCTGTTGCTAGATCGTAACCTTTATTGTGTAGCTCCCCAAATTTCCAATTAGATATCATCTATAGGTATCATCTTTCCTGGCCAGCTGTTAAAGAGTTTGTTGACCTCCAACCGTGCTTCATCTGGGCTCTACATTGACGTTTACTCGCACTCAGTGCCTCGCTATTTTTACTCCTCTAAATTTTGGTGCATGAAGTTATAAGAATTCTTAGCGATAAGAGAGCTTAGTTCTCTCGACTGCACGATTTTCACACAAGGAATATTATCTTAACAGTGACACAGATAGCCATAGTGGCAGGTTGCATGAACTTAGGGTGTTGAAGGGTTAGGATAAGTGTAGTTTGGGCGCTTATATCGTGGATCCTGGAATCGGTATTCCTTGATTGAATTACCTTGGTTGTGGTAGGGTTAGTTTGGCAGCCTATTTCGCACATTCCGCGATCTTCGCTTATTTTACTAATCGTTTTTTTATACATTCGTTTTGCCATGTCGCTAAAAGAAAAACAAAATTAGGTTGGGTGGTATGAAAAGTGACGACATTATAGAAAAATTTTTTATAATTACGTCTACAAACATTTTGAATGGGGAAAAGCCTTTATCTTTGTTCAATGAGAAATTACCAAAATATTTGTTATTAGACGCGCCTAAGAATGTTTCCATTTTAAAAAAATTGATTGAAATCGTTATATAGAATTATTTTTATTAAGAATAATAAAAATTTATATAAACTAATAAATTTAACAACCCATCACAACTATTTAAAAACGACCTTTTTCCTTAACAATGTTCAATAAATAACGTAACACAACCAACAAGTCAAAACAGTTTTCATAATATAAAATCAGCTGATATACGAAATCATATGTTTTTATATAACTGACTTTGAGGTGACTCATAGCGTAATCTGACGGAAATCTTACGCGAAATTGTATGTTTATGAAAATCAAATAGGTTTTTTTAGGCGTCGCTGTAAAGGTTTTCTTTCGACTAATTTTTGTTTTGATTCTGTTAATGGCGATAAAAGGGTGAAGTAAAAATAAGTATAAAGACTAATTACCAACACTACAATTTTAAGTATATCGAAGCCCAGAATTCCTTCTTGTTGCTTATTTGTAAAAACAATTTATATATATATATATATATATATATATATATAATTAAAAATATTTCAATAACAAGAACACTTTTAATAGTATTTTAATAGTATTTAATAATATTTTGTTACATAATTCTTTTCCCTGAAGATTCTGGTATTGTTTTTTCGGCTAAAAGCTTTGAAAAATTATTGTATTAAAAGTATTCTTGTTTTTGAAATATTTTAAATTTATTAACTAGATCACAAGAAAACATATCTCCTTATTTATTGTAATATATATATATATATACATACTTATGCATATGTATACACACACATACACACACACACACACACACACACACACACACACACACACACACACACACATACACACACACACACACACACACACACACACACACACACACACACACACACTCACACACACTGCAACGTCCCCCCACCTCTCCTCTCCTTATACGGTCCCTACAACCGCAGCACTACGCGGTCGTTTTGTTGTGTTGTTTAAATCCTATCTTGCAGAATACTAAAATTTAATTGTTTACAAGAAAAACATATTTATAAACAACCAAAAATCTGCCTATCACCCTGCTAGTAAAACCGTGCTAAACTCCCAGAGTTAAGTGTATGTTTCCTGCTCGTAGGGCCAAGCCCACAACAAGCCTATTCCCGCTGACTACTTTTTAAAATACATATAAACACTCCTAAATAAGTTTATCAATTGTGTATGGTCTAAGTATAGTCTCACATGTCAAATTAATAGTCAGCTGGAAAAAACACATTTAGAATAATACACATAATAAACACAGAGTCTTACCACCTGATGATGATCTGCAGAAACAGCAAGGGAACGTGCAAAATATGATTGTGTTTAAAAATACCTATTTTAAAAGGCTCCTGTGTCCTCTTAAACACAATCTGCCAGTAGATAAATCTCTGGACTTTTATTACAAAAAACCAACTAATCTTTAGACTAGCTCATGAAATTAGTAGAGAGAAACTCTTTAAAACATTAGGCTTTATCTATTGCCATTTAATGAAATTTAATTAAATTTGTTTACTGATTTGATAATCATTTTTATATTAGTTGGAAAAAGCTAAACAGTTTTTATTGGTTATTTGACACAGGATGTAATGCAAATAATGTTGATCTTTATGACATATTTAACTCTATTTATTGAAATAAAAAAGAAAATTTATCCTTCAAAGTATTACACAATTATATTAGCAAAACAATTCACTGAGTTACTTCTTGTTTCTTATGCTTTAAAAAATTATACTTTGCATATAGATTTATTACATTTACATTAACATAAAATTATTTTTCAAATTACACATAATAATATTTTATCTTCTATACGGAATTGGTAAATTCATATTTTATGACCTTTAATTTTTAAATTTATAATATTCGAAAATTTCTCATTTTCTTTAAATAAACGGCTTATGGCCAAAAACCTTTTGTAATTTTAATATTCATTATTTTAAATATTCTGAACACATAAATTCATTTACTTAGCATACAATTTATTAAAATTTTATAAAGAGTGAAGTCATTGTTTTAAGCTTGCAGATTTGTTTGAATTTAATAAAATTAACTAACTAAATTTGACGTGACGGTATCGAATAAAGAAAATGACTTGCCAAAGATGTTCCTGCCGGTCCTCGGGGTCCCTCGTCTGGATTCCCTGGTCCTTGGACACCGGAAGTCGCCATCCCTGGTTCGTCGGTGGTGGTTTCCCTCTATTCGAGCGTCCTGGAGGCTGAGTCTGGAGCCTTCATCCTTGGTGGTCCTGGATGTCGAAAGCGCTGAGGTTATGGTCCATCTGGCCTGCTGACGGTTTCTACTCGCGGTCCAGCATAGCGTCCCGCGGCACCTCGTGTTAAAAAATTATTACAGACTGTCTCTAAAGGCTTAGAGACCAAGTATATATAGCGGTGAATTTAACCTACCGCACCCCGCCTGCAAAGTTTGCTATCGCTCGATTTATTCCTTGTACAGGCAAGTCGGGCAACGAATCTGTTTTAGCTTGCATAGTTTGATAATTAATTTTAGAACACTGAAAAATGTCTATTTTATTTAAACGGCTGTAACTTTTTTGTTTCTTAAGTTTTTTGAATTCTGTTTTCTCTAATGTTCATTCTAGGTTATTGTGGTTCTTTTAAAATGTCGATGAAAGTTCTACGTGGTTTGGTTCGAAAAATAGCTTTTTTAGGCACTTAGAATTTTTTCGCTTCACTCTCGATGTTCAAATTTAGTTAGTTATTACAAATTTATTTTATAACATTCTTTAATGTGGCTTAACTATTCTATTTACTGTTTTATTTAATTTTTCCCTCTTTATTAATTGTATAATTCCCTACTTGATTATTTTAAAAACAGCTTTATTTCTAAAAAACAGGAAATTACTTATTTCCCACTTGCGACGGTCCCCAGCCCGTTGCAACACACATATAAATATATATATATATATATATATATATATATATATATATAGAGAGAGAGAGAGAGAGAGAGAGAGAGAGAGAGAGGGAGGTATAGGAAGAAATTAAAAAGAAATAATCAATTTTATTCATTTTATAATATTTTAGTTAATAATCAATTAATATGACGTAAAACTCCACTTGGCAAGCTGCTTCACTACATAACGTTGAAGCTTAGATATTTCCATTTTAAGAAGAATGATTACATATTTTGTACAATTTTTGTAACCTGTACACTATATTAGACTGAGGTTCACAGTGTATTAGTGATTTCTGTGTGTGAGAGTATGATATTCATGTTTCCGCCTGTGCTGACGTCACAGGAAAGATACAACAAATTTCTCTCTCTGTCATAAAACAGAAATATTTTTACGATTAAACTCCAGCAGTCTGAGGAATTCGTGGAATGCAATTGAATCAGTACCACAGAGTGCGTTTAAATTATGTGATAAAATGTCACACAACAGCTGATTTAATGTTATATAGGTCATGTTGCCGAAAAGCTACGTTTTAACACTCAGGCAATGCTACTTAAATATTTGTA